>CM076580.1:175274507-175595208 GCA_034641835.2 Pinus albicaulis
CTTCTTCTCCTCTTCAAATTGGGCCTGGGCTTCTGTTTCCCTTTGCTGATCTGCAGTGTCAGGTCCCGTACCGGTCTGTGTTCTTTTATCTTTGTAGGAGGAAGAACCTCCAATGTTCTGATACTCTTCTCCTTCTCGGTCAGGGTCGATTCCTGGTGCGAGATGCCGGTTTGCGTTATACCAATTTCTTCTCTCATCCTCATCCGGGCACTCGACGTGTTGATAACTCCATCTGAAATTGGCCCTTTTACAATGTTCAGAAACTATCCTGACTGGATCGTAAGTTCGGGAGTCCAGATTTCTGAAGTGATAGCTTTTCACCTCTTCCCCTTCACGCGCTACTTCTCTGGAATCTTTGACCGTATAGGCACCAATGGTGAGAGGTAGAGCAGGCCAAGGTTTCTTCTTCCCTTTGGTAAGGACGTTAGAGAAGCCCAAGGTCATTTGGAAACACACCTTTTGTATGAGCACCTTGTCAGTAACAAACTTAGGTAGAGCGTGTGGTGCTTTAAACGAGCCAAATACTCGGATGATTGTGAATTCGGCGAATGGGAACCAGTGTGCCACCTGACCCAGTGTTTCCATTGCTCGCCAAGACATGCAGGGGGTGTCCTGAACAAATAGTTTCCCGTAGAGGGCGGGAATGAATATGTGAGAGATTTGTTCGATGTCCGACTTGTACCTGGATTCCCAGAATACCCTGGTCTGTAAGTGTATTGCCTGGGTCTGTTCGGGGTCCCAATTATGTGGCCATCCCTCAACATGCATCTGGGCATAGACAGCATCTAACAGATACGAAGCCATGTAGAATTCTGATGGCGCTCCCTCATCTGGGGCTAAAGCTGAGGCTAAATTTGTGTGCATGGAGCCCATTAATATTCCTTCCCAATTGAACCGAGTGCCGTGGACTGTTACGTGTTCCATGATGGTTGCCCATGTTCCGTTGAAGGTGGTGGCGTCCGAACGCCCATATATCCTGCACAGCATGGCGGCAACTAGCTTATAAACCTTCCTCAGACTGGCCACCGGGTACTCCTGGTCCTTTTTGATCTTAAATCTGTCTGGTTCTTCCCACCATCTTCTGATCGTGTCAACCATCGGCACTTCATTTGCAGCAAACCATCTTGGGGTGAAATTCACCTCTACTTTGGGTAGAGAGTAGTAGACCTGTGCTCTTGAACTTTCCAATGTTGCGAACGCTTTCCCTGCACTATCTCGGATTGTGAAGCTTTTCGGATCAGTCTTCTGTATGATCCAGTCCAACATCTCTGGGCACGGAAAGATGGCAGGATGCGACCCGACTAGTTGTAATCTGGACCTTTTTACTTTCAGGTATATTTCACGATCCAGGAGATCTTCTGGGAAATCTCCTTCTAGCATGGCGAACTCACGGTATACTTCATACCACCTAAGGCTATCCTCCTTTGCGAAGGTGCAAAGGGTGTCTCTGTATATTGGCGGTGGAGATATTTGTATGTCTGCATCTGATTCTTCCTCCACCACCTGCCTGCTTCTCCTTCGGGATACCCGGGGTGCCATATTGCTAGAGTCGGAGGGGACCGGTACTGTGTCTGCTCTGAATTCACCTGCTGCATTTAGAACAGAATCACAGGATAAGAAAGACATGATGATAATGGCTAAATAGAGTCTGAACATGCAAAGATAATTTACTATTCTATGGGAGTCGCTGGGTCGCTGCTCTACAAAAGGACTCACCCGCGACCTCGCGACCTTGCGACTAGGTCGCAGGGTCGCAGAGTCGCTGAGTGGGACTTTTGCGACCTTGCGACCTTGCGACCTGGTCGCTAGGTCGCAGGTCGCATTTGCGTTTTGCGCGCGCGCGACCTTGCGGCTAATTGTTTACTAATGGGAAAAATCCGCGGTCTAAAAGGTCCAGAATTTACCATAAGGCACAGCCATGAGGATTTAGGCAAGAGGCGGGTGACCTTGGGGCTTGGGGGAAACAACACGACGATGAAAATCTTAAAGAAAAACCCACATCCTTGCCGGTAAATAAATAAGACCGTGGGGAGGCTCAATAATGGCAAGAAATGCTTAAGAGGGAAACATGAGGAGGAAAAGGCAACTTACCCGGAAGAAAACGCGCCAGTCAACCTGTCAGAGTAATTCCGCGGTTTTCGCTGAGAGTCACAAATGCGACCTAGCGACCCGACCTTATATAAAAAGGTCGCACGTGCGGACGTTTAATGCGGTCGCAAGTTGCAAGTTTGCGACCTTGCGACCTACAGGTCGCTGGGTCGCAAGGTCGCTGGGTCGCAAATTTCTTTAAAACTTCACTTCACGACCTTGCGACCTTGCGACCCGTCGCTAGGTCGCAAGGTCGCAAATTGTTGAAATTCTGACTCTTGCGACCTGTGCGACCTGTGCGACCTTAGGGTCGCAGAGTCGCATAGGTCGCCTGGGTCACAAATAATGCATATGCGACTTAGCGACTTGCCTTTAGAACTTTACTTGGTCTCTTTTCCTTTTAGTTTTAAGGGGGCTCCAAAATTTTTGAAGTGTGTGTTATGATTTTATGTATTTTTTGGAGGGTGTTGTAGGAGCTACAACAAATGGCGATTCACTGGATGAATTCAGAGTCTTTGCTGATGAAAGGTCGATGAGGGAGGAGGGAGGGGGTTCTAGTACTTGCTTGTTCTTTCTACCTCAGAGTTTACACTTTCCTTCCTTTGCCATCCTGCGTAGTCACCTGCCCCTTTTGGCTTGTTGGGTGCAGATCAACCGAATTTTAATTCCTCATGCTCCAGGATCGAGAGGGTTGGGGAAACCTTGGACGACTGCAGGGTCCGGTACAATTATTTCGTCCTCATGGTGTTGCTCCGCTGCCAGCGAACCTCTCGGCTCCGGCGGAGTCACTGCCTAAGGAGTCGTGAACGTTGCTCCGCTGCCAGCGAGCCTGGTCAGTACCCCGGCGGAGTCGTTACAACACTTCTCTGCGCAGGAAGCCTTTCTCAATCCATTACCCTTTATTCATGTGCAATTGCACTTATTTGAGAATGTGCCTGTGGCACTTATTTAGATGGGCATATTTTGCCTGGGCGGATGAGGGATCCCGACTTATTTTGCTTGCAGAGAGGTTGCTCCTGGTCTCGTATGAGGACTCGGGTTTTTCCCGAATGACCTGCACTTCCCTTGAGTTAGCCCTGTTCCCTCACGATCCGGTTGCTGCTATGCAAGACCTTTTCTGCCTGCACCCTTTTAAGCCGCTAGGTGGTTCCTTATGCTTGAAGGCTCTGGTAAGACCGTGTATCATCCTTAGGTGCCCATTACAAGCGAGTTTCGACCGCTCCGCGTTTTGCGGGAAGGGCCTTTCATCAGCACAGAACCTCTTCAAGGAGTGAGCCGGTTGTGGGCAGCTTAGACAAGGTTTTTCTTTGAAGAGTTTAGAGAAAGGTTTATTTCTTCCTTTATTTTTATTTTTATTTTTTTTATTTTTTTTTATTTTTTATTTTTTTTAACATGTAAAAAGGGGTTTAAGTAAAATAGTGTTTGAGATCATGCCCGTTTACCGGGAGGACCTCGACTCTTCCTTCCAGAGTCTGCAAACGGAAGGTATGGGAACCTACCTTTTCTTTAACCTGAAAGGGACCTATCCATAGTGCTTGAAATTTGGCATGTTTTCCTTTTTCTTCGTGTGCTTTATCCCATTTTAGGACAAGGTCTCCTACTTCAAATTTTTTATCTCCTGCAGATTTTTTATCGAACCATTTCTTGATCCGACTCTGGTGTATGGCGAATTTCTCCCGGGTTTTCTGCCTTTCCTCTTCTAGTTTCAGCAGGGTGTCAATGCGGGTTTGCAAGGCGGGGCAGGGGGTACCGTGGCACTCTTGAGACAACTGCAGAGCGGGAAGAGACAAATTGGGAGGGATGATAGCTTCTTTTCCGTATACGAGAAAATATGGTGAGGTGCCTATTGATGACTTAGGGGTGACGCGATCAGCCCAAAGTGCGTTTTGGAGAGCATTATGCCAGTTTCGTTGGTGAGATAGAAGGGTCTTTTTGATGATGCGGATCAGATTTTTATTGGTTGATTCCGCTAGACCATTTCCTTGGGGATAGTACTTTGCAGAGTGTTTAAGGACGATGCCATTTTCTAATGCAAAATCATATAATTTAAAAGATGAGAAATACGTTGCATTATCAAACACCAAGGAGGTTGGAACGCCAAACCTGGTCATGATGGAGTGAGTGACAAATTGCATTACCTCCTGATCGTTGACTTGGCGTAATGGTACCGCTTCAACCCACCTGGTGAAATAATCAGTGGCCGTCAGCATGTACCTGTGTTGCTTAGAAGAGTGGGGTAAGATCTCACCAATGACGTCCAGACCCCATTGTTGAAAAGGCTCTTCTACTGCTACTGACAATAAAGGAGCGGCCGGACGTGCTTCTCGGCTTGCAAATTTCTGGCATTGAATGCATTTCCGGACGTATGCGTGGGCATCTCTGAAAAGGGTTGGCCAATAATAACCTGCACGCATAATTTTATGAGCAGTGGTATCCCCGGCGAAATGGCCTCCTGCTGGTACGTTATGTAGCTCGGTTAAAATTTTCTGAGCCTCATCATGTTCTAGGCAGCGTAACATTACTCCATTGGAATGTTTCCTGAAAAGCTTCCCTTGGATCAAACAGTAAGACGCGGCTTTGAGTATGATTGCGCGTTTCTGCCGGGCGTCTAGATTTGGGTCCAATACACCGTGTGCCAAATATCCCGAGATATCCGAGTACCAAGACGGGTTCCTTTCCTGAGGCATGACGTCAGTTTGGTACATATCAATTTCTTGCTCCCAATTATCTTCTTCATTTTTTTGGGAACCTGCGGCCTCTGCAGCCATTTGACATAAACCCCGTCCTTTGACTGTGCGTGCCGGCTTAAAATCTAAGTCGTATTCTTGCATACACGCAACCCAGTTCCCTCGTTTCTCGCCCAGTTCCTGCTGCATGAAAAGTGAGCGGACCGCTGGGTGGGGAACGTAAACTGTGACATGGTTTTTCAAAATGTACAGTCTGAAATGTTTGACCGCTTTGTATACCGCATAAGCCTGTTTCTCGATTTCAGGATAATTCAATTCAGCGCCCTGCAGACCAGTGCTCATGAACGAAATGGGACGCTCGTCATTATCCTTGTCCTTTTGTGTGAGTACGGCTGCCAGGGATGAGTCTGAAGCGAACGTGTACAGACTAAAATCTTTGCCGAAATCTGGGCTCTGGAGGGACGGTGCTTCGGCTATAGCTTTCTTGATCTGGTCGAAAGCTTCCTTTTCGGGTTGATTCCATTTGAAAGCAGCATTTTTCTTTATCATTCCCTGCAGTGGTTTCACTATCTGGGCGAAAATCTGATATGAACTTACGTACAAAATTTATCTTTCCCAAAAAGGACTGCATTGCTTTCTTACTGCTGGGGGGAGAAATCTGTGCAATGGCTTTCGCACGTTCCGGATCAACGACAATGCCCCGTTTAGTTATGATGTGACCTAGTAGATTTCCCTCTGCTACGGCAAAAACACTTTTCTTTGGGTTGAGCGAGATACCGTATTTTCTGCATCTTTCGAAGATCTGTCTGAGGTGACGCAAATGATCCCCTCGGCGTTTAGAGAATACCGTAACATCATCCAAGTAGACTACCACACTTTGGCCTATCAGGCCCCTGAATGCTATATCCATAGCTCTTTGGAATGTTGCCCCTGCGTTGATTAATCCAAAAGGCATGCGCCTATAAGCGAAAGTTCCCCACTTGGTCCGAAAAGTAGTCTTTAACCTATCTGGTTCGGCTACCAGTATCTGATTGTAACCAGAGAATCCGTCCAATAGAGAGAACATCTCGGACCCGGATACTGCCTGTAATATTTGTTCCATAGGGGGAACTGGGTAATTGTCTTTACTCGAGGCCCTGTTCAAGTTTCGGAAATCTACACATAGGCGAATTTCACCTGACTTCTTCCGTACTGGAACCAAATTGGACACCCATGTGGAGTGGCGAACTTTGAAGATAATGCGGGCATCCAATAGTTTCTTGAGTTCCTTTAGAATCAGTGGCTCCATCGTAGGGTGCACTTTCCTAAGCTTTTGTTGAAATGGTTTTACATTTTCTTTGATCGGTATCACGTGCTGTATGATTCGAGTATCGTATGTGTGTAATTCCTCATATGTCCAAGCGAAAACGTCACGATACTTGCGAAATAGCTGAGTGAAATCCTGGGCCTCCTGGGGGGTGCAGTCTTTTCCGAGGTTGACGAATTTGGGATTATCCTCTGATCCCAGATTCACTTGTCGGTGAGCTAAAATAGAGCTCTGTACTTTTGCATTTGGAGGCCCACGGAACCGATTTTGCAGATCGAAAAGCTTTTCCAGTGATACCACCCCTTTAGGCATGGGATTTCCTTTGATTTGCTCGTACTTCTTTTGTATAGCTTGGTCGTGCTCATCTTCATCTATAGCAACATCTTTGAATATCTCTGAGTTGCACATAAACTCTAGCACCTGTTGATCATCGTCGAAAACACGCAGATTAGTGATATTGTCTGGCACGGAGGGTTTGTACATAACTTCAATGGAAAAACCGTCCCTCAAAGGGGTAAACCTGGCGGCAGCATTAGCTAGAGTGTCTGCCGCTGCGTTATGCATTCTTAGAACAGATTTAATTCCAAAAGCGTCAAAAGCGGAAATTAATCGCCATACCTCTTGCTGATACGCCTTCAAATGTGGAGATAAACAGTGAATAGTATTGTGTACCTGCCGAGTGATGATTTCGGAGTCTCCAATGACCCGCAAGCATTTTACCTTCAAATCCAGCGCCTTTTTAAGCCCAAGGATCAAAGCTTCATACTCAGCGGTGTTGTTAGTGCATTGGAACTCAAGTCGGCAGGAGACTAAGAATTTTTTCTTATGCGGGTCAAGAAAAACGCAACCAGCGCCAGAACCATCGAGATTCTTGGAACCGTCGTAATACAATGTCCATACATCATTTTCCGGGTCCTTGGGGGCAGTGGCTTGCGGAGGGACTTCGGCTGGGTGTGATACAGTTGGAGTTTCTTCCTCAGCGACGAGTGTCATTTCAGAAAGGACCTCGGGGCCTACTGCGGACTGGGGAGGTTGGTAGCATCCAAAAATGGAATCTAGAAAACACATACCAAGCTCCTTCTGGGCGAAGCTGATGGGTTCATTTGTGGCATCCAAATCAGTTACAGTGTGTTTCATGTATGGTTCACTTTCGACTCTGATTTGGTTGTTCCTCCCTTTGTAAGGTAGCCATAAGTGAGACCAGTCTGTGGCGAAGTATCCTTGCAATTTGCTAGACCAGTCTCTACTAAGCAGTACACCATAGGCTTCTGGGATGTCAACAACCACAATATCACTACATTGATGAACCCTAGAGTCGGATGAGAGGCGGATGATAACATTGTTCAATTCTCCGACCGCTGGTACTTGTGTCCTATCCAGTTGAATGATTTTTGCATTAGTTTTCTCCGGGAGGATGTTGAGTTTCTTACACACAGAGAGAGGCATGACATTCGTGGACGCACCAGAGTCAACGAGGCAGTTGTGAACGTTGAAGTTAAACATCTCAAAAGATAAGAGAAAAGGAGGGGTGGATCCTCTCGAATTTGTGTTGACAGCGTTCACTATAGATTGGATATCTGGACTGGTTTGTGCAGACGTGTTACTGACGTTCTTCGTATTTTGGTTGTTGGCGAAAGCTTTTAGGATAAGTTCCTTTTGGTTCGTGATGCGGGCCAACTCGTAGAGTGAGATATTGGCCCTGGTCTTTTTCATGTCCTCCACTATGTTGTAGCTAGTGTCGTTGTGGGGACTGGGTTCGGTGGTGGTTTTCGAGGGTTCCACCGGGAGCTTGGTCTTTTGACTCGCTTTGATATTACTATTCATGAGATTTTCTGGTGTAGTTTGTCCTTCATTTCCGGGAGGAAGAATTTTCCTCAGGAAAGCCCTTTTCTTGTCCTCATATGATTGTTCAGGAACAGAGCCTTTGCTTCTAAGACTGTAGTTTCGAGTGGGCTGAGCTTTGGGACTGCCTGCCATGTTAATATCAATAGGAGCAAGAATCCCTTCCCCGCGGATTACATCGAAAGTTAAGACAGAGGCCCCTGATTCCCCATCAAGGAGCGAACCCTCATCTCGATCAGAGACTTCATCCTCCGCCGGGCTTCCTGGAGTCTGATCATCCAAAAGTTGGTTAACCACTGCAGTCATGCTGCCAATCCATTGCGGGCACGTTTTTTCAGAATGAGCAGCTTGGTGAAAAGAGAAAAAATTGTCTTTCCCTATCTCCTCCACGTTGAGAGCGGCACTGGTATTTGAGGGAGGCCTGCTGGTGTTGGGATTGCTTTTCTTGAAAAAGGGTTTCGTGGGTTTATTTGTAGTTGAGGTTTCAACGCCTTTTCTCTTTAAGTCAGAGACCTCATTCGTTAACAGTTTGAGGGTTTTGGCCATACTTTCGAAATCGAAAGTCTCTCTCTCCCTATTTGGGGTGGAAGACTGACCCTTTTTAGTGGTTGGTTTGAGATCGTCCTTCCCGTCATGATCCATGACTCCTATTGACAACATGTCCTTTTCTATCGCGAGGGCAGCGGCGTAATTTGCTGTAAGAGTAGCGCGGGCCTCACATTTGACAAAAACGGCAATATCCCTAGGGAGGGCTTTAGTATAGTAGTCGATGGTGATAGAATCGTCCAATGCTAAGTTTGGAGGAAATTTTTGCAATATGGTGGCGAATCGTTGGTTAAAATCTTTAACTTTCTCCTTTCTGTGACATTTAATGGTGCTTAGTTCTGTGAGGAGCATAGAGGGTGTTTTATCCTCTCCAAACTTTTGCAGGAACACACAACGGAACTGGTCCCATGAAGTGATAGAAGCACTGGGCAGGGAACGGTACCAGGTGGCTGCTTGGCTTACAAGAGTGTGCGGGAAAAGTCGACATGCGACATCATCGGACTGAACTCTCATGATCTGTAGTGACAGATAGAAACTACTAATATGATCTTCCGCTGATGTGCCTTTTTCAGGATCGAATTTAGGAAGATGTTTCTCTGGGTGTCTAGGCATGTCATGAAGGGGACCTAAGAGAGCCAATGGGGATTGGGCCATCCAGGCCAGAGGCTGCACCCTCCTGGGGTGCTGATGATGTCGGGTTTCTGCTTCAGACTCACTTCCCATCCCGGACACCGATGTTCCTTCATGATGACGAGAGTGTTCATCGCGGTGTCTTTCCCGGTTATTTACGTTCCTAAAAAGCTCCCAGTTGTAAGGAGGGGGTCTATTTTGGTTTTGGTGGTGATTATGGTTGGCCTGGTGCCTCGGGCCACGAATGATATCTCCTCTACCTCCACGACCGTGTCCTCTGTTGACTCCACCTTCATTTCTTCGGGGCCTATTAACTTCCTCTGCATTCCTTCGGGCTGTGTTACCTTCTCTTTCGTTTCTTCTTTCCCCTTCTCCTTCTCGTGGGGAATAAACTTGGTTGTTGGTCCACTGATGTAAGTCAGGTTGTGGTTCAGAGAAAGGTTCAGTATCAAGGAAACCTTCACTATCATGGGTAACGGGGTCATTTTCCTGGACAGCCCGTGCGAGGTCCTCAATCATGGTATTCATAAGTTCAGGTACGGTACGGACTAGCACGCCATTGCGAGTGATGTTATCGGCAGGGGTCCTAGTGTGGGCTAGGAATTCCATGATAGGGGTATACCGTAAATCCCTGATGAGATTACGGGCAACTGGGCGCAAGGCTCTCAGTTGTTCGTTAGTGATTTCGAAGTATCGGGCTTCCACCGTTGGAATATCTTCTAAAGGGGGAAGGGCAACTTCGTTATTTATGACCTCCCGGCGGGGAGTTTGGGATGGAATGTCTGTTATATGCTGGGAGGATGCCATGGCCCTCCTTCTAGCGCCAAATCTGTTGACAGGAAAATATGTCCGGCCAACAGTAGGGGATCTCCCCGGTAGAAAGTCCCAATTAGACTTTGAACCGTTTGGAGTAGGGATCCCGTCCGGGGTGTGGGTCCGGCTACCACTTAAACGGCTATCTCTTCGGTTTCGAGCAACCTGATTGGAACCGTAAACATACACTTATTAATACGATATAGAATACATGACTGATGAATAAAACCGATATATGACACTGTGCATAGCAAGGTAATAGACAGAATGCATAAACTCAGGAAATGTCGTTAGCAACACATCTATGAGGTATGCATGCAAGATAATCTGACCGCCAAAGAAACAATCCTTTGTGGTAAGAATATCCCTTAACTTTCCAAAGGATATAACGAGATGCTAATAAAATAGTTCATTAACATTCATCATGAAGTAAATAATAAACTTGAGCATCATCAACACAATCACAGATAACTATGGTGCATGAATGACACTATTAATAACATAGATTCATTAATCAAAAGATATTATGAAACTGCACGCAGAATACACACAATGTTGTCACGGCTAAACACATCATCCAATCAAAGGGGTTTTAACATGTATTGTATTTCATATATCAAGAGTATGCTTCTTCAGCTACAATGCAATAATGCCTTTCAGTCCCAAAAGAGCCAGCCCTTTACAATGCTCCCCACAGGGGTATTTATAGATTCAACAGCCGTACTTATGGCCTTCCGACGGTTCAACTTCCCGACGGTTCAACTTCCTGTTTGACAAAATTGCGACCTGCGACCTGGTCGCGAATGCGACTTGCGACCTGGTCGCGAATGCGACTTGCGACCTGGTCGCAAATGCGACCTGCGACTTGGTCGCAGATGCGACCTGCGACCCAGTGTTTGGAACTATGAAGGTGGTCGCGCACTTGAAGCTTCTGGAGCGTCGGCTTTCTTGCCTTTGATGAAGTCTTTCCAAGCCTGGTAATCTGCCGTTATAGGAGCGACAAGAGGGCTTTCCTCTTTTATCCGATGCATACATTCTAGAGCATTCGGCACCAGATTCTCCTTCTTCTGGGAGATCAGCATTGAGAGAGAAGCAAGCTTGGTGTAGATTTGCACTGGAGTGACAAGCAACCGGTTCAGATTCTCTTGTGATGCCTCGAATTCCGGTGCGGCAGCAGCTTGTCTTACGGGCTGCAGAAAAGAATGAATTTCTTGCTCTACCTGCTCCCAGCCTTTAGTTTCATTTAGTGCCCCTAATGATGGAATGTGATGAAGGGCGTTCATGGAGTCGATACCACTGATTAGGTGGTTATACGCAGACACTACTTTGTCCAGATATTTGGACAGCTTGTCTTTGGATTGCATACTCATCCGAATCTGTACTTTGGTTTCTTGCGTATGACTCCAATCCTTCCGAGGCACGTGTTCGGGAGCTTGCTGATACTGGGTTGTCCAATTCATCATTTTTTCCAAGGCTGCCGAGGCTTCCTTGAGCTGTTCTTGTTTCTGCTTGGTTTCTTCCCGTGCCTCTGCCAACGGGGCCACTGTTTCTTTCAGGGTGAACATTTCCTGGTATACTTGCCTCATTGTCATCTCCAACACATCACATTCCTTCCTGACCGCCAGTGGGACTTCATTCACTTGAGCGGGCCTACCCTAGAGCTGGAGCATCTCATTTTCCAGCCTTGATTTTTCCTGCTCTGCCGCTTTTAGCCGGTTCTGTAAGGAAATAATTTCTCTGCTCATCCTTGTGACATTTTCTTCTGTGGCTGCGGCAAAAGCGGTGCCTGCTGACGCTATCATAACCGGATTTGTCCTTGTGTCTCGGACAATGTCCTTTCCGGTGGAGACTGTGGAGATGGCAGGGTAGCCTGACGTCAAGGATTTCCTCTTCTCTTGCCGTATCTTGAAAGAGAATTGGTCAAAGGTTAATCTGGTCAAGTCGAAGACTTCTTCTTCTTGCTCCCCCAGAAAGTCATCAACACCGAGGGCACCTCCCGCGCCACCTGCAGGAATATTCAGGGGAGATAGATCAATGTCATCTATGAGCTCGTCCTCTACATCCTGTGTTTGACCTTTTTCTCTCTCCTTTTGCAGACGCTCCGCCTCCGCCTTGTCATGTTCTTCTTTCTTCCGGCGTTCGGCCTCGGCCTCTGCTTCCTTTTCTTGTTTCCTCTTCCTCTATGCCGCGGCGGCCTGTTCTGCCTTTTTCTGATGCTCGACCTTATCGAGTTCCTCTTTCAGTGCCTTTTCTGCTGCCGCCTCTGCCTCCTTTTCCTGTCTTTCTTTCTCCTCTTCCTTTTTATTTTTTCGTTCCGTTCTAGACTCTTTCTTGCGTTTCTCTTCCTCTTCCTTTTTCTTCTTCTCCTCTTCAAATTGGGCCTGGGCTTCTGTTTCCCTTTGATGATCTGCAGTGTCAGGTCCCGTACCGGTCTGTGTTCTTTTATCTTTGGAGGAGGAAGAACCTCCAATGTTTTGATACTCTTCTCCTTCTCGGTCAGGGTCGATTCCTGGTGCGAGATGCCGGTTTGCGTTATACCAATTTCTTCTCTCATCCTCATCCGGGCACTCGACGTGTTGATAACTCCATCTGAAATTGGCCCTTTTACAATGTTCAGGAACTATCCTGACTGGATCGTAATTTCGGCGGTCCAGATTTCTGAAGTGATAGCTTTTCACCTCTTCCCCTTCACGCGCTACTTCTCTGGAGTCTTTGACCGTATAGGAACCAATGGTGAGAGGTAGAGCAGGCCAAGGTTTCCTCTTCCCTTTGGCAAGGACGTTAGAGAAACCCAAGGTCATCTGAAAACATACCTCTTGTATGAGCACCTTGTCGGTAACAAACTTAGGTAGAGCGTGTGGTGCTTTAAACGAGCCAAATACTCGGATGATTGTGAATTCAGCGAATGGTAACCAGTGTGCCACCTGACCTAGTGTTTCCATCGCTCGCCAAGACATGCAGGGGGCATCTTGACCAAATAGTTTCCCGTAGAGGGCGGGCATGAATATGTGAGAGATTTGCTCGATGTCTGGCTTGTACCTAGATTCCCAGAATACCCTGGTCTGCAAGTGTATTGCCTGGGTCTGTTCGGGGTCCCAATTATGTGGCCATCCCTCAACATGCATCTGGGCACAGACATCATCTAATAGATACGAAGCCATGTAGAATTCTGATGGCGCTCCCTCATCTGGGGCTAAAGCTGAAAACAAGTTTGTGTGCATGGAGCCCATTAATATTCCCGCCCAATTGAATCGAGTGCCGTGGACTGTTACGTGTTCTATGATGGTTGCCCATGTTCCGTTGAAGGTGGTGGCGTCCGAACGTCCGTATATTCTGCACAGCATGGCGGCCACTAGCTTATAGACTTTCCTCAGACCGGCCACCGGGTACTCCTGGTCCTTTTTGATCTTAAATTTGTCTGGTTCTGCCCACCATCTTCTGATCGTGTCAACCATCGGCACTTCATTTGCAGCAAACCATCTTGGGGTGAAATTCACCTCTGCTTTGGGTAGCGAGTAGTAGACCTGTGCTCTTGAACTGTCCAATGTTGCGAACGCTTTCCCTGCACTATCTTGGATTGTGAAGCTTTTCGGATCAGTCTTCTGTATGATCCAGTCCAACATCTCTGGGCATGGAAAGATGGCAGGATGCGACCCGACTAGGTGTAATCTGGACCTTTTTACTTTCAGGTATATTTCACGATCCGGGAGATCTTCTGGGAAATCTCCTTCTAGCATGGCGAACTCACGGTATACTTCATACCACCTAAGGCTATACTCCTTTGCGAAGGTGCAAAGGGTGTCTCTGTATATTGGCGGCGGAGATATTTGTATGTCTGCGTCTGATTCTTCCTCCACCACCTGCCTGCTTCTCCTTCGGGATACCCGGGGTGCCATATTGCTAGAGTTGGAGGGGACCGGTACTGTGTCTGCTCTGAATTCACCTGCTGCATTTAGAACAGAATCACAGGATAAGAAAGACATGATGATAATGGCTAAATAGAGTCTGAACATGCAAAGATAATTTACTGTTCTCTGGGAGTCGCTGGGTCGCTTCTCTACAAAAGGACTCACCCGCGACCTCGCGACCTTGCGACTAGGTCGCAGGGTCGCAGAGTCGCTGAGTGGGACTTTTGCGACCTTGCGACCTTGCGACCTGGTCGCTAGGTCGCAGGTCGCATTTGCGTTTTGCGCGCGCGCGACCTTGCGGCTAAGTGTTTACAAATGGGAAAAATCCGCGGTCTGAAAGGTCCAGAATTTACCATAAGGCATAGCCATGAGGATTTAGGCAAGAGTTGGGTGACCTTGGGGCTTGGGGGAAACAACACGACGATGAAACTCTAAAGAAAAACCCACATCCTTGCCGGTAAATAAATAAGACCGTGGGGAGGCTCAATAATGGCAAGAAATGCTTAAGAGGGAAACATAAGGAGGAAAAGGCAACTTACCCGGAAGAAAACGCGCCAGTCGACCTGTCAGAGCAATTTCGCGGTTTTCGCTGAGAGTCACAAATGCGACCTAGCGACCCGACCTTATATAAAAAGGTCGCACGTGCGGACATTAAATGAGGTCGCAAGTTTTAAGTTTGCGACCTTCCGACCTTGCGACCTTCAGGTCGCTAGGTCGCAAAGGTCGCTGAGTCGCTAATTTCTATAAAACTTCATTTTGCGACCTTGCGACCTTGCGACTTCAAGGTCGCTAGGTCGCAAGGTCGCAAGTTGATAAAATGCTGACTCTTGCGACCTGGCGATCTGTGCGACCTTAAGGTCGCAGAGTCGCATAGGTCGCATGGGTCGCAAATAATGTGTATGCGACTTAGCGACTTGCCTTTAGAACTTTACTTAGATTTTTTCCTTCTTTAGTTTTTAAGGGGGGCTCCAAAAATGTTGAAGTGTGTGTTATGATTTTACGTAATTTTTGGAGGGTGTGATCATTGGAAAGTTCATGAGCTTCAAAAGGCTAAACCCAAAATTGCAGACTGTGTACATACTTATACCCCTGTGCACATTCCTGATGCACTTGTGAAGAACCCAAGAAAACATGAGCCTCATACTATCTCACCTACTCTTGCTGAAATCTCAAATGGTTATAAGCCTCCTTTTGTATTGCCTATACCTGTAAAAATTCCAGATAGATATAAGCCTTTGGTTTTGCCTCCTATCCTCCATGACCTCCATGCAAATTGTATAAACAAACTACCCAGATTTGATGGAGAAAACTCAAAAGCCACCGCTGAAAAGCACATTCAAAATCTTGAGGACCTCCTTGATCTATTTGAGGTAGAAGAAGATGAGGTGCATATTAGAATTTTTGCTCTGTCATTGCAAGGAAAAGTTAAAAGTTGGTTTAGAGATCTTCCATCTTCAAGCATTAGAAATTTTCATCAACTCACTCAAGTCTTCCTAGATAGGTCGGTGGTCCTGGGAAATGTTTTTTTCATCATGGAAGATTATAACCATCTAAAAAGACAACCAGGGGAGACAATACAACACTTTTCAGCCAGGTTCAATAAAGTATACCGCGCAATACCTGCTAAGATAAAGCCACCCCCAGGGTGGGCTCTCTTGCACTACCCAGATGCCTTTGACCCAGAGATGGCATTCCAGATAAGAGAAAGAGACCCTTTAACCCTGGAGGAAATGCAAAGGATGGCAGTTGATGTGGAAGCCAACATGCTAAATAGGGAGGCAAAGCTAAGAGAAATAGAGAAGGACCAAGTAGATAAAGAGCAACTGATATCTTCAGAGATAAAGCTAGAGATGTTGACAAACACAATTAACAAAGAAATGCATATGATTAGAATGAGGAAAGAGGAAGAGTACAATGTTGAGGTTGGAGCTGACTATTCGAAACAACCAGTACTATTTTCTTGGGAAGAACAAGCTCCGTGATTACAATGCAAAGATAACAATCAAAATGTGCATGTTGAGCAAGATTGCAAAGAAGAAAATGCAGGAAGTTTTCAAGAAAGACTAAGTTCCCTTCCTACATCTTATGCTTCCCTATTAAGAGAGCATTGCAAGCAGGTTGAAAATAGAAAAAAGGAGGAATTCTCTAGGGAATCAATAAGGGACGAGATGGATGATACAAACCCTTTTTCAGATCCAGAAGTTCTCCCCCTAAGCCATCTTGAGGTCACAGAATCTGAAATAGAGGAGGAGTCAACACATTTAGAATCTCTACCCTTATGTTTTGATTCATTTCAGATTATAAAAATAAATTGGCACCCGGACGATCTATTAGAGGCAATTCATGAATCTCATGCTCAAGATGAATATCTTGACAATCAAGAGAAATTGGTTAAGAAGGAATACAATCAAGAAATAAAAGAAAATACAAAAGATCCCTCTGAAGATACCAAGGATGATTCATCTGTTCTTTTGTGTGAGGCTCAAGAACAAATTCAGTCACATGATCAGTCTTCACAAGAGAAAGAGAGCAATTGTGGTTCTATCCAAAGAAAACAAAGAATGCCTCCTCCTTCAATCAAAGAAGAAATCAATTAGATCCTAAACATACAACCAGCCTCCAAATTTTTATGTAAATAAGATATTTCTATTTATTCCACTGCTAACCTATCCACTGATGCATTTTATCATATAGATAATATAGAACAGATTGATACTGATGATGTACTTCTTTATCAAGAAGACATATTATCAGAGAATGTTTCTGATAAGGACCTTCACATAGAATTCAACCCATTCAATCAAAGCATACCAGGTTTGTTTAAAGACAACATAGTAGTATGCAATGAGGCTTCCAAGTTAGATGATCATGAGGAAGAGGGGTGTCTTTCTCAAAAGCATCCCAAGCACAACCAAATGGAACAAGAAGTAGTCCCCGATGAAGTCCATGGTTTAAATACTCATAGCTAGGTATTATTCAGAGATAATTTTGTTGGTTTCTTAGAGACATTTGAAACTTAGGGAGTAAAATATGTCAGAGCAATTTAATGTAGGGTTTAAAGGAAATTTTAGGCACTACCGTTAAAAAACAAGATAAGTAAGATGAGAATGGCATTTTTGTTTTTTAGCATACCTAAAGGGTTGAATGAAAATCAATCATGTAGTCACTTACTTGATTGGCTATATTGGAAAAGAGAGTTCACCTAATGTATATATCATATATAAGTTAGATTAGGATAGATAGGTGAAAATAAGTCACACATGAGTATCTTTTTAGTTTTAGATTGTTTTGAAAAAAGAGAAGAAACAAAGAAAAGAAGAAAAGAGGGCAGATAAAAAAAAGAGGTAAAGCCCCATAACAAAAAATAATGTTTCTGAAAGTGTGCAAGTCCAAATGCCACTACTTTTGAGAAAGGAAAGTATTGTTCAGTCATACAGCCTAATCATGATTGAACATGTTTTAAATTTCTGCTGATATGTTAGAAAATGAAGATTTTCCAAATGGTTTAAACTTGGCTTATCAGTAGATTAGATTAGGAAAATGTATTGGTTCAAAAATCTCAAATATGAACCAAAGAGAAAAAAGAGGAGTGAGTGACAGGTTGCAGATTATAGCCCTCGGTTTTTTTTTACTTTTTGCAAAAATAAAAGCTGTGTGCAACTTGTCCAAAATTCCACATCTCATGACAAATCAAACTGCTTAACCTTGATTTGGTCATGTTTTAAATTTTATGTTGATAGATTAGAGAATGAAAATTTGTTAAACTGTTTAATGTTGACGGATAAGTAGATTAGGTAGAGAATAAAAGGGCTCATCAGTCTAATCTGAGCCTTTGGATGATATAAGGGTAGAAGTAGATAGTTTGTGATTTCAAAAGAAAAAATGATGTCCAGGGTTTGCCGGTCTAAATGCACCCAAACGAGGAAAAAATTCTAGGAAAGGTATGATGCGTAAGTAGAGATGAGTTGAAGCAATCATGTTTTTCATATTTTAATATCATATCTTCAAAGAATAACAGCAATATCAACATTGAAAAATGAAGGAAATCACCAAGCATGTGAGGCATTTCATCTGCAAAATCAGAGATTTGAGGTTTTTGACACCTCCTAAAGGAGCCCGTTGGGCCGCAAATATGAGCACTTTTTAACACCTATTTCATCCATTTCTACTTTTCTTTATCATGTAATTTATCATATAAATCCATTTTATAATTATTTATGCTCTTATGGATAAATATTATTTCTTCTCCTTTATTTTTAATAAATTGATGATTATTATGCATAATTTTATCAATGATGGTTTATTAATATATTTTGTAACATCACTCACCATTTTAGCCTCCAAGATATTTAAGCGACGTAGATTTGATCTCTAGATCATCATCAAATATTTCAATCCCTGAAATTCAATGAATAAGAAGTGACAGCTTTGCGTTGAGACTGGCAAATGGAGAAGAACGGAAAACTAAACATGGGTTTTGTCCAAAAACAGACCAAATTAACTTTTAAAAGAATGGTTTGCCCAAATTCAGCATGTATTGAGAGAAACTTCAAGTTCTTTGAGAACGGATTTTCGCATTTATCAAGTTAAGTGGTCGTCTCCAAATTATCTCAGCTGCAAATCCAAATTCGACTTTCGACTTGCTCTTGTTGAAAGATTGATGGAAATATATTTTCTTGTTGATCAATTGGTTAGGGACAATCCAATTTTGTTATGAGATGTCATATTTACTATTTAATTTCTCCTCTTTCTCATTATAAAAGGAGAGCATGTATTATGTATTGGAGAACGATCAGAGATGGAGAGACTTTCCTTGTTGTAATTTTCAGAATTGTGCATCAACTCTTGTTAAGAGAGTACGAACTGTTTGTAAGCATTATTCATGCCTGATTAATACAAGAGTTCGTTGCCGTTTAATTTCTTAACACTGGAGTAAAGCCCAGCGACGATTCACCGGTGGTTGAGGGCCCGGCCCTGGTGGAGCGATCTACTAGTTGTATCATTACCTTTCAATTATTGTCATGTGATAGTTTGTGGTTGTTCTCATTACATTTGCAAGTTAATTAGTTTTCCGTTGAATTATCGATTGATTTCTTTATGTTAATGAATTGCATTGTTGTTCTGTTTCAGTAAGGAATTTAATTCCTGTATTAATCATCTTGTTAAACCTTACAGAGCATTGCTATTTAGCATTAGATGTCTTGTTCCAATTAATTGCTGTTCCGTTGGATTGTTGTTCATGTCGATTATTATTTAACAACGTTTGTTGTCGACAGGGTTTTGGTGTTTAATAGAATTGCTGTTTGATTTCATTAAGTTAAAGATCTGTTGTTCAGATTCATTAGTTAATATTTGTTGTTCGATTCTTCTAGTTTCAGTTGGTTATTCATTTGCATCGCTGTTTGATTTCAGTGTGCTATTCATTTCCAATTCATTAGTTAACAGATTGCAAAGAGTTTGCTTTCGAAGAGCTTTCTTAGTTTACTTTCAATAGCAGTTTTAGTTCAATTTTATTTCTCCTTAATTTCTTTAACGCAGGACTGTCGACTGTAGATAATATTGGTTATTGCTTCCACGTTCCCAGATTGATTGTCTTGTTTCAATTTGATTTCAATTGCATCAATTTCTAGAGGAATGAGTTATTGCTACTGTATCCTCGGTTGATGGTTGTTGAGTGAATAGATATATTTTAAGAGCATTTGAGTTCATGTTATTGTAATTAGATTTATTTTTCAAAAATCCGTTTAATCTTATATTTAGAACAATGTACTACATCTTTCATAGCATTACTCTTAGCTCAATTGCAGTCTCAAACAGAGTACACTCTTGAAACAAAACGTCGTTCCTGGATTGATAATTAATGTGAGATAAATAGGTGTTAAAAAGATACCTTTTATACCTCAACATTTTGGCACCGTTGCCGGGGAGAGTGTATGCCATTTAGAAAGAGTGATGCATATTTAATTTTTTATGCTTGGGAAGAATTGGGTATTAAAGACAAAAGATAAGAACCTGCACACCGAGCAAGGAACACACTTGTTCAATAGCCCGCTTCACTGCAGAATTGAGTGAAAGCTTAAGGTAGAAATGAATGCTTGCGTTTTTTTTTAATTTTAGAGGTAGAATTTTTGAAAAACAAATCTTGTAATTCCACTCGAGTGGTGATGTAAGCACCACCCATTTCACTAAACAATTGACAGGAACATTTTAAGGAGGATCCTCAAAGAAACACATGAAGAACATCTTCTATTATGGTAAGAAATGGCTCACATTGCAACTTTTGAATTCCCTATCAATGATCTAGGAGGAGTGACACAAATGCACATAATTCCCCCATTGTCTCTACCAAATTTTCATGGTTTGACAAATGAAGATCCAGATACATTCTTATTTGAGTTTGAAATACTTTGTAGAGGATATTATTATTGTACTAATGATCAAAGGTTGAAAGTGTTTCCTCTTACTCTAAAAGGAGCAGCTCTCTGATGGTTCATGAGCCTAGGTGGGAACTGCATCCAAACATGGGAGGACATGAAGAAAATATTCTTGAAGAAGTACCAAGACTACTGCAAATCCAATGAAGATATTTTCGGTATGATACAAGGGGAAGATGAAAGCTTGGAGGACTATGTAGAGTGATTTCGATATAACCTTCAAAAATCAAAGCATAAGCATTTGGAAAAAGAGATCTTGAAAACACTCCTTCTTAAAGGAATCAAAGATGATTTTTTAGAACTCTTAAATCTGATAGGAAAAGGTGATGTTTTTCAGTTATCATATGATGATGTTTGTGAATTGTGCATAAGGTATTCAAGAGGAATTTCCAAGGCTAGTAAGAATTCTAGAGAAGTTTCTTCTTTCTTTTCCAAATTTACTACAAGAACAAGAGACATAAGAGCTGAAATCAAGGTTTTATTTGAAAATTTTAAATATGATTTTATTAGCTCTCTAAATTCACAATTGAATGTTTTGCAGGTTCGGAAAAATCAAGAATTTGATGAAGTGTTTTTCCCTCATTACCGAAAGGAGCATCCCATAGATAGTTGTTCTTCCTTATCTAATTTGGAAGTGGCATATCAAAGAGATGGGGAAGCTACAACAAGGTCAACAGGTATGGTTCAAAACACTTCCTCTCCATTCTCTTACTTGCATAATCCATTATGGAATACTCATATGTTAGGGCAGCCATGCCAATCTCAATATAACCACCACCAATCTTGTCTACAAGCTTGGCATGGTTCTCACCTTATGATTGCATGACTCGTTGGAAATATGATGCAGAGTGTTGTCCTTGATGGCAACCCACTAAATGAAGATGAAGACATGCAACTGTTGACATGTGTTGTCCTTGATGGCAATCCACCTGATGAAGTTATTCTTGACTTGATGGACTTGGTAAATGATGTAAATTTGATGTGATATGATGTTTGTTGACAATATGATGCTAAGTGTTGTCCTTGAAAGGCAACCCACTTGATGAAGATGATGGCAACTTACTTGATGAAGTTGTGCTTGCTAGAATATGTTCTTGATGAAGAAAATATGATGTATCTACAGTGTGCAATGAAGAAAGGAATTCAGAATGTGCTCAAAGTATGATGGAAAAATTATGTCTCTATGAATACGCGGATATGTCTAAAAAGAACGTGATAAGTCGCGTATGGGAAAAAGCGCTCAAAAAGTGCAAATCCAGGGGCCCGTGGTATTGAAGGCTCATGGTATTGATGACTCGTGGTATTGAAGGCTCATGGTATTGATGAATCGTGGTATTGAAGACTCATGGTATTGAAGGCTCGTGGTATTGAAGGCTCATGGTATTGATGACTCGTGGTATTGAAGACTCGTGGTATTGAAGGCTCATGGTATTGGTTTGGCTCGTGGTATTGAAGGCTCATGGTATTGTTTTGGCCCATGGTATTGAAAAAGATAAACCTATATAAGGAGAAGAAATTCATTGTGCAAATCACAAGTGTGGGTGCAAGATGTCTGAGCTTGAATGAATACTTTTCTTTGAAGTAGATCTGAATGGAAAGGGTTACACTTGAAGATAAATCTGAATGTATGATGCACCAATGATGAAGAAGGGGATCTAGATCTGAAATGCATTTGTATTTGCTAGATCTGATTATGGAAGGCTTAGATCTGTGATGAGGCGAACATCTAGGCGAACATCTGTCTGAAGTGAAAGGGTATGAAATATCTGATCTGTTCCGCTGTGTTTCTGCTATCTGATCTGTGTTGATAAGTATATGTTGGTGATGTATGTTTGTGCTTAAAAGTATGGAAAGGGTCCAGTCTGAAAATATGATGAAACGTGGCCTGCAAGTGTTGTTCTATTGAAGTTGTTGGATCCAGTGTGAAAATTGATGAAACGTGGTCCAAGGTGGTGAGGGTTGCTCTGGCCGTGGGGTTGTAGCCTCTTCCGTGAGAGGTAATGGTAAACGAGATCAGTCGTAGTTCTTTCCGGTGAAAGGCCGTAAACGAGTCGTGGGGTCGTAGCCTGTGAGAGGTCAAACGAGCGCGCAGGGGTGCTTTCCATGGCCAACCGCTGGAAATCACACAAAGACATATGTTGTAATATGTTTTCTCTATAATAAAATATTGAAGGCTGAGCAACTGCAGCGGTGGTTTTCTCCCGTCTTGGGTTTCCACCTAAAAATCCCGGTGTTCATGTGTGATGCTTTGTGTGATGGTTTATTCTGTTCTTACTGCACATGTTTACTGTTTATAGAACATCTAATGGATGAATGATGGAATGATATAAGTGAAGAACTAATGGCATAATTAGATCTCTGTGTATACGCTAGTTTTATGAAGGATATCCGCGTGTATACGCTAGTTGGCTTCAGGAAAGTAGCGTATGGGTTTTAAGGAATGAAAAAGTAAAAAGATTTGATTATGCAGTAAATACTGATTCACCCCCCCCCTCTCAGTATTTTTCCCAACAATTGGTATCAGAGGGTGGTCCTTCTGCAGAAGCTTGATCGCTTGAAGGAGATCCGTAACAATGGGAAAAATGAAGAATGAAGGTCTTGAAGCTACAGTCATCTCTCTAGAAGCATCAAGTAAGAAGAGTGAGGAACCTCTACAACTAAATGAAAATGAAGAACTTGGAGCAAAAATCTGGTCTGTCATAGAACGTCTACAAGCAGATCTTGAAGAATCAAACAAGAAGAATGCAAGATTTGGAGATGGTATCATCTCTCTACTAGCAGATCTTGAAGAATCAAATAAGAAGAATGAAGAACTTGAAGCAGAAATCATTTCCCTCAAAGTAGGTCTCGAAAAATCAAATAAGAAGAATGCTGGACTTGAAGCTGAAAACATATCTCTGAAAGAAGATCTCAAAGCATCGAAGAAGAAGAATGAAGAGCTGCAACAAACATGTGAAGAAAATGGAAATTTGTTGAAAGAAGAAATTCTAAATCTGAAGGATCAAGTAGAAGATGGAAGAAGGAAAGAAGAAAGCATGACAAAGCAATGTCAAGACTTGGAGGATGAGGTAAACATTCTCAAAGGTAAATTAGAAGAAAAGGTTAAACTTTTGAGGTTTCATGATAGTACTAATATCTTGGACAATATTCTGAGTAATCAAAGGTCTCCTGCTATCAAACATGGTCTTGGTTTCCATGAAACTATTAAAGGTGAATCTAGCTCACAAGGAAGTGCTAAAAATTCAGAGGTAGTCAATGCAAAACCCGAAGTGTTGAAAGAGACAAAAGCTCAACCAACAATCATGAATTCTCAAAGGAATTCATTCAAGAATGTTGAATGTTTTAAATGTCATAATTATGGGCATGTTGCAGCAAATTGCAGAAGCAGAACAGTTCAGTCACAAACAAATAGGTTCTACTCAGAAAGGTACTCTAGTAGCTTCAAGGGATATTGTTTTTCATGTAACAAGTATGGACATAAAGCAGCTGATTGTAAAAAGAGGAAGAATAGAAATACTCATTATGATTCTTATGTTTATTTCTCTGGTCACATGAGATGTTATGCTTGTAACAAGTATGGACATGTAGAAAAAGAATGCAGGATGAAAAAATCTGGGAAAGTGGACAACTTCCAGCACACAAATAGAAAGATCAAACAAGTCTGGAAAAAGAAGGAAGACCGTTCAGAAACGTAGGGAAATCTGACCCTACTGCAGTCATCCGCTTCTGGAAGCTTACTTCTCTGATTGACTGCAGGAATGATGTGGGATACATTATGAGATCTAGTAATGTATCATCACAGGGGGAGCAATGTATGATGTCTCTCATGGTTGATTTGATTATTCTGATTATATGTATTTCTGACAGTGCATCTGGTGTGAAGAAAAGACAAGAACAGAAGGTAAATTTGCAGAAGGAGATGAAGGTGTGAAATTTTCTATATTACACTTTCCATACGCGAGTTCTATTCACAAGAGTCGCGTATACACGCGAGTTTCAGCAGACACAGTCGCGTATGCATTGATGATAAAAGAATTTATCTGATAACTGAAGATCTGGAGCAGAGGTCCAGGGGGAGCATCAGTCTGACTGCTGATGATTGCACTGTTAGCATTATTCTGGTTATATTCATGATTATGATGACATGATACTTGGTTTCCTATGTTGAAGATTATGGATGAAGCCTGGTTGCTTTATGATGAAGAGCATTCATTGTTGAGATGAAAGTCTTATAGTTCAGAGATGAGGACAGATCATGCAGAGATTGTTGTTGATGACTTTCTGTTGAAGGTGTCTCAGATTGCACAAGTTAAGGAAGAAGCACTGGTTTAGGGGGAGTAGCAAGTTGAATTCTAATGGTTGCATTGTTGGAAATATGACTGCTTATTCTTTGGTCTTGATCATATAGAGTTTGGTTGCTATGGTTGAGATCTTTTTCCTACATATGTTACTTCATGTTACATCTTGAAGATCATGGTGATTTTGGACCACATGGATGATTGCTTGACACATATCTGAAGATGCTGTTCTGGTATGATAATCTCCTTTGGAAAGAATGTATTGATGCTGCAAAGGATCCGAAGGCTTGGTTACTAATGGGCTTATGCTACAACCATTGGATGACGCTTGAAGACACAACTACACTATTCTGTTATATCTGTAGTCCAGGGAAGCAGTCAAATAACTCAGAAAGAAGCTGAACACTGTCTTTGCCTTACAAAGAATCAGATCTGGTTGAAATTTAGAAGGTGTCTTAGGATACGCGGGTTTCCTGAAACACAGTTGCGTATGTACGCGAGTTCCTGCACATAAAACCGCGTATGGTTGGTTGCTGACAATTCTTGGTTGGTTCAGCTCTCTTCAGCACAGCTGCAGTGCTGTTTGGTATCTCTGGTGGTGTTCCAGTTCTCATAAATCTGTTTCTAATGTTTTGATGAAGATGCCTTGATGATTTTTTGGTGAAAATGTTCAGGTTGCACAAACTAAGGGGGAGCCTTAGTCATATGAAAAGGATGCATGGATGCACAGATTCAGGGGGAGCATTAGTGTTGCTGAGTATAATGCATTGTTGGCATTATGATGGTTATGTTATATGATCTCTCTTGAGGTCTTCTTGGTGTTGGTCATAAATGGTCATATTTATATTTTGGTGAAAAGGTCTTGTTGAGACCCATGTTGTAAAATTGTAATATTCAGTCATGTAAGGACTTGTCAATTTGTAAACCCACTTGGTTGGGTAGCTGAGTCATGTTTGTAAACCCACTTGGTTGGGTAGCCGAGTCACATTTGTAAACCCACTTGGTTGGGTACTTGACTCTTCTATGTAAATCCACTTGGATGAATCTTTGATGTAAGTATGAGTCATTGGTGATAGGAATGTCATAGAGTCATGTACTTCATTGAAAAATATGTTTGAAGATTCAGCATGAACTCAGGGGAAGCTTGGTCACTTCAGCATACATCAGATCTGCAGAACGCTTCTTCTACATGAGGAGAAAAGGGGGAGAGTATGTTGTTGTGGATCCGCCCGTTGCCCTTGATGTCAAAGGGGGAGAGTGACATAGTGTTTGAATGAAGATAATGATGTGCCCTTTGCCCTTGATGTCAAAGGGGAGAGTAACATGGTGTTTGAATGATGCCAAAAATGGAGAGAGTGACATAGAAAATAGGGAGAATGACATGGTGTCATTGTACTATTATTGTACTTATCTGTTGTGGTAACCAAACACCATCATGGTTGCCATCAAGTCCAAAGGGGGAGATTGTTGGAAATATGATGCAGAGTGTTGTCCTTGATGGCAACCCACTGAATGAAGATGAAGACATGTGACTGTTGGCATGTGTTGTCCTTGATGGCAATCCACCCGATGAAGTTATTCTTGACTTGATGGACTTAGAAAATGATGTAAATCTGATGTGATATGATGTTTGTTAGCAATATGGTGCTGAGTGTTGTCCTTAAATGGCAACCCATTTGATGAAGATGATGACAACTTACTTGATGAAGTTGTGTTTGCTAGAATATGTTTCGATTCAGTACAGGATGGGATCTATAAGCAGTAAATGGAAGTAAAGGACTAAAGCCCAAAGTATGATGGAAAAATTATGTCTCTATGAATATGCTGATATGTCTAAAAAGAACGGATAAGTCGCGTATGGAAAAAGCGCTCAAAAAGTGCAGATCCAGGGGCCCGTGGTATTGAAGGCTCATGGTATTGATGACTCGTCGTATTGAAGGCTCATGGTATTGATGACTCGTGGTATTGAAGACTCATGGTATTGAAGACTCGTGGTATTGAAGGCTCATGGTATTGATGACTCGTGGTATTGAAGACTCATGGTATTGACGGCTCATGGTATTGGTTTGACTCGTGGTATTGAAGGCTCATGGTATTGGTTTGGCTCGTGGTATTGAAGGCTCATGGTATTGTTTTGGCCCATGGTATTGAAAAAGATAAACCTATATAAGGAGAAGAAATTCATTGTGCAAATCACAAGTGTGGGTGCAAGATGTCCGAGCTTGAATGAATACTTCTCTCTGAACTAGATCTGATTGGAAAGGGTTACACTTGAAGATAAATATGAGTGTATGATGCACCAATGATGAAGAAGGGGATCTAGATCTGAAATGCACTTGTATTTACTAGATCTGCTTATGGAAGGCCTAGATCTGTGATGAGGCGAACATCTAGGCGAACATCTGTTTGAAGTGAAAGGGTATGAAATATCTGATCTGTTCTGCTGTGTTTCTGATATCTGATCTGTGTTGATAAGTATCTGTTGGTGATGTATGTTTGTGCTTAAAAGTATGAAAGGGTCCAGTGTGAAAATATGATGAAACGTGGCCTGCAAGTGTTGTTCTATTGAAGGTGTTGGATCCAGTGTGAAAATTGATGAAACGTGGTCCAAGGTGGTGCTGAGGGTTGTAGCCTTCAGTCAGGGGGTTGTAGCTCCCTTCCAGGAGAGGCTGGTAAACGAGATCAGGGGGTCGTAGCTCCCTTCCAGGAAAGGCCGGTAAACGAGTCAGGGGGTCGTAGCTCCCTTCCAGGAGAGGCTGGTAAACGAGCGCAGGTGGGTGCCTGCGTGCTGGTCAAGTCTGCGCCAGCACATATGTTGTAAGATGTTTTCTCTATAATAAAATATTGAAGGCCGAGCAACTGCAGCGGTGGTTTTCTCCCGACTTGGGTTTCCACCTAAAAATCCCGGTGTTCATGTGTGATGCTTTGTGTGATGGTTTATTCTGTTCTTACTGCACATGTTTACTGTTTATAGAACATCTAATGAATGAATGATGGAATGATATAAGTGAAGAACTAATGGCATAATTAGATCTCTCTGTATACGCAAGTTTTATGAAGGATATCCGCGTGTATACGCTAGTTGAGTTTCTGTGAAAGTAGCGTATGGGTTTTAAGGAATGAAAAAGTAAAAAGATTTGATTATAGCAAGTAAATACCGATTCACCTCCCTCTCAAAAGATATTCCAACAATGACTACTCTCCCTCATCTTGTAGCACAAACACATATTCCAACTCTTCCACAACATCTTGCTTGCCTATCAAAATCATCCACTCAACCCAATCAACTACATCATCAAGAGGCTCCATTCCCTACACAATTTCCTGCTCAACTCATTCCACACCCTCACCATAATAAACCAGTACAACATGCTTACAGTGTTGAATTGAAAAATTTAGCCACCCTTCCCACCCATTCTATCTCACATGCACTATTGGAGAAAACTTACACTGAGACTCAGAATGTATCAAATCCAAAAATTGTAGAAGTTATGAAAGAAAATGAGGTTTCTTCTAGTTTGCACCAACAAACCATTTTAAAAGCTCAAGAACTTCATGATACGATGGCTATGGGAAATCAAGAAAGTAAGGGATACATTGAATATTGGTTTCACTCCATCATTTGTTTGCAACATCACTCCATGCTTCAACAATTTTTGGCACCATCTTTTCAAGGGGAGTTGGCTTCTCATACCCTAATTTTTATCAACATGCATTTTTCAAATTTGGGTATGTACATACTAGAGCCCTTATTTCTAAAATGGTTCCACTGGAAATACTCTTATACATAAACATATTCGATTCTCAAAGAAGAGTAGGATAGTGGAGAAAATAAAATAAATAAAGAAATAAAATAAACACATCTTCTTCTTCTTTTTGTAAAAATAGTTGTTTTTTTTTGTTGCAACACGCTGTGGAAATCAACATTGATGATAAATATTCTAATTTATTTGTGTATTTAGATGAATTATATTGCAAATAATAATTCTACAAACATGTATATTCATTTTAATCATCAATATGGAAAAATTGCTTGAATATCATTTTTTTCACTTGCGAGCTTGATGAAATTTCTGAAAACAAAGTTGGGACAGACATGTTTTGAGGGAAAAAAATTGAATATTTTTAAAACCTCTTTCTATCCTAGGTATCCCTTGATGTCTACTTTCCAACCCAATTTGAATCACTCCATTTGGATTTGAAACGAAAACGTTAGAACCAAAACATTGACAGGGTGTCTAGTAGGCATCTCAAGAATAGAGTTGGGACAGTCAGTTTTTAGAGACCTAAATGACTATATTTTTAAAACATATTTTTATGGTAGATTCCTCTATGAATCTAGTTTACAACTCAATTTTAATCACTCAATTTCGATACCGTATGAGGAATTTATGACCAAAATACTGACTGCCTATCATAAATCAGCACTCTTGAAACTTTGTTTTCTCGGTTGTTCACTAGCGTATTTGACCCATCAATTCTTCTTGTCTTCAAAGCCTATTTCTATTGGATATAAATAAATTAATATAATTTAATCTCCAATTTGAATCAGTTCAATCCACCATTAAACAAAAAATTTATGCTTGAAATATCAACTGTTGGTCTAAGTTGGAAAATCGAAAATCACTCTATTATGCAGGTTTCTCTAAGAAAATTTGACATATCATAGCATTGAATTTTTAAAACATGTTTCTATTGGAGATAATCCTTTTAATTAGCTCTCATTTGGCTTTTGAATCACTCAAATCAGATGAAAAACAAAGAAGTTATTATTGAAACACTGCAGGTTAGCATGATTGGCCACTGCTCTCCCGCAGGTAATAAATTAATTTTACTTTGTCCATGGATTTGTTCTACAGAGTAACTACTTGTTAGTTTTTTGCATAATTCTTGGATTAGGGGAGCGCGTACACCTCTCTTTCTCCATGATTTAATGTTTTATTGCAGGTAGACACTCGTTTTTTGCAGGTTTTAGCAGAACAAAGAAGGTCAATTTATGGACGAGCGATTCTTGAAAGAAATTTTAGTGAAACAATGGCATTTTATCCAGTTCTTACCTAACAGATTAATAACAAGAAGAAATGAAGAATTGGTTTCCATTTGAATATTCATGTCACTGCTGCCAAACATTTTTCAAAAAGATCATTTTTTTTCCATTAACAGATTGATATTCCCTTAGGAAATAACATCATAGTTGTTGTAACTTAAAAAAGTGATTTTTTCTTTTCTAATTTATTTTATGTTTTTTTGTTTCAGGTATCGATCCCTCCAAATTGTAGTTTCTATTTCATTTGCAATTGAACAATAAGGACCCCACCATGCAAGTTTCAATTGCAGAAGGAAATTCTTCGGTAGCACTAATTCTGTAAAAAATTACTTTTTCTTGAAACCTGTACATAATTTTTCCTTTCTATTTGATTGGATTTTCTTGACAATGGATTGCACATTAGCTTTGTTCTTTCCTCTATTTTTTTCCCTTTGTTGTTCCCTACAACAATTTCTACGTGCATTTTCTTTGTTGTTCCCTACTTTTTTGTGTGCCTTTATTTTTCATGTTGTTTTTCTTAAGGAACAACAGTTGTTCCTCTTAAGAATTAGTGCATTTGTGTGTTTATTTTTGTTGTTCCTTCCAAAAGAAACAACATTTCCGCTGATTAGTTTTGATGTTCCTTTCAAAAAGAACAACACTTTTACTGCGTGTTTTTGCTGTTCCTTTCAAAAGGAACAACAGTCTTGTTGTTCCTTTCAGAAGGAACAGCACTTTTACTGTTTTTTTTTGCTGTTCCATTCAAAAGGAACAACAGTTTTGTTGTTCCTTTCAGAAGGAATAGCACTTTTGCTGCGTGTTTTTACTGTTCCTTTCGGAAGGAGCAGTATTTTTGCAAATTGTTTTGTTGTTCCTTTCTAAAGGAACAACACTTTTTGACTGCATTTTTCTTGTTTGTGAACAACTTTTTGAGGATTTTTGTGAATTCTTCATGACTCTTTTAAAGGAAAACACACAATTTATGCAAGGATACACAAATTAGAGGTTACTGGAATCAATTAATCAAGAGAAATTGTCATTTTTAAGAAATTGTTTTGTAGTGATAAGAAAAAGGAAAGGACACAACCATCTATATCACTTTGCTGTCTTTATTTTCACTAAAACTAATATGATCAACTATCTTTATCATGTTGGTTCTTCCTGAGCATTTGAACTGCCGTCCCTATGGGCCAATCGACTCGCCGCGACCCCAAATTTGAAACACTACTTAACCAAAAACAACCGCCAATTAAAAAAAATGACTCCATTCAAAATCGACTACAACCAAGTTGGGATCCCATGGGATTTGACCCCGGGCAGGCCCTGAAATAGTAGAGGAAAATTTCCAATGGGCTAACGACCCAAATTTTAAAACTCTACCAATGTGTTTTTATATAAACAAAAAAAAAATTGCATTCGACGACAAAAACAAGAGAGTGCCCAATGGAACTCTGAGTGGGCATGGAGAATGAGGCATGGAACCTTGATGCACGAGAATCATGGGGAATCTTTAATATTCCCTTGGAGCTGATTTTTCACAGTGACAAAATCATACCAACTCCATACTCATTATTATGAGTTTTTCATAGGGAATGCAATGGTGTAGTCAATTTCCTCATCAGAACAATAGATCTTTAGTCAACTTGCAAAGATGAATATTTTGAGAATCATGAGGAATTTAAAAGATTCCCTTGGGACCAAATTTTCACAGTGACATAATTATATCGAGTTAATACTCAATATTCTTAGTTTTTCTCAAGGAACATGATGGTGTAATCAATTTCCTCATCTGGGCAGCGGAATTTCAGTCAACCTACAACAAAGAATATTTATGGAATCTTGAGGAATCTAGGAGATTCCCTAGAGGCCAAATTTTCACAGTTTAAGATTCAGGCCAACTTTATACTCATTTTACTCAGTTTTTCATGAGTAGTGCAATGGTGAAGTTGGTTTTTGTCATATGAGGAGAAAAATTCTAGTCAACTAGCGAGAAATAATCTTTGGGGAATCTTTGAGTTTCCTGAGGGTCCATATTTTGATGATGGCAGAAAGGGGTTGCGTTTATAGTCATTTGACATGATTTCATGCCAGAAATTCAACGGTACAGTCCATTTCTTTTGCAGAGGTTTGCATTTTCAGGCAATCCCTAGAAATGGAGGTACAAGGTGCCTTTTGTACATGCATGCAATTTAATTTTTGCTAAAGATTAATGAAAGAAACCTTCCCACTTTGAGTAGATCCTGAAGATGTATCCCACACTGGGTGAACTTCGTTATCAATATGTGTGTGTTCTTTGATTTGATGATTTAATTTATGTTTCCTCTTCTTTAAAGTATGTACATGTGTTTTTTTTATACTCTTTCACAAGCAATTATAATAACATCACAAAAGTAAAATATCTTGGTTAATTCTGGATTTGAGATGATTTGGATCAAGTTTGGTATTAGAGTCGGTCTTTTGTTGATGTGAATTGCAAGTGTATGATAACCAGGGAAAATCTCCAAAGAGGTGATGCAGGAGCATGAGGCTTCGAGATAAAAGACTTCAATTTTATTCCAAAAATACAAAAAGAGTTTACAAGCAAAGGAGCGGGTTCTTTTAGCTGGAAATTTATAGTTTGAGTAGATAGGGATTTGACTAGTATTCAGGGATTTGAACTGCTTGTATTAGATTCATTGTATTTATTTTTTAGTTGATAGATTTAGGGAAAATATCGTGCAGCAGGATTTTATCCAAAATTGGACAAATTCGATCCCTTTGAATCGGATCTGAATGTTTGTATGAACAGTATATTTATATGTAAGTTTGGAATGTATTAGGAGAGAGGAGGATTGATGGAAAAATAATTGAATAGAAGAAAATTGCATGTCCTCAGTACCTTTGTAAATGTATGTGTAATTGTCAAATCATGGGGTTTTAATTCTCTTTGAAATAGTTATGAGTTGATGAATTCAGGTCGAGTTCTGTGTAATATATTTCTGTGTGTATGTTTTCCTTTAAAAATTCTGCATCCACTGTGAAGGCGAAATAGTCCGGTTGTATTGTTAAATTAAAGCGCTGACAAATTTTGATGCCTGAAAACTGTGGCTTCTTAAGAGGAGTGTCAGAGCTGGCGAATGTGAAGAAATTGAATAGTGGAAATGCGTAAGGAGTCAAGAGGAATCATAACCGTTCGATGAGAAGAATTAACGGATATCACATAAAAAACAGCGAGTTATATAAATTCTTAATTAGATGCAATGATTTATAAATCCGGTTTAATTGTAGTTGACCATCTGGCAGTGATTTAATCTGACATGCCTCGCATCTGGATTAGGGATCTGATGGTGTTCGCACATAAAGCTGCACATTATTTAAAGTCTTAAATGGATGTGACAGAATTATAGTAAAGTTTTTAATGTGGTTTGCATCCGTCAAGAAATCAATTTCATAAGAAAATGCGATTATTTGCTATGTTTAACTCCGCCATTGTTAAAAGGTTTAGTGGTTTGCCAATATTGGTAAATTAACTAAAGGAGAAAAAATACATGAATGAGCGATAAAGGTAAGGACTCGATTCAGTCAGAGTTGACTCCTGATTTAGCAGGAATTGTCTCAAAGTTTGATAATTTACCATTAAATCCTGCAACCAGCCCAGCTTTTGTGGTATCAAAGCAGCCTTTAAACATTGAGCAAGATCTCAAAGATCAGGAAACAAAATCCAACATGGCTTATAGAGTTAGAAGAGGAGGTGGTGCTGGTCGAAGAAGATGAAGACCAGTTGCAAATGCTAAAGTGATGGAAGTTATGCAACAGATGCAAGCTAGATTAGAAGCAATGGAAATGGGATATCAAAGAGATGCAGATGTTGGAGTTGTCAGTGAGCCTGAATTTGAATCTGCAAAAGAGGGGGAACCTATAGAAGTTACTCCTGAAATGAGATTTTTTATATCAATGTTTGGATGCACATCTAAACCTAGACTTGAAGTTTCGGTTTTTACAGAAGGCTTAAACCCAAAGGAGTTGATAGATTGGGTTAATGACATGGATAATTTCTTTGATCATGAAGAAATGGATGAAGGAAAAAGAGTGAAATTTGCTGTCACAAAATTGAAAGGACATGTAACACTTTGGTGGGATGGAGTGCAGGTAGAAATAAGGAGACTCGGTAAGTAGCCAATAGAGAATTGGAACATGATGGTGGCAAAGCTGAGAGGTAATTTTTTGCCAAGTGATTATCAAATTTCATTATTTAGACAGATGCAGAATCTTAGATAGAGGTCAATGACAGTAAAAGAATATACAAAGGAATTTTACAAAGTGGGCATAAGAGCAGGACAAATCCAAGATACAACAGAAAATATTGCAAGATATATAAATTTACTCAGAATGGAGATACAAGATGAGATAAGTCTATTGTCACCTAAAACAATAGAAGAGGCTTATCAGATGGCCTTGAAAGATGAAGAAAAAATCATAAGGAAGCAATCTGGGGTACTTTCTGAGGAAGAGTGTTGAAATTATATACAAGATGCATGTATATATCTAGATTATCCTGATCTAACAATATTTATCTTCTTGCTAAATACATAATCCTTCCACTGTTAATCTTTTGCAGAAATTAAAATCAATTGCAAACACATGAAGCAATAAAAACAATCGCACATAGCACAGTTGTTTAACGGGAAAGATAGAAGCTGAAAACCCCAACTATCATCTATTATGTATCATGGAGATCATGTAACAATATCATACAAAGCTTAGTACATCAAGCTCTCAGTACAATCAATCGTCACACACTAATCAAAAGAAATCTGCAAATCCAAGCACTGATTTATTGCCACCTAATAGCCTGCCTCCACTGCACAATCCCTGTTGAAGAATAGCCCTGAATGAATTCGAATTGGCCTTGCCTTGATTGCGCAATCCTCATTGGAAACTCCAATGTGTGTGTGGTGCAATCAATGCATCACTATAGTCACAACAGATAGTCCATCTTGCCCTTTCACCTATCTCTCCACTGGGTCCCCACTGGGACTGACATGCACTGTAGTTAACTGCTGTATTTTTTTAGTTGATTAATGAGTTATTATTTGTGAATTAATTATCTAATTAATTCACTCCACTCTCACTAGTGTATCATTTAGTTAGACTAGATACAACTAGTTCAACTGAGTTTAACTCCATTAACTGAGTTAAACTAAATAACAACTCGTGTAACTACTCTTCCAACTCTGTCATAACTTTGCCACTTCAGTTCTAATTGAGTCCTCATGCATGAGCCACCAGTAAAACCTAGGAATTGCGCAATTACTTCAGCCCACTAATTTTCCAAATATGTACACTAAAATTAAGTGCTCCAAGAGAATAAGTTGATGTTTATTGTCGGATTATTATTAAGAGCTAATAATAATCAACATGCATCTATTTTTAGATTGACGATCTATAAATAGACTTCACCCAATATTCTAAAAATACTGGTTTTTAAACTTCCGTGGTTATAGTTATTGTCATAAAAAATCGGATTATCCACGGTATCATAGAAGACTTCTTGATGTTTCGAATCCCAACGAGGATCCATCTTCAGGATGAGAAAGAATGAATGAAAAATTGAGAGAAGGAAGCAGGAGGAACAAGATATAAATAGTGAGGGAAAAGATGAGAGAGGATCTGACAGCAACTTAAGCTAAAAACTTAATTTTATTAAATAATTAATTCTAAAAACTCTACTTTCTAATTTTTACAATTCCTATAAAGTAATTATTTAAAATTCTAATTACAACTTTTCGCCTAAGTTCTAAAATATTAAATTATTAAATTCTTTTAAATTATTTCTATATTATATTCTAATAAATCATTTGAAATTCCTATTAAAATTCTTATTATAAAAATTCTTTAATTAGAAACTAAATTAAGATAATAACCTAAATTAAATTTTAATACATATATAATTTATCTAATTTTTTTTTAAAAGAAGAACCTAGAGAGACTAAAATAGTAGAGCTAAATTTTTATAATAACCCTACAAGATCTATCTCTAAAATGTACATACTAACTAAGCTAAGCTTAATAATTAAAAAGATAATAATTAATAAAACCCTAAAAAAAACTATTTATTAACAAAATTACTAGATACTTACACTAAAACTTATAATCCTACAACTGAAATTAAAATGATAATCCTATTTTACTTCTTATTTTTTAATTTACTAAAAAAAAAAAAAAAAAAAACCCCTAGAATTATTAAAGTAGCTTAAAATTTAATTTTTTATACTAATTGACATAAACTAGAGAAACTAAATCTTATAAATTAATCTAAAGGGTCTAACCCTAAAATAGAACTATAAACTATGAGGATTTAACTTAAAACTTGACTAAACCCCAATAAATTTTAATAATAAATTTTTTATTAACTAACCCTAAATTAAAACAATTAATTATGAAGATTTAACTTGATACTAAACTAAACCTTGATAAATTTTAAATATAAAAAAAATATACTTATTGACTAAACCTCCCTCTAGATTCTCAATTTTTAGACTATATTTTTTAAATAAAAAGTTTGAATTGAATACTAATTAAATTACAATTAGCATCCATTCACTAATAATAAATATTAATTGATTATTTTTTATTTAAAATAAAAATTAATAAAATAAATATATATTACGAGCGAGGACAAAAAAAGAGAGTTCTATCTTGACCCTAAACTAGCTTACTAAAAATGAAGAGAAGTAAACCTACCAACTCATACCTGAGAAGTGGATGATCTTACGTCGCAAATTTGTCTAATAAGGGGTCTTCAGCTATCACTGATCTCGTATCCTCCATCCTTGTTGATGTTATCCGAGTGTTTTATAATTTCTAGCGCTTCTCTAACCTTACGTCTTAGATAGTGTTCCTCCCTTGCAATGATTTTAGCATCCTCAAGACGCAAGTGATGCTTTGTTTTCAAGGAGTGATCAGCAAGGGAAGAGGTTCGTGATCGCTCATGCTTAATATCAACAACATGCTCTTTTAGAAATTTTTGAATAGAGCGTCCCGTTTCACCAATCTAACTCTTTCCACATGAGCAGTCGATTTTGTAAACACTTTTAAGTTGCTCCTCACTAACGCTGTCTTTAACAGAGCGCATATTTTGTCTAATGGTTCCAGTTGCTGAGAATTGAGCAAAAATGTTACTTCTTCCTAGCACCTTGGAGGTCTTATCTATTACCCCCTTGATGTATGGCAGAAAAAATCTTCCACGACTTTCTTGTGGATCCTGACGTCTCTTGGATATGATGGTGCTTCTTGCTCTGTTTATGGCCTTCATGATTTCCCTCTCGTTATATCCTAAACCTAGGAAAACAGATGTCAGATGAGAGATTTCTTCTTCCAGGTGTTCCTTATCAGATATTCTAAGAGCTCTAATGGCAAGAGTGTTTAGGACCCCAAATTTATGATCAGGATGATGGTAAGACTCAGCGTGAAGGTAGGTGTCTGTATGGGTTTTCTTCCTAAAGACTTGATGCCCTAATGTTCCATCCTTCTTTCTGGTAACCAGGACATCCAGAAAAGGAATGCTCCTGTTTTCTTCCATCTCCATAGTAAACTTGATTTCTGAGGAAATTGAGTTAAGGTGATTGAAGAATTTCTCAAGGCTCTCTCTACCATGCGACCATTTTATGTTAGTGTCATCAACAAATCTTTTCCACCAACCTGGACTTAAAGGAAAGGATGCAAGGGCTTTCTTTTCGAAGTTTTCCATAAATAAGTTTGCTACAATTGGCGAGAGTGGTGAACCCATTGCGACACTTGAAACTTGCTTATAGAATTCCCCCTGGAAGCTGAAGAAGGTAGATCGTAAGCAAATCTCAGCAAGCTTGGCTTTCTCAAGATCTGTGACTCCATTAATAACCTTTACTGCTTCATCCAAAGGGATCTTGGCAAACAATGAGATCACATCAAAGCTTACCAGGATGTCGTTCTCCTCCACCTTCTCTTTTTCAATAAGTTTGATGAATTCATTGGAGTCTTTAATAAAGGACTCAGTGTTTCCCACTAGAGGCTTGGAAATTTTCGTGACATATTTTGCTAGTTCATATGTGGGGGATCCAATGGTGTTAACAATTGGTCTAAGGGGAACCCCTTCTTTATGAATCTTGGGAAGCCCATAAATTCTTGGAATCACTTCACTGGAGGGGGTCAATTTCTTCTTCAACTTGCCATTGAGATGGGATTTCAAGATTGCCTTCTTAACCTCTCTAAGGATCTTTGGTAAGGGGTTAGTCTTCAACTTCTTATAGCTTGCGCAATCAAGATGTTCCCTCATTTTCTTAATATAATCCACCTTGTCTAAAACCATAGCATAATCCGATACGTTCTTCTATGATACCGTGGATAATCCGATTTCTGATGACAATAACTATAACCACAGAAGTTTAAAAACCAGAATTATTTCCCTACATGGAGGGGAAGCTTGGGCATATATATGTGATTTGGAAAGAACTAGAATCAAAATTGAGAGATGGGCTGCAGATCTCCATTTTCTGAAAGAATGTCGTGACTTTGACTTGATCCTTGACTTCGCCCGCATAAAACCCACTCTTCACCTTCGCAGATTCAATAGATTTTTTCGTAAGCTTAGTTTCAGCATTATTCGTGAGGAGATTAAGCACACTCGTGTAGCATTAGATAGGCTGGGTCGCACAGCCCTTTCCCTGCATTTGAAGCTGGCAAATCTAGTTAGTGCAGATCTTTGGAAAACCATCGATGCAAAAGCGGCTATCAGAGCCCAGAAGGAGGGTCAGATAGTGCATGATAGATAGTCTAGGAAACTGGTCAAATTCAAGAAGCTGGCCCTCGTTGAGAAGCATGTGTCAGATTCTAATGGTTCGTTAAATAGTTTCCAAGAACGTGTTGAATCCGTTTGCATATCCATGCACTCAAGCGGATCTATTATTTCTGTCACCAGTTCTTCTAATAATGGTTCTACTAACGAAGTAAATTAGAATATTTCTCCGGACAGTAGTAACCACAACAATGATACAATGAAGAAGGTTGATCCCAACAGCTTCAGCGAAGAGGATTGTTTGACAGGGTTAACTCTGATTCTACATCGAAGAGCAGGTGTGCCTAAAAACGCACAGAAATTCTTAAAATCAGAGATTTGAGTATGGATAGGGTTCTTCTAGTTATGCCAGTGGGCCTTCATAGTTCGGACAACATCAGTTTCCCGGTCTACACAGATCTGATGAGGACGAAACTTGATAACGAGCCTATATTTAACTCAACCTGCGTTGAACGGATTGGTGCACTCGAAGATTCAGCTGCTAAGTTTGATAGGGGTAGAATTACCACATCGGATGACTCAGTGGATAGGCGGAACTCGGTTTATCTTGACTGAAGTTCAGGAATGAGGAATGCATACCTTAAAAAAGGTATCAAAATCTTTAACGAGAGCGACATGAGCTGTTCAGAAAATAGTGAAGTAGGGCCTTACCACGTGGACAAAAATAGTAAAGTCCATAAAAGTCGTGTTGACTCATGCGTCAACTCTCATTTTGACGAAGCAATACATCGCAGCCCACGTAACCCACATGGCCCACATGACTTCTCACAATCCATTTCGAAGATAGGTAACAACGATTGCATCAACTCTCATTTGGAAGAAGCGATGCAACGAAGCCCAGGTAGCCCACGTGGCCTGTGTGGCTTTTCAGAGTCCATTTCGAAAGCAGGTAAAAGGGATTATGTTAACTCTCATTTGGAAGAAGCAATGCAACGCAGCCCACGTAGCCCACGTGGCCCATGTGGTTTTTCGCATTCCAATTCGAAAGTAGGTAACAACGACTACGGGAGCATGGTGAAGAAAGAGATTAATGAAAATAATTTTGCCAATAAAGATAATAACAAGGTTCATTCTAAGATTATGAAAAACCTTTTATATGAGGAGAATAGTAATATTATTACGAAGCCTGCATATGTTATCAATAAGAAGCTCTTGGATGATAATAACAAAAAGGTCGTAAACCTTTCTTCAGTGGAATTAAGTCTTGAGACTCGTAGGATTCTTGGCAAGGGTTTAGGATTTGCTGTTGCCCCCAAGAGTATTCTGAAGGAAAGCATCTTATGCAATATTGAGGAAGGCATTCAAGGCTTACCTCTGGATGACAAAGAAGCCCTTAGACAAGAATGCTCCATGATTCTAAGAAAAGCTAAACCTCCTAGAAGTAACCTTAGCAAGGAGGAGATAGGCGCTCTTAGAGCCCTTCATAATAATGACGAGATTGTAGTCCTTAAGGAAAACAAGGGAGGGGTTGCTGTGGTTTTAGACAAAGTGGATTATATTAAGAAAATGAGGGAACATCTTGATTGCAGAAGCTATAAGAAGTTGAAGACTAACCCCTTACCAAAGATCCTTAGAGAGGTTAAGAAGGCAATCTTGAACTCCCATCTTGATGACAAGTTGAAGAAGAAATTGACCCCCTCCAGTGAAGTGATTCCAAGAATTTATGGGCTTCCCAAGATTCATAAAGAAGGGGTTCCCCTTAGACCAATTGTTAACACCATTGGATCCCCCACATATGAAATAGAAAAATATGTCACGAAAATTCTCAAGCCTCTAGTGGGAAACACTGAGTCCTTTATTAAAGACTCCAGTGACTTCATCAAACTTATTGAAAAAGAGAAGGTGGAGGAGAACGACATCCTGGTAAGCTTTGATGTGATCTCATTGTTTACCAAGATCCCTTTGGATGAAGCAGTAAAGGTTATTAATGGAGTCACAGATCCTAAGACAGCCAAGCTCGCTGAGATTTTCTTATGATATACCTTCTTTAGCTTCTAGGGGGAATTCTATGAATAGGTTTCAGGTGTCGCAATGGGTTCACCACTCTCACCAATTGTAGCAAACTTATTTATAAAAAACTTCGAAAAGAAAGCCCTTGCATCCTTTCCTTTAAGTCCAGGTTGGTGGAAAAGATTTGTTGACAACACTAACATAAAATGGTCACATGGTAGAGATAACCTTGAGAAATTCTTCAATCACCTTAACTCAATTTCCTCAAAAATCAAGTTTACTATGGAGATGGAAGAAAACAGGAGCATTCCTTTTCTGGATGTCCTGGTTACCAGAAAGAAGGATGGAACATAGGGCATCAAGTCTTTAGGAAGAAAAACCATACAGACAGCTACCTTCACGCTGAGTCTTACCATCATCCTGCTCAGAAATTTGGGGTCCTAAACACTCTTGCCGTTAGAGCTCTTAGAATATCTGATAAGGAACACCTGGAAGAAGAAATCTCTCATCTGACATCTGTTTTCCTAGGTTTAGGATATAACGAGAGGGAAATCATGAAGGCCATAAACAGAGCAAGAAGCACCATCATATCCAAGAGACTTCAGGATCCACAAGAAAGTCATGGAAGAGTTTTTCTGCCATACATCAAGGGGGTAACAGATAAGATCTCCAAGGTGCTAGGAAGAAGTAACATTTTTTCTCAATTCTCAGCAACTGGAACCATTAGACAAAATATGCGCTCTGTTAAAGACAACGTTAGTGAGAGGCAACTTAAAGGTGTTTACAAAATCGACTGCTCATGTGGAAAGAGTTACATTGGTGAAACAGGACACTCTCTTCAAAAACATCTGAAAGAGCATGTTGCTGATATTAAGCATGAGCGATCACGAACCTCCGCCCTTGTTGATCACTCCTTGAAAACAAAGCATCACTTGCGTCTTGATGATGCTAAAATCATTTCAAGGGAGGAACACTATCTAAGACGTAAGGTTATAGAAGCGCTAGAAATTATAAAACACCCAGATAACATCAACAGGGACGGAGGATACGAGATCAGTGATAGCTAGAGACCCCTTATTAGACAAATTTGTGACGTAAGATCATCCACTTCTCAGGTATGAGTTGGTAGGTTTACTTCTCTTCATTTTTAGTAAGCTAGTTTAGTAAGATCTCAAATCCTTCAGGCTACTCAATGTACACCTCTTCCTCAATGATCCCATTAAGGAATGTAGTATTCACATCCATCTGATCAATGTGCCAACCCATTTGTGCTGAGAGAGCAAGGATGGTCCTTATGAAAGAATACCGTGCGACAGGTGCAAAGGTTTCTTCATAATCAATCTCCTTGATCTGTGAGAAGTCCTGGGCAACAAATATTTCCTTATACTTCTCGATGCTCCCATCAGTAACTTGCTTTACCTTGTAGATCCATTTTGAATCTACCACTGATTTCCCCACCGGCCTTGGAACAATCTCCCAAGAACTGTTTCTGACAATGGAGTCATACTCCTCCACCATGGAATTTACCCATGTGGGCTCCTATGCTGCTTCTTCAAAAGAAGATGGCTCTGTCACTGTACACTTGCTCATAAGAGCCATGTATCCAGTAAATCAGTTAGGTGACTGTCTCCATCTGCACTATGATGTAGGGACTCCTATATTCTGTGCTGCATCAAGCTTCAGTCTCTCAGCTTATGTGGTACACTTTATGCCTTGTCTAATGTTTGGTTCTGCATGAGTGGACTCCTCCACTCCATGAATCTCCTCCTGTGGCTGATCCACATCTAGAGGCTCATATTTGGGAACAAGAAGTTCCTCCTGTGCATGCAAGTGTAGCTTCCTCTCAAGCGACAACTTCATGGCTTTCACCTCATTGAATTTTATATCCCGTCGCACCACAATCATCCGACTATCTGTCAAATACACATGATAATTATGGGGTGTTTCTGTGTACCCCACAAATATCCCAACTTCTACAGTCAGCTCTAGCTTCTTCCTAGCGTCCTTTGTCACATGAATGTAAACAGATGAGTCAAAAATCTTCAAATGAGAAATATCAGGCTTCTTACCAGTATAAGCTTCTTCAGGTGTACTCATGCCAAGTACTCTATGAGGACAACAGTTTTGCACATAAACCGCAGTGTTGCATGCTTTCGCCCATAAGTGCATCGGTAGGCCTTGGTCATGCATAATCGCTCGTGCAACACCCACGATCATTCTGTTATTCCTCTCCGTGACGCCATTCTGCTATGGGTTATGAGGCGCTATAATTTCTCTTCGAATTCCTTCTTTTCTATAGAAGTCTTTGAATTCTCCCGAGATATATTCACCACCATTATCACTCCGTAGAGCTTTCACTTGCTTCCCCGACTCCTTCTCCACCAATGCTTTAAACTCACAGAACTTTGATAATGTTTCGCTCTTCTTCTGCATGAATAAGATCCAACATCTACAAGAATAGTCATCAAAAAATATAACATAATACCTGTGTTTTGTTGTTGAAGCAACCGGGAAAGGTCCACACACATCTGTGTGAATTCTGTGGTCTTCACAAACTTACCCATAGTACATCACTTGCGCTAATCTAACTACGCAAGAGTACCCTTGGGAAGTCCAGTAGAAATATGCTGCAAAATCTTCAAAGCGCCATGGTGAAGATGGCCCAATCTCCTGTGCCATAATTCGCCCTCATCCCAGCTCACCACTTCTTCTGCTTTTCCCATCATTGCAGCACAGCCATCTACCTCCAGCTTGTAGATATTCTTAACTCGAATCCCTATCCTCTTGGTTTAACTCGTTGTTTTATGTCATAGGAAAGCTTTTCCATAGCTAAAAACAACGTCATAACCTTTGTCTTCCAACATTGCAATCGAGACCAAATTCTTCTTCAGACCTGGAACATGCATAAAATCTTTCAACAGAAATGGATTACCTGACTCCCTCTCAAAGGTAATGGTCCTAATGCCAGTCGCATTGTATAGACCATCGTCGCCCATATCTATATGCATTTGAAGGTCCTTCTCCTCCAAGTCACTAAACAACTCTTTGTCTCCCGTCATATGGAAAGACGCACCACTATCAAGATATCACACCGATCCCATTGAGCTTGAAACCAAGCATGCGATCAAAGAGAAATCAAGTTCAAATTGCGAGGCTAAGGCCTCTCCAGCCATAGCTCCATCAACCTTCTTGTTCTTCTTCTTCTGTGGGCAGTTAGTGGCGAAATGCCCATGTTCGTGATAGTGAAAACACTTCAGCTTGGAAAAATCCTGCTTCTTGCCTTTAGCTTCGGATTTTGAAGGAAATTTCTTCCCCTTCACTTTCCTTGCTTTGGCAGCCAAAGCGAAATTCTCTTTATCTTCATTCTTTGATGAAAATCAATCCCTGGTACTTTGCCTTATCTCCTCCTGCACAAGATCCGACCAAAGTCACTCCCATCCCGACAGTTTCCCCCATCCATTGACAGAGTCTTCGTAGCTATGCAAACTCTTAAGAAGCCCAAGAAGAGCCAAGCTCACCAAGTCTTCATCATCAACAGTAATCCCCACACTTCCCAGTTCATCCCTACAGTGGACAAACTTCGTGAGATATTTTTGGAATTCTGTCGCCCTTCTAAATTTTTATTTTTCTGAGCTTATCTTTCAGCACCAACTTCCTCTAGTCACTGCTGCTTTGGAAAAAAATTGTCAAAGCCTTCCACATTGCAAATGGAGTGGCTTTCCCATGAAGGCTGGACACAATATGGTCCTTCACACCTTCCAACAGAATTCTTCTTATCTTTGCTATGCTATCTTCTTTTGCCATGCGTCAAGTAATGCAACATCGCTAGATCCCGGCTTAGGAACATCGCTATTGATGAACTCCTTCAGTCCATTATCCTCCAACACCACCTCCATCCCATCCTTCCAATCTATGTGATTCGAGCTGCCATCAAGGGCATACTCCAATCGCAACCCATTGAAAGACATTTCAATGTATACTCAACTGTCGCACCAATAATTTTCTACAGCAAATTTGAATTGTTCACGAGCACAAACTCAACAATTCTTCACAATTGCAATTTTTCAAGAATTAACACTGATCCGATACCATGTAGAAATTATATAAAAGATGCATGTATATATCCAAATTCTCCCGATATAATAGTATTTATCTTCTTGCTAAATACAAAATCCTTCCACTGTTAATCTTTTGCAGAAATTAAAATCAATTGCAAACACATGAAGAAATAAAAAAAATCGCACATAACATAGTTGTTTAATGGAGAAGCCTGAAGCTGAAAACCCCAACTATCATATATTATGTATCATGGAGATCATGTAACAATATCATACAAAGCTTAGTACATCAAGCTCTCAATACAATCAATCATTACACACTAATCAGAAGAAATATGCAAATCCATGCACTGATTTCTTGCCACTTGATAGCCTGCCTCTACTGCGCAATCCCTGCTGAAGAATAGCTCTAAATGATTTCAAATTGGCGTTTCCTTGACTGCGCAATCCTCATTGGAAACTCCAATGTGTGTTTGGTGCAATCAATGCATCACTATAGTCACAACATATAGTCCATCTTTCCCTTTCACCTATTTCTCCATTGGGTCTCCACTGGAACTGACATGCACTGTAGTTAACTGCTGTATTTGTTCAGTTAATTAATTAGTTATTATTTGTGAATTAATTAACTAGTTAATTCACTCCACTCTCACTAGTGTATCATTCAGTTAGACTAGATACAACTAGCTCAACTGAGTTTAACTCCATTAACTAAGTTAAACTGAATAACAACTCCTGTAACTACTCTTCCAACTCTATCATAACTTTTCCACTTCAGTTCTAAATGAGTCCTCATGCATGAGCCACCAGTAAACCCTAGGAATTGCGTAATTCCTTCAGCCCACTGATTTTCCAAATCTGTACATTGAAATTAAGTGCTCCAAGAGAATAAGTTGATGTTTATTGTCGGATTATTATTAAGAGCTAATAATAATCGACATGCATCTATTTTTAGATTGATGATCTATAAATAGACTTCACCCAATATTATAAAAAGAGAATTTCATCTATTTTTCCAACTTGACCAACCATCCACAAATAGCATCCTGCAACTTCTGAAATATGATCACCATATCTAAAAATAGACATAGTCTAAAAATATACTTGCACCTAAAAATAGCCTGTGGGCCCACTTAATGAAATCGACTGATTTTCACTAAGCTTCATCATCTTGTTGAATCTCAAAAAAAGGAAGTCAAGGTGGTAGAGGAAGATCTACAACACCTAGAGAAGGAGCTAGTAGCAGCTCAAGTCAGAATACACCCACAAAAGGTGATGCAAGTGGCAGAAGGAGTTTTTCCAGAGGAAGAGGAGGCAGAGGCAGAGAAAGAGAAATAAGATGTTATAGATGTAATAAGCTGGGACACAGAGATTATGAATGTCCAGAGAATGTGGGGAAAAATCAGAGAAATGTAATTGTTGCTCGGAATGAAGAAGAAGTAGCAAAAGTGCTAGAAGCAGCAAAAGTTCCAGAAGCAGAGAATATACCAGAGAAAGGAGAATCTTTGGTAGTTAACAAAGTTCTATTAGAACCAACAAAGGGAGTTGTTGAACCAGCACAGAGAAAAATTTTGTTTCAAAGTGTGTGCAAAGTTCAAGGAAAATGCTATCAAATGGTAATTGATAGTGGCAGCACTGATAATTTGGTTTCTACAGAAATGGTGGAGAAATTGAAATTGAAGACAAAGAAACATCCAACACCCTACAAGGTGTCATGGCTTTAGAAATATCATCAACTATTAGTGAAGGAACCGTGTGAAGTGGAATTCTAGTTGGGCAGCTACAAAGGAAAAATTATGTGTGATGTGATGCCTATGGATGTATGTCACATACTGCTGGGTAGACCTTGGCAGTATGACAGAGGAGATATGCATGATGGGAAAAAGAACACATACAAGTTTTGTAAAGATGGTGTCAATCATACATTGTTGCTTATAGAAGAAGAATATGCACCAAAAGGAAGATCTGATCCGAAATCTCTATTATTGAGTGGAAAATAATATCTACAGCAGATTGAAGATGATGAGGTAAAATTTGCTTTAATTTTCAAACCTAAGGTAGTAATTACTTCCACTAAAATTTTTGATTTACAAATTTAAATTCAAGAGATGCTAGAAAATTACTATGATATCATTGTAGATGATTTTATGGATGAATTACCTCCTATTAGAAATATCATCCATCATATAGATTTGATTCCAGGAGAAAATTTTCCAAATAAAGCAACATACATGATGACTCCCACAGAAAATGAAGAAATCAAGAAGCAGGTACAGGAATTGTTAGATAAAGAACTGATCAGAGAGAGTTTGAGTCCTTGTGTAGTGCCAACAGTGTTGAGTCCAAAAAAAGATATAGGCTGGAGAATGTGCACTAACTCAGGAGCAATAAAAAAAATAACAATTAGGTATAGATTTCCTTTACCTAGAATTGAAGATCTGATGGATTGTTTAAGTGGGGCAGGATATTTTACAAAATTGGATTTAAAGGGTGGCTATCATCAAATTAGGATAAGGGAGGGAGATAAATGGAAGACAACTTTTAAAACAAATGAAGGATTATATGAATGGATGGTAATGCCGTTTGGATTATCGAATGCTCCTAGTACATTTATGAGGCTTATGAATGAAGTACTGAAAGAATTTATTGGTAAATTTTTAATAGTATATCTAGATGATATATTAATTTACATCAAATCTCAAGAAGAACACCTGAGACATCTGAATTATGTCTTAAGGAAGTTGCACTAGGAAAAGTTGCTGATAAATTTAAAAAAATGTTCATTCATGAAAGAAGAGTTGATATATTTAGCTTTGTTGTTCCTGTTGATGGATTGAAAATGGATCCAAAGAAGATAAAGGCAATAATAGAATGGCGTTCACCTAAGAGTGTTTTTGAGGTAAGAAGCTTCCATGGTCTTGCTAGTTTTTATAGAAAATTCATAAGGAATTTTAGTAAGATCAATGATCCTATTATTGACACTATAAAGAAGGAAAAACAACCATTTAGATGGACTAATGAAGCAGAGAAAAATTTCTAGTTGTTGAAACGAAAGATAACATAAAATCCCATCTTAGTTTTGCCTGATTTTAACAAACCTTTTCAAGTGAAATGTGATGCTAGTGGAGAAGCTATTGGAGCTATGTTAAGTCAAGAAGACAGACCTGTAGCTTATTTCAGTGAAAAAATGAATGACACGAGAAGAAAATATTCTTCTTATGACAAATAATTTTATGCAGTTGTATAGTCATTAAAAAAGTGGAGACATTACTTGATGTCTAAAGAGTTTGTGCTTTATTCAGAAAATCATGCATTGCAGTACATTATGCAACAACCAAAACTAAATCAGAAACATGAAAAATGTGTAGAATATCTTCAAATTTTCAATTTTGTATTGAAAGATATAAATGGTCAAGCAAACAAAGTAGCAGATGCCTTAAGTAGAAAAATAATTTTAGTTCAAGAAAGTCAAATTCAAGTGTTGGGTTTTGATTTTCTTAAAGAATTGTATAAAACCGATTTGGATTTTAAAGAGGCATTTGAAGCATGCAATAATCTTGTTTTGTTGGACATAAGTAAGTGGCTGGATTTTTTCTTACAAGAAGGTTTGTTATTTAAAAGAAATCAGCTATGCATACCAAATTGTTCTATGAGAGAAAATTTAGTTAAGGAGAAACTTAGTGGTGGAATTGGTGGACATTTTGGTGCAGATAAGACTTATGAACAAATGAGTCATTTTTATTTTTGGCTAAATATGAGATCTGAAGTGGAGAAGTATGTGTGAAATTGTAAATTTTGTCAGTATGCAAAAGGAAGGAGTCAAAACACAGGTTTGTATGTTCCATTACCTATTCCAGATAGACCTTGGGATATGGTAAGTATGGATTTTGTTTTGGGTTTACCTAAAACACAGAGAGGGAATGATGCAATTTATGTTGTAGTTGACAGATTTTCTAAAATGGCACATTTTATTCCATGTTATAAGACCAGTGATGCTACTCATGTTGCTAATTTGTTTTTCAAAGAGATTGTAAGGTTGCATGGGTTATCTAAAATCATTGTCTCTGATAGGGACACTAGATTTGTTGGTCATTTTTGGAGTACATTGTGGAAAAATCTTGGTACTAAACTAAGTTTCAACTCAGCTTATCACCCTCAAACTGATGGACAGACTGAGGTGGTGAACAGAAGCTTGGGTAATCTTTTGAGAAGCCTTGCAGGTGAACATCCTAAACAGTGGGATTAGATTTTGGCATAGGTTGAATATGCTTATAATGACTCTCCTAACAGGAGTACAGGGTAGAGTCCATTCCATATAGTTTATGGAATGCACCCAAGAGGAGTGTATGAACTAAGAAATTTGGAAAAAGAAGAAATGAGAAGTGCTAAAGGAGAAGATTTTGCTTCAGAAATTCAAGCAATACATGACCAGGTAAAACAATAGTTACAGGACAACAACATCAAATACAAAAGTGGAGCAGATTTGTAGAAGAGGGAAGTTAACTTTGAGGTTGGAGATTTAGTTCTAGCACACCTAAGAAAGGAAAGATTTCCTAAAAGGGCATATAACAAGTTGAAATTTAAGAAAATTGGACGATGCAGAGTATTGAGAAAATTTTCTGCAAATGCATATGAAATTGAATTACCCTTGACATTGGAAAATCTATAACTTTCAATGTTGCTAATTTGTATAGATATGAAGACAAAGACCCAGATGATACAACTGAAGGCAAAGAAGAGATTGATTGGTTGAAACAGTTACCCACAAAAAAAACATTGTAGCCAGAGAATATTTTATACAAAAGATTGTCTAAGATGACAAGAGGATGGGAATATTTTCAGTATTTGGTCAAGTGGGAAGATCAACCAATTGCATAAGCTACTTGGATGACAGAAACCATGCTACATAAATTGGGCAGTTCTGTAGGGAAGCTCATGGATAGGATCCCATGAAGAATTTTGTCCTCAGGAGTCTGATGCAGGAGCATGAGGTTTCGAGATAAAATAATTCAATTTTATTCCAAAAATACAAAAAGAGTTTACAAGCAAAGGAATGGGTTATTTTAGCTGGCAATTTATAGTTTGAGTAGATAGGGATTTGACTAGTATTCATGGATTTGAACTGCTTGTATTAGATTCATTGTATTTAGTTTTTAGTTGATAGATTTAGGGAAAATATCGTGCGGTAGGATTTTATCCAAAATTGGACAAATTCGATCCCTTTGACTCAGATCTGAATGTTTGTATGAACAATATATTTATATGTAAGTTTGGAATGTGTCGGGAGAGAGGAGGATTTGATGGAAAAATAATTGAATAGAAGAAAATTGCATTTCCTCTGTACCTTTGTAAATGTATGTATAATTGTCAAATCCTACGGTTTTAATTCCCTTCAAAATAGTTTTGAGTTGATGAATTCAGGTCAATTTCTGTGTAGTAGATTTCAGTGTGTATTTTTTCCTTTAAAAATTTCGCATCCACTGTGAAGGCGGAATAGTTCGGTTGTATTGTTAAATTAAAGGGCTAATAGTTGTTGATGCCTGAAAACTGTGGCTTCTTAAGAGGAGTGTCAAAGCTGGTGAATGTGAAGAAATTGAATAGTGGAAATGCGTAAGGATTTAAGAGGAATAAGAACCGTTCGATGAAAAGAATCAACGGATATCGCATAAAAAACTGCGAGTTATCTAACTTCTTAATTGGATGCGATGATTTATAAATCCGGTTTAATTTTTTAAATTGACCATCCAGCAGTGATTAAATCTGACGGTCCTCGCATCTGGATTAGGGATCCGACAATGTTTGCACATAAAGCTGCACATTATTTAAAGTCTTAAATGGATGTGATAGAATTATAGTAAAGTTTTTAATATGGTTTGCGTCCGTCAAGAAATCAATTTCATAAGAAAATGCGATTATTTGCTATGTTTAATTTTTCCATTGTTAAAAGGTTTAGTGGTTTTCCAATATTGGTAAATTAACTAAAGGAGAAAAAATACATGAATGAGAGATAAAGGTAAGGACTCAATTCAGTCAGAGCTGACTCCTAATTTAGTAGGAATTGTCTCAAATTTTGACGATTTATCATTAATTCCTGCAACCAGCCCACCAAGAGGTGAAGGAAAACTTATTTCCTTTGATCCATAAGCGGGGCATGCAACACAAAGATGGAAAATGAATATGCTTAGTTGGAGGAAGAGCGAAACTACCACAAGGCCTTCTATGCCATGGTAGAAAAAGTGGACAAATTGGTTGTAGAATATGAGAAGACAATGAAGAAAAAGAAGAAATAACTAGATGATCATGCCTTAGTAAAACATGAAGGTGGAGGAGAAGAGCCTCCTGGATCTCCCTATCCATCTTCCAATGAAATTTAGTTTTCTTCCTCTTCTTGTCATTCTAGAGGTAGAAAAACTCATAGAAAGCCCTTTTTCAAGATGAATGTCAAGTTTTATCTACCTATGTTTAGTGGAGAATCTAATGCAAAAAATTTAGATAACTGGAATAGACAGGTCAAAGTATATTTATGCATATGAAGAATCAAAGAGGATGAAGCCAAGATCCAACTAGCATCCCTTATATTGCGTGGCACTACTCTTGTCTGGTGGGAAGGAAAATTACAGAAAGGTGGTAAGAGTAGTTGTAAGCTTCTCTAATATCGGTATGAGTTTGTTTCTACTATAAGAGAACCATTTTACCTATTGGGCTATAGACAAAAAAACATGATGGGATGGAAACATTTGAGACAAAGTATAGGTCAAAATGTTCAAAATTTTACAGAAGGGTTTAGGAAACAAGCATTAGCATTGAATGTTCCATTAGAATCTCCTGAAACATTGATGAAACACATTGAATCATTGCATGGTTATTTGCATCATTCATTGTTATTATTTGAACCTAAAATTCTTGATGAAGCTAGTGTGAAGGTTGTCCATATTGAAAGCAGGGAGAAGAAACAACAAGATGACTGCCTGAAGAGGGAAAAAACAACTAAGAGGAAAGAAGAAAATCCCTCTTTTACTCATTGTGAGAAATAAGGGAATGATGAGGAGCATTATTGTAAATTGCATATAGAATTGAGACCTAAGAGGAATGGAAAAAAAGAGAAATAGAAGGCAGTTGCAACTGTGCAACAAAATGAAGAATCTGAATCAGAAGATGATGAGAAGATCACCATTGCAATATTTGTATGCAATGGACCAATTGACCTGGGATCAGACTCAGGTGACGAATTGAATATTGTAGCTCTTGGGATTACAGAAGGTGGACCCATATACTTGGGTTCTGATTCAAGCGATGAGACAAAGATTTCAGAAGACACTATGCCAAAGGTGAGAAGGGAACCAAATATTTAATGGCTCCAAGAACTCGAAGAGATCAATCAAAGAATCAGAGCGGAAAATGTTGACCTAAAGAGATTGCTTCAAGAAGAAGAGGAGGAGAAAAAAAGGTTACAAAATAAGTTACAAGCCAAGGAGGAGGCCTTGAAAAAATTGCATCATAACAAGCCTGAGGTAAAAAGAGATCCTTCAATTTCATGTTCTTTTTATGATGAGGATTTCGTTGCTTTTAAGAAAAATATTACTTGAATTGGATCAAATGTTTTGAAGAAAATGGGGTATTAAGGAAAGGGCCTCTGCATTAATGGCCAAGGCATTGTTAATCCCATCAAAGTGGAGGAATTTCTTTTCTATGCAGGACTTGGGTATGTCAGAAAATAGGTTGGAGAATGCTCCAAGACAACCAATGACCAAGGAACGCCAGATGATGGGAGCACCTCATCACATTCAAGTGATAGTGATGATTCCACGAGCACCTATTAGAGGTGCACCAGGAATAAGCGTTCTAGGACGATCTAGAAATTTTGGAGGAGAAAGATTCATTGTAGTTACTGCAACAATGATGGACACTAGAGAGCCACATGTCAGATACTTCATGACCAGAAAGAACTTATAAGGGAACCAATTGGAAAAGATGTTCAACAAGTGAATCCACAACAAGGAGATGATGACCCATTCACTTTGATGAGTGAGAGACGGTTTTAATAGATATAGTAGCTTGTCATGGCCACATTTTGTAAATCATGTGTTGTGATATAATTGTAAAAATGATGCTGTCTTTTCCATTGCTTACTGAAGAAAGGATGATGTTTTTTCCCTTTTATTGATAGTTGGGGTATTGGTTTCTATTATGATGTAAAATTGAACTAAGAGTGTGATATAAAATCTTGGAAAGTACGAGGATGCTTGGGTCATGGCTGGTAATGTAATTAAACATGTAGTTTGCAAATATTGTACTACAGGTTTGTAGAGGATGCAGGTTTTGGTCCATCACTTATGGATCCTGAGAACAATGTTGAAGGTGAAGGATCTATCAGGACACTTGTTGTGTAGAAAATTTAACAAAGTAGATGTAGATTACGTTCATGATTATAGAGGACCAAAAGCTCCTTAGTGGGGAGGAATGATCCAGGTGGCTCCAGAGGCACTCAAAGATCTAAGTGGGCTTACGAAAAGTCCAAACATAAAATTTATTAGATTGAAATGAAACTAGGGTCATATCGAATATCTCGTTGCAAGATCTCCAACGGTGCAAACGAAACCTCAATTTGACATTGTATGTGAAATTTATAACGAGTCAAAGTTTTGGTCAAACTAGGGTCATTGGCTAAATTTGGAGGTTCACTAAAATTGGAGGTATGACTAAATTTGGTGGACAGTAACGAGGAAAAAAATTGACCCTTATAGGTGATGGTTTTCGGCGGCCAGAAAGGGTGAATTTGTCGCCTCTTTAATTTTGCTAGTGACCCAAAAAATATGGAAGAATTTTTTTTGATAATTTGTTTAAAAAATAATAATTATTGGTCAGTTGGCCGGCAGTCAAACCTGGCCAACTGAGCCCATTATATTATATATGACCAATATGGCTGTCTGTTACATATGACGCCACATAAAACATGGGGGCCAACGAGATTTGAACTTGCCCTGCGGCCAACGACCCAAAATGTGAAACAACGCCGAACCAAAAATAACTTGCCAATGCAAAAAATGAAGCCATTCAAATCTGAACATAGCCAAGTGGAGAACCCGCGAGATTTGACCCTGGGCGGGCCCATAAATAGTAGGGGAAAATTTCCAATGGGCCAATAAGCCAACTTTGAAGCCTCCATCCATTTTTTTTTTTATATAAACCATTTTTTTTCCATTCAACCACAGAAATAGGAGAGCGCCCAATGAGACCCTGAGTGAGCATGGAGAACGAGGCGTGGAACCTCGACACATGAGAATCATGGGGAATATTTAATATTCCCTTAGAGCTGATTTTTCACAATGACATAATCATACCAACTTTATACTCATTCTTCTTAGTTTTTCGCAGGGAACAAAATGATGTAATCAGTTTCCTCATTAGAGTAGCAGATCTTCAGTCGACATGCAACGAGGAATATTTTGAGAGTCACGAGGAATCTAAAATATTCCCTTGGGGACAATTTTTCACAGTGACAAAATTATGTCAAGTTTATACTCAATCTTCTCAGTTTTTCATAGGGAACATGATGGTGTAATCAATTTCCTTATCTAAGAAGTGAAATTTCAGTCAACCTGCAACACAAAATCTTTATGGAATCTTGAGGAATCTTGGAGATTCCCAAGAGTAAAAATTTCACAGTTTCAAAAATAGGCTGACTTTATACTCATTTTACTCTGTTTTCGCAAGAAGCATAGTGGTGAATTGAATTTTGTCACATGAGGAGCAAAATTCTAGTCAACCAACAAGAAGGAATCTTTGGGGAATATTTGAGATTCTCGAGGGTCCTGATTTTTTTGGGGGTAGAAAGGGGTTGAGTTTACAACAATTTGACATGATTTGCGCTAGGAATTCAATGGTGCAGTCCATTTCTTCAATAGAGTGTGCATTTTTAGCCCATCCCCAGAAATAGAGGTACAAAGTGCCTTTTGTACATGCATGTAATTTTGTTTTTGCTGAAGATTAATGAAAGAAACCTCCCCACATTGATCAGGGTCCAGAGAAGTAGCCCACACTGGGTGAAATCCATTATCAAGTTGTTTGTGTTCTTTGATTTGATGATTACATTTATGTTTGCTCTTCTTTAAAGTATGTACATGCGGTTTTTTTATACTCTTTCACAAGCAATTCCACTAACATCACAGAAGTAAAAGATCTTGGTTAATTTTGGTAGTTGAGAGAATCCAGATCAACCTAACTTGGCAAGGGGAGTCCACACAAAAGAAGTAATTGAAGACCATGACTGCCTATGAACTGAGTTCCAACAAGGGGGTCTTATAATATGATTTTTTAAAAAATGGCTAAATTAATGTTGGGTGTTAAAAGTCGGTTTATAATTGTTTGATCATGCAACATGGAAATAAAAAATGATAATATTTTGTTTTCCTTGTCGAGCTAATGATTTATATTCACTGATTTTCACATTAGGGCAAAATCCCATGCCTTGGGCGCATCTACACAAAGGTGGGTGCACTTGGGCGCCCATGAAGGCGTCATGTGCTGGGCACGCTAGGGCACTCGCCCGATGGGGGTGCCCATGTGAAAATTTGGTGGGTAGACTTGACTTGGAAAGGGGCACCCACAAAAAAGAATTAATTTCATCCCATAACTTCCCGTGAAATGAGTTCCCACAAGGGGGTCTCATAATGATTTTTAGAAAATTGACAAAATTAATGGTTGAGTGTTAAAATTCAGTGTATAATTGATTGATCATGCAAAATGGAAATAAAAAGTGATAATATTTTTGTATCATTGATGAGATAATGGTTTGTGTTCATTTATTTTCATAGCAAGGCGAACGCCCATGCGCTGGGCGCGCCTGCACGAAGACAAGACACTTGGGCACCCATGAGGGCATCGCATGCTGGGCACGCTAGAGACTTTCCCGATGGGGGTGCTCGTGTGACGAGGTTGTGGGTCAACATGAATTGTTAAGGGGCACCCACACAAAACAATTAATGTTGGCCCATTACTTCCTGTGAATTATGTTCCAATAAGGGAAAATGCCAGTGCCCTAGGCACGCTCACATGAAGGTGGGGCGGCCAGGGGCCATGGGGGAATTGCGTGCTGGGCACACCAAGACATCTGCCCAATAGGGGAACCCATGCAATGAGTTGGTGGGTAGGCCTGAATTGGCAAGGGGCACCCACATAAAATAAGTAACGTCGGCCCATACATGCATGACTACCCATGACTTGAGAATGGGCCCAACGTTGAAATTTTTTCAGTTTGTGCTCATATGCACTGAAATTTGACATGATTTTGGTAGATGCATGCATTGAAGATATGGGAGGGTTTTAAGACTCAATTACGACTCACAAAAATAATTTGACAATAAAACGAAAAAATTATAGCATATATAAATGTCAAGGAGATGAAATTATTTATTAATGTTTTCCGGTTGCAGGCTTATAATGTACTTCATAGTCCAGAGGTTGAGAAAACTCCATTTTTGTTTTTTTTGTTTTGTTTAATTCTCCTTAAAATTAATAAATCATTTTAACATTCTTTTGTTTAATGCTCTAACACACTTTGCAATTTTCTTTTCTTTTTGTTTGGTATATCCATCACCACCCATTTTTTCTCACATTTGAACCAATGATTTTTAATATCTTCATCACCCTTGTAGAGGGGTAGATGGTGGTGCAACATTTGTTTATGTAGGAGGGGTTTTTTTACTATATTGTAGTAGGTGGAGCTAGTCATATGATAGTTAGTGGTTTCTTAGTGTTTAATTGATCAACTTTGGTTGATTTCACCAAAAGGTTTATTTCATCGATATAACAATTTTGATCTTTATAGTATGTGAAATTTCTTGTTTGTGGTTGCAACACTTCCTTGCAATGTTTGAAAAAAATTGAGGCATCTTCCTCAAATAGTAAATCATATAAGGGGTACAGTTCTAATATATTTTATGTGGATTTGTACATTATTATCTCCTTCAATATTTAACCAATTTCACTTTTTCACTTTTTCTGAGGTATTCCAAGGAACAACATATCTCACATTTACATGGTTGTCTAGTTGATACCACTATGAATATTGTCAAGCACATACTTGTAAATGTTCCCAAAAGAATTCATGAACAAGAGGGATTATTGAACATAGAAGACTTATTACATAAGAATTTGGACGATTACACATCATATGTCCTACCTCTCAACCTCTATGCTTTCAACATTCTCTACCAATCAAAGGGTGACAATGCCTTCCTCTACCAACTTTATATCTTCATTCAACTCAGGAAACGTTAAGGATTGTTCCTATGTGGACATCTATATAATCATAAAACCAATTTAGCACTCCAATGACTTGCCACTATTGAGGAATTTTTATTTGGGATTGATGATGGTTTGCAACATCATGCATCACTATGATTTTATTTTGGATTTTGTCCCTTCCAAATTTTTGAATAATAATCATTTTCTTGTATTATTTCATTCTTTTGAGCATCTTTTTTTATTATTATTCATCTAGTGCATACTCTTACTCTCTTGTAGTTGACTTCCTCATTTTCCTCAACATAATGACTCTTCAATGTGTATCAACTAAGGTTACTCCATTTTAGGCATTCTCACAAATGATCACCCCCCACCACAAAGCCAAAATTACTTTTACTAGTTGAGAAAGGTACCAAAATTAGTCATTCGTTTCTAAATTATTACTAAGCTTCTTGAGCAAAATTTCAACTAGAATTCAAAAAATATTCCCACCTAGATTTCATTTTTTCTATTAGGTACTAGTTAGTCTTGTTAGTGGAGATTTAGGTTCAACAAAGTTCCAAGTGCCTTGGCTAATCAAGAATTTGCGAATTAAAGTGGGTACTATGTAGAGGAACTAATCATACAATTTTTCATAAAATCTTATTTTAACATCATCGAGGGATGCCTTTCTTCTATTGCTTGCTCCTCACAAAAGTCATCTACGATTTTTTTGACCCACTTATCTAAGTTTGTTTGACCACTATTAATAAATTTAGAGATTATTCATTAATATTAATTAAGATTAATCATGTGCACGAAATTTTATTAATTTCTTTAAGAATCGATATGAGAATTTTTTCATGTGTTTTTGTGAAAATTTGTGATCTCACCTATGAAAGTGTGACATGGTTTCATCTAGGATAATTTTTGAAATAATTTTATAATTTTCTTTATCACCACTTTCACGACAATGGAATCTTAATTGCCTTCCTCCCCTAAACCTATTTTAATCTAGTGGGAAACTAGGCAGACAAAGTAAGGATAACCCCTGAATAATGAATGATTGTTGGAATCACTGCCCACTTCCTTTGTGTCTTATATATACATGGGTACATTCATACTTACTATATAATCATGTACTAACATGTCACTTTTACTATGTGGTCATGCTCGTTTATCGGTTGACTAACTCTTCTGGCTTAGTACTCAATGTGAGAAAGCATGGAATCAATCTAAATTCCATCCACCAGTTAAGTGAAAATGGAAAAACATACTTCTGGGTATTGCACCACTAATAGGAACTATATTATAATATATAATAATATATATAATATATAATAATAAATATAATATATAATATACAATAGAGCTATATAAGTTATATATAATATGAAATATAATCGTATAATCAAAAGTGCGGAGGGAATAATAGGTTCACAATAGAGAAAAGGGTGCCATAATTAGGTTTTTAGAGAGCACAAGGGAATTCGAATATGGCAACAGGAGGGCATTCGAGGAGGCCATAAAGGCATTCCACATGGTGGCAAGAGGGAATTCGAGGAGGCCATGAGGGAATTAGCTCATAATAGGTTCACAACAGAGCGAACGACACCATAATCACGTTCTCAGAGAGAATGAGGGATTTCACAGGGTCGTAGGAGGGAATTCGAGGAGGCCACGAGGGAATTAGCTCATAATAGGTTCACAACAGAGAGAAGGGAACCATAATCAGGTTCTTGGAGAGCACAAGTACATTCCACAAGGAGGTAGGATGGAATTTGAGGAGGCCACGAGGGAATTCCATAGGGTGGGAGGAGGGAATTTTAGGAGGCCACAAGGGAATTTGAGCTAAGGGCATGAGGGAATTACAGTAGGGAAGAGCAGTGTGCATGAGGTCCTTCGAGTAGGGAAGAGCAATGGGAATGACGTAATTCGAGCAAGGAAACATTGGAAACTTATATTCAATATGGTGCTAAGCTCGAAACTAGGTTCCTCTGTTTACAATTACATTACTGTAAGCTCGATCCCAACTCTCTTATCTTTCACAGTCCTTTACCTGCCTTGAATCCACCCACCTATTTCCACCCAGAGAATTTATTCATCTTACCTACAACGGGGTGAACCCTTACAGATGATTGTAAGCTCAAAACACTTTTATTAATCTTACTTGCAATGCTTTTATTCATCTTTTGTTTCATGCCTTCTTCATCATAAGGGTCGAGTGTTAGGACTTGGTCCCGCCTATGTGCTCATATGCTCTACGATTGCTGTATGGAGCCTCATTATGACTTATGCTTCTGTTTTCCCCAATTGAATAGACAAGAAGTATTAATATTGTTTTAAAAAAATTATAATTTTCAAAGACTGTAAGCTCGAAACCCTTATTCATCTTACCTGCAATGGGATGAACCCTTACCCATGATTGTAAGCTCTAAAACCATGATTTCATCTGCATAGTTATATTATTTATACAGTTCCAAATGAAATCAATATAAAGTTTGTTTTGGCTTTGTGATGGAAGTTTGCATACAGCCTTGGCATCAATTATTTATATAGTTTGTATGGTATGTCTTCTCTAAGAATTATGGCTTCTATACCAAATATATATGACCTCAATATAAAGGTTTTTTTGGATTTGTGATGGAAGTTTGCATACAGTCTTGGCATCAATTATTTATACAGTTCATATGATATGTCTTCTCTAAGAATTATGGATTCTATACCAAATACATATGACCTCAATATAAAGTTTTCTTTGGCTCTGTAATGTAAGTTTGAATATAGTCTTGGCATTGATCCACCCTTCCCACCAGCCTGATACATAAATAAGGACTATCCTTGGCCTTTCCCAAGCCGAGCAAGCAGGGGAATTTCATTATATTTTTAGGTCAATCAAGGTGGATGAAGGTAGAGCCAATTGAATCCCTTCAGCCAAGCGGCCTTCTGGCACCTCTCCCTTCGGTCGAGTGGCCTTCTGGAACCTCTCCCTTTGATTAATCTCATTTACGATGAATGGATTAATGATTTATTTTCATAGGATATGTGTCTATCTCATGGTATGGTTATCAATGATGATATATACCATTCCCTACTACAAATATCATATGTTATGTATTCTATGAGAATTATGACTTCTATACCAAATACATATGACCTCAATATAAAGTTTGTTTGGCATGGAACCAACTTACAATATGGAAGTATTTAATATATGATTTGGTTGATGGAATCTAAACCTTGTATTTCCTCAATATCACATTCTTTCTAATATATATATCTTGAGATGTTTTTATCATCAACCCTAAATTGAAACCCTAAGGAGGCTTGGAATCTGAATTCAGACATTCAAATGACAAATATATCCTTGACAAGTATCTTCTATGACTCATTTAAAATGATGACAACTCAAAGGACATATTAATAGTGACCCTAAGAAACCCTATATCAGTAATATTAGGGTTGGTAGCTAACGATATTCTTGACATATTATAGTGATCATCAAGAAAGTGAGAAAGCAGTCTATGTCACTGTCATCATGAAAATGACATAGGTAATCAATCATATGCATGCAGTATGGTCTTTAATGCAATAATCCATATGTACATCAGTGACTTGTCACACCTATGTCTCTACATAATGATAATAGAAATGAACTTATTCTTATGAGAGTGACCTCGTTACAATAGGGATATTGATGTATCAATTGGACACAAATTCCTATATAAAGCATGAAAAATGAGATTAAACATTTTTTTTATTGGTGGAAATATGTTGATTATGGAACAATGTCTATTAATGTAAAAAAAAAACATATAAATAATCAATTTTATTCCTTTGATATTTATTCACCTGTGGGACAATTTCCCCCTTCCTGGTGCTCAAATAATCAATCAACCTCTATTCACTCACAAGCCCTATTTTTTCCATTCATGGTGTGTGAGTGGCCTCACTCACCAAGGCACAAGTCTCCATATTGAGACTAATCTTGATGCTTCATGTGATGGTGTATCAAATTATCTCATGCTTTATCCCAATAATCATTGAATGCCATAATATTTCTATGAGATTCTATTCAAATTTTGGAAATTTATAAGGTTTGTATCCTTCCACTGTTTGAACGATTCTCTAGCTTCAAGTGGCACACTAAGTGTAGGCTAATTATTATAGGTTTAATTAAGGTAATTTATTGTCCTCAATCCATATTCATAAGATCTTGAAAACATTACGTCATAGGTATGGGCTCCTGTAGGTTATTCATATTCTCTATTTTCTTAGTTTGATCGATATTAGAAGTCTCATGCTCATAACACACACACACAGACACATATATGACAATATTTATCGAATATTAATTATTAAGATCTATGCATCGAACATAGCTCTCATTCAAATATCATTTTTATCATTACATGTTTTATTCAAAAGTTAGAATATCACATTTCACTTTGTAGTGATGTTTTCATTCATGAGTCATTGATATGCATACTAATTTATTCCACATTTTATGATCAATTCCATATTAATAATGAATATGTAAACAATGTCCATTCTTTATGATAGGTAAAAAATATCAAAATAAACTACAATTAATTTCACATAATTAACATGAAACATTAGTTGCTATTATAAAAGTAGAGGCGTGACGTACATCCTTATTTATTCCCCATTCTATATCTAATTCTCCTTAAAAAATATATAAACAATATCCATTATAAATTACAAGTCAAAATATCATACTAAATGATGATCACTTTCACACATAATGTCTAAGAAAAATCATTTATCAATAATTAATAACAACTTAGATTAAAGTGATTATTATGCCCTTAAATCCCTCCATACCAATGAAGGCCCTAAACCCTTTGGGAATTAACCAAGAATTTAATAAGAAAGAAATTCCAATCACTACTCCTCACTAATGCTTGTTCTTCTTTGAAAGGAAATAGTCTTGCTCAAGGCTACCTCTTTGGCCCTCAGAAATTAGATGGAATTTTTTCGTAATATATATGTTGAGCACTTCTTATGTGGGTCATGTGTCATGGAATTAAGTTGTAACAAAATGAGTCAAAATGTAGAGAAAAAATATGTGTGATGGACTATGCAGCGATGAAGAGAGAAAGAACACATTAATCATTACTATTAATGTAATACTTTTCTAAACAAAGCAAAATAATATTTTCTCTCTTGATACAAGAGCCCAATATAGTCTATTACATCATGACATAAACTTTGGATGAAGACAAAAAACCTAGAGAACTCAATGGATGGTTATACCTAGGAACCAAAAACGTTGAGCATGAAACCCATGCTTTAATAAATAAATTTTATTTTACGATAATTCATTTTCTTTTGATAAGTACATAAGAGATACATCATTTCATGAACCAAATAAAATTATGAAGACCAATGCTAGCTACAAATTCAATAGGAACTTCACATATTACATACCTTCAATGTCTTCTAGGGCAGATTGCTCCTCAAATAAACTCGTCTCTCCTTCTTTTGTACTTCACATTTCTTCTTATACGTAGACTGGATATGAAATGAAGTGAATGTATGATATCTATCTAAGGAGGTCAAATTTCTACTTTATATAGCCTTCCAAGGGCTCTTTAAGCTCAATATGAGGCCAACTTCAACTAGCTAGCTAGCCTGTTCTTGGGAGCACTGTAATTTTTTTTTCCAAAATACAAAATGATTTCCTTTCTTTGATACGAGTGCCAAAATGTGTATTTACATAATGAAAATGACATTTTTAATCAAGAAAATCCTATAGGAATGAAATGGATGCTTGACATATTGACCAAAGACTCAAGCATGAAATCCATGCTTTATAAAATTTTCCTTTTACAATTTTCTTTCCTCTTCATCACTATATAATAATTAAATGATGACATGAGACAAATGCAAATTATGAAGACCGGAACTAGTTACATTTACCAACAAACAAGAGCATGTTGGTTCAACTAAGCCATAAGAGCAACACTAATTATGTTTCCATTTTGAGTTTCTCGCTTAGTTTGGGGAAAAGTTTCATTTGACACATGATGACAGTAAGAGAACTATGGTTCATGATATATTTTGCATGATGAGATTGTCCAGTCCTCTAAGTACAGTGAAACAAAATCTTCAAGGGAAGCAAAAAAATATCTCTTCAAGATGATGGCTCTTCTGTCCTTTCATGCTCACCAAGAAAACCTACAAAACCTCCTACAATTTTGTACCTGAGGAAAGAATATAAACCCTAGGGTATTCATATGTGTGAATATTAGAAGACAAATTAAAAACTTTCGAAATCTTGATGTGTCTCTCAATATCTTTAAAGCATTAAAATATTACTTGAATATTTCAAATGCAAACAACTTCCTTGTAACTCATTGGTAATATTATAAAGTTTTTGTGGTTTCGTAAAGAATTTTCTCAACATAGTTTATGACACTCTCTAAAAATTTCTCTCATTTGATGGAGTGTTATAGGACACTCAACCAAACAAATATTTTTCAAATCTATCTTTGTCAATCAGATGAAAGTTCAGGTAGGATAGAGAAATTGACCAAACATCTACTACATTGTCTAGCAGACAAAAAATAAATAGAGGTGAAAATATTAGAATAAAATTCCATATACACATGGAAATTTTTCTCGTTAAAGGGGGGTCGCATTATTATAATAATGAGAGCATAGATGACATCGAGGTGTCCTCGAGGTACAAATATCTAGTGAAACAATGGGGACCCGAGGATCGTCCTGAAATGAGGCAATGTTATGTTTTCTATTGGGATGCGTCACATTCACACCTTTTGAGAAGAGGCGATAGGGCTGAAACTCTGCATATCCTATTCTCGGCTCTGCAAGCTTGCCAGCCATTCCGGGTCGTGCAAGACAGATCCATCAGAGGCAATCTCACCTGATTCGTCTAATGTATACCTCAAGGGGGGGTTCGACCCCCCCTACTTTTATGCCTTTCATATTCGGCAACATCCCCTCGGATACCTCCAACATTCCATCCAACTCTAGATCTGAGGAACACAACAATGAATTGAAGCCCAAAGGATTTGCGTCTGCAGGGAAAACTCCAGGTCAACACAGCGAGCAAGATCCGTTCCCATGCAAGCTCATCTCAAAGAACATACCCAGACTAATCATTGACGATCCTTGGATCGATGAATACAGAGACCATATGAGCAAGCATGCCCTGATCTGCAGATTCATGGGGGTTCAACTTAATGAAAATGCTCTATGCTGGTGGATAAACCAAAAATGGAAACCCAAAGGGGACAATGATATTCAGCTGGGATCGAGAAGCTTTTTCACCGTAATCTTCGCTCACAAGGACGACAAAGATTGCATCTTCGAAGGCGGCCCGTACTTCTACAACTCTGCAGGATTATACATAACGTACTGGAGGCCAAACTTTGATCCAGAGCAGGAAGATTTCAAGAAAGTTCCAGTATGGATTTGCCTGCACTCTCTACCTGTGGATTACTGGAACAAATGCATCTTGGAGGCCATAGGAAATCAGTTGGGAGTCTTCATCAAAGCCTCAAATCTCACATCACAAGGTAAGTACATAGCCTACACCTGACTCTGTGTTTACCTGGACATTTCAGGACCCCTCCCAGACCATATGGAGCTGATCCATAAAGGAGTGCAATGGAAGCAAACCATTGACTACGAAAATATCCCTTTCAGATGCCGAACATGCCGACAACATGGACATCTAAGTCACAGCTGCTCTGCGAATCAACCACAGCCTTAGGCCCAATAGGAACAAGTGGCTATTCCAATGCTTGGCTTTACCACAGTCTCAAGAAATAATAGAGGGAAGAAAGGCAAAAAGCCTCCAAAACCCCCCACCAATATTACCCCCACTAATAATGCCTCCACCCAGCAAAACAACTTTGAAGTTTTGAGAAATATTGACTCATCGGAGCATCCTAAAGTCTCACAGGCCCCCACTGATCATGATCCAACTTTATCAAGTCAACCCCTGATTACAATCAATGCTCCAAGCACAACCTCTAATTCATTCCAAGCCCAGGCACCGCAACAAAAACTGGAATCCGCTCCCATCCAGAATAATACCAGCCACACCTCACTACAAATCCCTCAATGCACAGAAATAAAAATAGATCATCCCTCCACAACCACTTCAAGCAATCCTCTGGAGGAGATCCTTGGAGATCTAGATCTCCAAAAGGTCAATGAGCAATGGTCCAAACTGGGGTCAATGCCATTCCCCAAGAACACTTGGAGAAGATAGAAATGGCATACTTGCAGTTGGAATACATCAACTAGAATACAACCAAAAGGCAATGGGGAAATAGCAACTAAACAGGCATTCAAGCCAACCTGGATCTGGATCAATACAAGCCATAAGGACCAGGCAGGAAAAGATGATGCAAATCCACAAGACAGCAAATACAAGAGCTAGGCAGACGTCTAATAAATGAAGGAAAAATCAGGGCCTTGGTCCTATCTGCTCCAAAAATAGCTCAATGAAAATCACAACTTGGAACATCAGGGGGCTTAACGGTACCACCAAAAGAAGGATCCTGAAAAACTGCTTATTCTCGCAGCACCCAGACATCATCCTTCTGCAAGAATCCAAATTCTCTCCCAAGGGCACAGAAACGCTCAAAAAACTCGTTTCCAACAGTCATCAATGCATAAGCATAGATGCCATCGGGCAAGCAGGAGGGTTACTAACGTTTTGGAACAAAAGCAAATTCTTCTTGAAGAATGCTTTGTCCACCAAGAACTTGTTATCGGTCATTTTCAACATGCCAGAATCAAGCCAATCGATCTGCATCACCAACGTGTATGGACCCCAACGAATCCAGGAAAAGCTGAAGAAGCTGCTGGACCTGGACGAAGTCAGACAACACCATGGGTCGACTCATTGGATTGTAGGCGGAGACTATAATATGATCACCAATCTAGCGGAGAAAAAGGGAGGCTTACGAAGATTGGATAAGGGCTCGGAAGCATTTAACACCTTTATTTCTGAATATAAACTCACTGACATCCCCACAGTCAATGGTCTACATACCTAGAATAATAAGCAAGGAGGAAACAGGCAGATAACATCAAGGCTCGATCGGTTCCTCGTGTCAGAATCCATTCTACTGCAAAATATCAACATGGAGACCAACATTCCGCCTATAGGAGGCTCTGATCACTGGCCAGTGCAGATCAACTTCACCAACTTGGAAAAGCCCCACAACAGACCTTTCAGATTCGAAGCCTTTTGGACAGGGCACCCAACGTTCATGCAAAACATACAAAGCTGGTGGACTTAAGCCACCATAAGAAGTGACAATATCATGTACATTTTCCAGCAGAAGCTCAAAAACATAAAATCTAACCTCAAACGATGGAACAAAAACACCTTTGGCGACATTTTTCAAGCCAAAAAAGAACTCAAGGAAAAAATGGTGCTTCTCCAGCAAATAATGATCAAAGAAGGGCACAATGAGGAAAGGAAAGCTCAGGAATCGAATCTGCAAAGACAATGGGAAGAATAATTAAAGCAGGAAGAGCTGTTGTGGAGACAGAAATTGAGGGTACAATGGTTAAAGTAGGGAGAACACAACACCAGTTTCTTTCACAAGTCCACCATCCAGCACAGAGCCTGTAATTGCATCCTTTCCCTAAAAAAAGCTGATGGTGATCAAGTATTTTCAAGGGAGCATATTGGGTATGAACTCAACTCTTATTTCACCTCTCTTCTCAGCGACCCTAGCATAGACAGAACCCAAGCCATTAATGAAATTACTGTTGCCATTCCCAGCTTAGTTATTGAGGAGCAAAACTCCCTCCTTCTAAGGGATTTTACCGAGCAGGAGATTGAAGACACAATCTTCACCATGGCCAAGAACAAGGCTCCCAGATCGGACGGATTTACAATTGAATTTTTTAAAGCCTGCTGGTCCATTATTAAAGATGACCTTGTCATCCTAGTAAGGAACTTTCACAGAACAAAAAAAGTGTCACCTGCCATCAATGCCACATTCCTCACCTTAATTCCTAAATCATACAAGGCTGACTCCCCGGACAAGTTTCGCCCCATAGCCCTATGTAATGTCCTTTATAAAATCCTTTCCAAACTGATGGCTAGCAGACTTAAATCTGTCCTCCCATCAATTATCTCTCAGGAGAAAACTAGCTACGTCGAAGGTAGGTAGATCATTGACAGCATAATCCTCACCCAGGAAGTGCTGCACTCTCTCAAAACAAACAAGACTCCAGGCATGCTTATCTAGCTTGACCTATGAAAGGCCTTTGACAGAATCAGCTGGCAATATATGAGAGAAATCCTCCTGGCTTTCGGATTTAGTCAGCAATGGACAAATTGGATAATGGAATTGGTCTCAGGTGCTTTCTTTTCAATCCTGTTGAATGGAGAACCCCTTCATCCCTTCACTCCGTCTAGAGGTATAAGGCAAGGAGATCCCTTGTCTCCTTTTCTCTTTGTCATAATGGCAGAAGGGCTGGGCAGATATTTAGCCAAGGAAAAACAATAGAATCAACTCAAAGGCATCAAACCGGCACACCAAGGACCCACAGTAACACATCAGCAATTTGTAGATGATACAATGCTCATGGGCGCCCCCACAGTGCAGGAAGCTCGAACCATCAACAAAGTGCTAAAGACTTTCTTGGAGGCCTTAGGTATGGAAATTAATCTTACCAAATCCAAACTTTGTTTCTTCAACACATCCATTCTTGTGCAGAGAAATCTTAGCAGAATTCTGAAGATTCAAAAGAACTCTCTTCCAACCAAATACCTTGGCATACCACTCTCAGAATATGCCTACAAATCTGCCAACTGGGAAGCCCTCCTCAACAAAATGAGAGCCAGGCTAAGCAGCTGGACTTACCGGGCCTTAAATATGGCCAGCAGACTGATATTGGTCAAGTCCGTTCTGCAAACCATGCCAGCATACATGTTTTTAGCACTTGTAGCCCCTAAAGCGGTGTACAAATCCATCCGAAGCATTCAACGATCCTTCCTTTGGAATGGAGCCTCTAAGAAATCCAAATGGGCCCTCATCAAATGGACAGACATCTACAAACCAAAAATGGAGGGAGATTTGGGCCTCAGAGACCCAGAGATATTAAGCAAGGCCGTAGTAGCAAAAATCTGGTGGAGATGGGTAGAAAATCCTAACTCCCTCCGGGGAACCTTGTGGAAAGCGAAGTATACAACCCAATTCAGGGACAAAGACCTCATTCGGTTTACAGGAACCATGCAAGGCTCCCCCATCTGGAAAAAAGCCTGGGAAAATAGACATATTGTTCAGCAGCACAGCTTCTAGGAAGTGCACCAAGGCAACACTGCCCTATTCTGGGAAGATGCCTGGCAGCAGCTTCCACCCTTAGAACACCCAGACTGGAACACTCTTAAAAGAGCTATGCAGGAGGCAGGCAAGGTTACGGTAGCAGACTACTGGCAACCTATGAGCGAGGAAACCACATGGCAAAAATGGTTATCCAGAGAACAATGGAAAACTCAAGCAGGCCCGATGAATGTAGACCAGCTTCTACAAGACCTGGACAAAAGAAGAATCCTAATATCCAACAAAGAGGACATCCTGAGATGGGGAAGAAACCCCAAAGGAACGTTCAACCTCAAAGAAGCATATCAAATCTTGGCTACCTCCTTGGATCCGCAAACAGACCACAATTGGCAAACCCTTTGGAACAGAGGAACATGGCCAAAAATCACACTATTCTCCTGGCTGGTCATGCACAACAAGGCATTCACATGGGACAATCTTCAAAAACGAGGCTTCATAGGCCCTTCACGATGTATACTCTGCGAGGATGGTCCGAAAACTCTCAATCACATACTCAATACCTGTCCCATGGCCTGCTCTTTGTGGGATGACATGGCCATGGTCTTCAGACAATCTGACAGAAACATAGACTCCATCCAACTCTCATTCAACGAGTGGAGATCTTCCATATCCTCCAATCCCTTTGTCAACAGTGCCTAGAACTTAATACCGGGAGCAATAGCTTGGATCCTCTGGAAAGAACGAAACACACGAGTATTCAAAAACTCAGCAATGGCAGTAAACGTGTTGATAGGGAAACTGCGAAAACTTATCACAGAAAAGGTCAATGCCATGGGCACATTGCATATAGAGGGCAACACATCATCGAATGATGCCAGAATTATACAGATCCTGAATCTTCAAACCAATACCAACCATGCTGGAAAGAACTGGGCCTCCACAGGAACAACATAGGACAAATGGACTCTGCCCCCTTTTAACACATTCAAACTCAATTTTGACGGGGCTTCAAAAAAGAACTCAGGAATAGCTGGCTATGGGGGAGCAGTAAGGGGTCACACAGGCACAATTCATCTCATCTATCATGGCAATCTCAGAGTGAACACCAACAACACTGTAGAACTAATCGCTCTCATCCAGGGCCTCACTCTGGCTGGCCGCTACATAATTCTACCACTGGTAGTGGAAGGCGACTCGGAGATCATAATAAGGATGATAAAGAAACTCCAAATGAGAGCACAGGTACACAAAGTGACCCCAAGCTGGAGACTGTCGGAAATACTGCAGGATCTCCAAGGTCAACTATGCAACATGCAAGGGATCACATTCCAAGCAGTTCGCAGAAAGGCAAATATGATGGCCGATGCCTTAGCAAATGTAGGGATCGATTCCAAGCTGGCACAATACCACAGCCTCTGGCACAATCTAGTAGAGGGAGAGCTCAAAGAAAACTGCAAAAGGATCCAGCAGTCGGATTTGCAAACATAGGACTCGGCAAAAAGGCACATGATGGTTTCCGCCATAGGAGGGTATGTCAAACTCAACCACTGCAGGAGCGCACACAAGAATGACACGACAAGGGAAGAATTGTGCCAATAGGCTTGAGCAATCTATGTCTGCGCCACATCCCTGCACACCCGTCTCTGCATACTCAAGCCACACCAAAAAACTGTTCGCTCATCACCTCACGGTTTCCACGAGAAATTCTAATGGTCAGCGCCATGCATCTATAGCCAACAAATTCCTTGAATGCTATGTCAATAAAATGCTACAAAGCCAACTCAGGAAGGTCGTTTTGACTCCTGTGGAACAATGTATTTTTTATCCAAAAAAATCTAACTCTGCTTAACTTTTACAAAAAAAAAAAAAGGATCGTCCTGAAATAAACGTTGATTTTATATCAATAAAAGGATATACCGCATTTCCCCATCATCATTACATGGTTTGGGACTATTTTTCATGGATGTAATAAAGGTATGTTATGAAGGATTAATTGAATTGATGAAGTATGTCAGACCCTGTTACAACTACAATGATTGGGTACAAGTAGTCCAATATACCAAAATTATGCGAATATATGGAGTTTATGAATATTATATACAACTATAAGACAATGATGAAAATATATGTGCAACTATGTAAATTGATGGAAGGCCAAAAGAAACAGGGAATATTGCAGGGTTTATAAATAATACACAACCCGTCACCACAAATAAGCAACCCAATTGCATATTCGAGGGATGTGAATGAAACTGTGTATTCGTATGTGCCATTAAATAAATAGATGCATGGGAAGAGTTGCTCATTGATTACAATTTGAATAGAATAAATACAAATATTTCTATTATGTGGGTGGCATGTATTCAATTTTACCCAAATTGTATGAAATTCCTATCGTATGTTATGATTGTCATTTACTACAATATATGTTAGACATCTTGTAAGTTGAGGAAACATTTTAATACATCATAGTTAAATATTGTGTCAATTTGATCAAGGTAAAAGGGAACAAACCTAACAATAGGTAAACATCAATGTAGTTGTACATAAAATAATATAACCACAAGATATATATACAAGTATCATTTTATCCATTATAGATCAAGTCAAATTGATATTTTTAGGCATCATATAACTAAATGGAAGATTCACTATGCATATGAGAAACTCAAGCAAATGCATTCACTCATCCTTTTCAAAATATTATTTCTATACAATATGGAATATATACTGATCATGTCATAATTACTCTTGCAAGAGCTTTCCAAGATGATGAAGTTTTTATAAATTTAGAACCTTTTATATTGGCCAACATATAACATGAAGTTTCTATATATATTTAGACATATGTCAATAGTGGTTTTATTATTAATATAACGATGATTAATTTTATATGAATTGAAAATTACACTTATTTGATAAACAAGGTGATAATGGGAAGGCACCAGTCTTAGAGCAGTCCACATATGCTCGGGAGGAAGAGGTTACTGATGATGTAATTTTTATTCCTTTCAATCCAATCCAAGCAATAAACAAGCTTAAAATCAAAGCAAATAAGAAATTAATTCTTTAGTTTTGATTGGGCCTAAAAAAGAATGAGATAAAAGATGAAATCAGAACCTTGCTGCAACAAGTTCATTGGTATGGGGTGAGGAACTCATTTAATTATCCCATTTATTTGTTTATGATTTAGCTATCTCATCCTTTATAAAAAAACTCTTTATTTTATAGGAGATTTTGGTAGACTACGATCCTCATACTATGATTATGGGCCAAGCTAATGTTGGTAGTAGTGCCAATTCTCCACCTGTGAGTGAGTCACTAGTAATTGAGACTGATATAATTTCTCAACCACCCACAATAGGATCTACACCCCTTGAACAACATACATCAAGATCTACACATGATGTTGTGGATGCAGAGCATGATAATATTGCACAATTTTAAATGAGATTTTCTAGATCTTCCCATGTTACTAACATGGGATCACTATCGATCAAGTTTTTGGTAGATGATGAAAATGTCTTGATGAAAATAGAGAAACTTCTAGGTATTTAAGAAGTGTTTTAAATATTAAGTACAACCTAAATGAAATTAACGTATAGTATCTTATTATTTTAATTTAATGAAAATATCATTTTGCAGGAAACAATTTATGTTATAGGTGTTTGTATGACATAACCTTGGAAATATTTGGGCCAACCATTCATAGAAACTCGAAATCCAAAAGTTCCAAGTTAAAAGATGAAATTATTAATAGGATGGTTCACCTGTTCGGTGAGGGTACCTTCAACAAATCTAGAGTTAGCTGAAAGGTAGGCCTACATTTAAAATATTTGTAGGTCTAGTATAGGTCTCAATTGGAAAGGTCCAGGTTGCATGATCTCCCTCCATCAGTTTCAGAGATGGAGTGGAGAGTGCCCATGGCAGATGCACACGAGAAGGCACTTCGAAAAGAAGGGAAGACTCCACCTGGACCAGGAAAGTATGTGAAACTTTTAAAATGTAATTATGATTCTTTATCATCATTGTGACATCTAATTAAGTTTTTCAAAATTTTAAATGTGAGCTCCCAAATACATCCAAATCCACAAAGGCTAGGATAGAAAAACATGAGCAACATCATCTTTTCCTGGGTGGTTACTAGAAAGTGGCCACAAACATTGTAAGTATATAAAAAAATAATTTGCATCCAAATTATAAATTGTAAACATTTTAAATTTAATATCAAAAAAGAAGAAAAAATCATGCTTTAATGCAAAATTGTAGGCCTCACAATTCAAAGAGGCTCCCATGGAGGAATAATTAAAGCATGCTTTCAAGTACGACTATCAAGCCATGGTTGAAGGAAGGACAATATTAGCGCTTCACAATATTCCACCACCCAACATAACACTAAGGAAAATAAAGGAAATGAATAGAATTTATAAATCATTACTTGTAAAATCTATTGGTTATTATTTTTGGCCATAAAGTAATGTGCTTGATTGTAAAAAGAAGGAAATAAATGCAGATAAAACACATGGCTTACTAATGGTAGAGTGTATGATTTTGAGACTAATTTTCAACTCGAAACTGGAGGTATTTCATGTGCTATGAAAAACTTATAGTATGGAATACAATTAAAAATATTTAAATGCAAATGGTGTATTAATTATAACCTTTCTTGTTTCTACACAGTTAGTGTATGTCAGGCTTGTTAGTCACCATTGATCAAATTGTACTCTTTCAAGTTGTTGATAGGGTCCTAAGTCAATTTTTTATAGTTTCAAATAGGTTTTTAAATAAAAATTTGATCATTGGTTAGTATGTCTAGGTATGTTACTTCTCCCATCATCCCATGATGTGTCTTGATCACTATTTCAGTTATCATCTCATGGTCGTTCATACTGCAAGGTTCAATGTCCAAATCACCAGTTTATAAATCCATTAGGTGCCATTATTAGGTCAAGTCATCAGAAAGGTCAAAAAAGAGTCATGACATCACCTAGGTCACCATTATGGGAGTAGTAATTAGGGAAGTGTTCAAAAACTATTTCCAAGGTACATTTTATTCTCTATGAATATGTAACTATGCATACTAAAGTTGAAAGTTGCAGTACACTAGCTAAACAAGTCATTTTGAAAAAAAGACAAAGTGGTGTCACATCACCACTCAAAGGAAAAGTCAACCTCCAACCTATTTAAAGACCAAAAAAGCACATAATTTACTCATTCCACTCTCATAATACATCACTCCATCAACAACAAGCATTTCAACCCTCTAAAAAAACAATTTCTTGCCAAGAAGTGCAAAATTTCATCCCTCGCTACGATTTTCTCAGTCGCGTTGCGCTTTTCTCCAAAGTGTTGTGTTTTTCTCAAGGGAGAAAAATATTCCTTTTCTAGGGGTTTCTTCATCAACCACAAGTTCTAGCTCATAAAAAACAAGTAAGTGGGATTCATTTGTCCCTCATATACCTTTCTATTGCTCCAGTTCATTCTTGAAAGCTCAGACAATCACCCTCTCCTAGCATTTGCTTTGCTTTTGGTCTCATAGTGTATTTAATTCATTTGCTGTAAAAAACCCTAAAATTAAGGATATATCAGTACCATGTTAGATTACCGATGCATTTCATAGGTGTTAAAACTCTTAACCTACCTCACTACCTCTACGAAATCTTGGTCAAAATGGCAGAAAAAGTACACAAAAAAGGGCAAGATCATCAAGCTAGCTTGTTCCATCATGACTTGGTAAAAACCATTGTTTGTCATCATCTTACATAAGTCAACTTGTCTTGGGAGGAATTCATTCAGTAAGCCTCTCTTTTTCCTACTCCATTTCAATATAGTAGTCAGTCTACACCTTTGACATCACTAAGACCTCAAGAAGTTGGTTCCACAAGAAAACTAGTAACAAGGAATCCTAGTGGAGAGGTGATCAAAACCTACAATACAGGAAAAAGGTTGATTTTTGCTCCTAGCAGTGTGGAAAGGGCTCAACCTAGTTTAGTTGAAAAAGAGACATCAACATGAGGCACCATGTTAGCGAGGAAACAGGTCTCGCGGGCAAGACCCAGGTTTGGGGATTGGGCCAACAAGGGAGTCTGCTGTAGTCTAGCACCACGCTGAAATTTTCACCCTACTCCGAAGAGCAGAGAGTCTCACCCGAGGCGTGCCACGACCACATGAAGGAGGGGAACATATTGGTATTAGCAAAAGGATCCACAACGTGAAGCTAACACAGAATCATACGCATACATAACATCATACGTAGAAGATCTTATTCGAACATCATGCAGATATTAAGCAAATAAAATTTTAAAGTACTACAGGCATCATGCAACACATTCAAGTCATGCAGTAAAACAACAACCTTCAGACATATTAATAACCATTCAGCAGGATCAAGAGTTACATTGCTCGACATAATGAGCTTCCAGATTCAATTACAAAGGTTCCACAGGACAGAGAGAGAGATACTACAGCAATAACAGATCGATGGAGACATAGGAAATACAACGATGTTGAGCCCAGAATAGAGCTCTCCTGTGGCGTCTGCTCCTTAGCATCGTTCGGCTCTAACCTCTCCGATCCCTTTGTATCTGTGCATGTCTCTCCTTTTTCTGCTGGGTGACGGCCTATTTATTCACCTGCCAGCGCAACTGTTAGTTTCTCTTGTGTTCTTACTCAGCTGCTTTTGGCTTCTTCCTGTTGCACATGAGTTCCACTATCTGTCCTTTGCCGCATATTCCCTTCTTTTGCACTTGTCTGCGCCAACCTCGTCATCTATCTCCTGCTCCTCCACAACCTCGACAGCTTTGCTGCTTACTGTTGTTGCGCCTGCCACGTGCCGATCCGCAAACAAAAATATTTCTTCATGAAAAATTCAAAACAAGGGCCCCAATAGGCCCTAACCACATCCTTTTGACTTGTCTCGAGTCAATTATCCTAAACTGTCTCCACCTCCATGGGGCCGCTTGACCCTGTTCCCTGTTCCTGCTGCACACCTTCTCCTTGCTGTCCAAATAAGGGCCCCAACTCTGGGACCTTGGTAAAAGCTGAAGCCTTAAGCTCGTGGAAAGTTACCACAGCCTGCTACCACCCCTACAATAATGCGTCCGTCTTCGCCGTGATCTTGGTAACAGCTTCCTCCCCGACGTTCGCCGGTACAGTGCCGAATACTGTGTTGACTTGGGTCCCGGCCTCAGTGGCCAACTGCTGCATCATCCGGGCGTTGATCTATATGGGTTGGAGAAGCTCCCGAATTGCCTTTTCTCCTTCAGAAATTTCTAACTCTAACTCGGATCTCTCCAACATTTTTACGCTTTTCTTCATGCAGGCTATGTAATTAACCAGCACGAGTGAGGTTGATGAGACCCCATAACTAATTAATTCTTTCTAGCATCCTCCATGGCGATAATCATGTGATTAGTTGCCGGATGAGGTGTGTTATGACATCTGTTGATGGTGGTGTGGGGAAATGGGTGGATGCGACAGCTGAGGTTACTTATAATTATGGAAAAATGATTACTGCAAGGCTACTTCTAATTATGGCAATTTATGTTGCAAATCCTGGCAATCCTACAGACTGACATAAGTACTGAATGAAATGATGGGGATTGACACTTGACACGTTTTCTTATCCTACGAGGATGGCATGCTGGGTGCGCCCCTCCCCGACCACAATTGGTTGCATTGCGGTCCCCGTAACCGAGCTGTTATTGATGACCTATGCATGGACAAGTGACTCTACCTATGCTCATCTCGAGTGCGAAAAAGTTATTCAACTACGCTACTCTACTGACTTCTCTCAAGTGCGAGAGTTATTGAAAGAAAGCTAAAGAAACTTAGTCATGGTAGGGCTTCAGGCATGCACCATTCACCCAGCCAGGTAAAACAGTTTCGTCTAGTTGAGCCAACTGAACTACTCCAGAATCCTTAATTTCGACGATGAAGTAGGGTCCCAACTAGTGCATCTGCAGTTTCCTTGGAAAATTTTGAAACCTGCTATCATATAGCAGAACCTTGCCGCCAACCTGGAACATTTTTCTCTTAATGTGTCGATCATGCCACGCCTTGTATCGATCATGCCATGCCTTCTGCCTATCTTTCTGAACTTTTTGATGAAACTCGGCAAGGAACCTTGCCTCGTCAAGTTCCTGTAATTCGTGTAGACGTTCCTGTAGTGATTCCTCCTCCGAGAACTTTAGGGATGTGGTGATCAGAAGGCTCGGTATGGTGAACTCGGCTGGAATCATAGCTTCACGGCCATAGACCATATGGAAAGGTGTTTGATTCATCAAGCGCTTCACTGTTGTTCGGTAGGCCCATAGTGCGGCTGGTAGACATTCATCCAAATCATCCCATTTCGCATTGCAGATCTTTGTCAAGCCTTTTTCGAGGATTTTGTTAAACGCTTCAACAGTGCCATTGGCCTGTGGGTGGTACGGGATGCTTTTGTGATGTTGTATCATGAAAGTGTCTAACAACGATTTGATTGTTTCATTAAGGAAGTGTATACCTTGATCACTGGTTAAGCTCCTTGGGCAGCCAAATCTGCTGATGATGTTTTCAAAGATAAACTGGGCTGCTGTCTCTGCAATACAATCCCTTACCATCGCTGCTTCGGCCCATCTGGTTAGGTAGTCCATGGTAGTGATGATGTACCAGGCCTTTGAATTCCTGGCTACAGGTGCTATGGGGCCTATGAAGTCGATAGTCCACTTCTCAAACGGTTGCAATACGTTCACCGGGTGTAGTGGGAGCTCGTCTCTATCAGAGGGCCTCCCTGTTCTTTGACAAACATCGCATTTCTTGACAAAATATTTACTATCAGCATGGACCGTTGGCCACCATAGTCCAGCTTGTAGCACTTTCCTGGCTATGGGTTTTTCCCCCATGTGTCCTCCCGCGATGTCGCTATGGCATTCCCATAGAACAACGTCACGTTCATGGTCGATGATACACCTCCGCAGAATATCGTCAAGCCCCAACTTATACAACTGCCCACAATCAGTTGGTAGTCAGCGGCACGAACGACCAGGTGTCGTTTTTGGTTCGGGGTATACTGCTGAGGACACTGCCCCGTGGTGTGGTATGTTGCGATGTCAGCCAAATAATCTGGTATGGCTTCTGCCTGGAAAAGATTAGCATCAGGCAACTGATCATCTAGAGAGCCCTCATTTTCACCAGTCTCCAACCGAGATAAGTGATCGGGCCCGACATTCAGCCTCCCAGGCTTAACAATCACTTCGAAGGTGAAATCTTGAAAGAGTAGGAGCCATCAGCATATCTGTCCTTCCAAAACTGGCTTATTGACTAGGTATTTCAATGCAAAGTGGTCAGTGAAGAATTTGAACTTACCTCCTAGGAGAAAGTGACAGAACTTCTAGAGCAAGTACACCATGGCTAGTGCCTCCCTCTCCATGGTGGTGTAATTCTTCTCCGCATTAGATAGCTTGCAACTAGAAAAGTATACTGGGTGGTTGACTGTCGTATCCCTCGGTTGCCCTAAGACAACCCCAAGTGCAATACTAGAAGCATCGATATGCACATGGAACTTCTTATCCCAATCTTGGTGAACTAGAATGGGCGTAGTTGCCAGCTTCTCCTTTAAAGTGTCGAGGGATAATCTGCAGTCATCCATCCACTGGAACACCTTGGACTTCCGCAACAACTTTTCCAAAGGAGCAGTTATCTTCGCATAGTTTCTGATGAACTGCCTGTAATAGCTTGTGTGCCCCAGCAGTGATCTCAATTGCTTCACGGTTTCTAGTGCTTACATGTGGACAATTACTGCCACCTTGGAGGGGTCGACACAGACCCCTTGCTTGCACACCACATGTCCTAGGAGCGTTCAGAACGGAACCGCGAAGATGCATTTCTTCAGGTTTAACGAAATTTGCAATTGTCGACACCAGTCGAACATTATGCGTAGCAGGGTGGCGTGATCCTTCAGCAAGCTATAGACTGTCCATTCATCCATGTAGTCTTCCAGGAACTTATGAATGTATTCCCGAAAAGCGGCTATGACAATCCTATAAAACACAGTAGGTGCGTTCTTCAACCCAAACGGCATCACGTGATATGCAAAGGACCCCCACTCTATTGTAAACGTCGTTTTCTTCTAGTCCTCTTCCGCGATGCGCACTTGATGATATCTTGAGAGCCTAAGGTCCTCCAGACTGTCATCTTCTAGCTTGCTATCAATCCTTTGGCAAGCCAACTTGTGTCTGCCATCAGGGTTTAGCACCAATGGCCTCTCGTCTGTGCTCTGATAGGGGGAAAAAGTATCCCTTTTATGGCCTGTAATGCTTGGGATATCGGGTCTGTCTTCCCCTTAAATGAGAAGCACTGAAAAAATTTGTTTGCAACCTCCTGCCAAGAACTGGTCCCCCTCTTCCTCTCTTCTTCTAAGTACCAGGCATGCGAAATGGTATCCAAGGAGTGGACAAACTGATGTACCCAAAGCTCCTCCGGGTATCCCACACTTTGCCACTGCTCTTGATAGAATTTCAGATGGTCTCTTGGATCAGAAGTTCCTTGGTACCTTCGCTTGCTTCGAGGTCCTTCGTCTTCCTTAAACCGCGCCCTCAAAGCCATTGCAACACAATTCCACTGCCACAGGGAGTTGTGGTGATTTTTCCACCACCTGGCTGAGGTGGACTGTAATGCCATGTCCAAGAGTGGTATTTTGTTCTCCTATGGTACCTTGTCTTCTACCTTTGCAATGAAGGTATTTACTGCTTGCATATTGGACAAGGTGGAGTATTCCCGTATCTCAGCCCCAATCCAATGGATTCTTGCAACGCTGGCACATCTCCTTGTGCTGGTCTCATACCCGCCTTGTTGCCAGTCCTCCCAAGCTAGTTCTGAGCCCAACTCTGAGCTCTTGACACTTCGCCATCTTACGGAGCCGTTTACTGTCGGGTTAATGTAATCCTCCCTCTTCCCTGCTGTCATTTGATAGAGGTTGTCCAATAGCTGAGCATCATCCTTGTTATCTTCTGTTTCTGTATATCTTGGACCTTGATACGGGTTGAGAGGTTGAGTGACTCTAACTTCCTCGTCTTCAAAAATCATCAACTCCTTCTTGAGGTCAATTATGGCATAGTTTTCAAAAGCCCAGTTGATTCCTAGCAATGTAGGGTACGGATCTTTGTCTCCCATAATATCTATTACCTTAAAGTCTGTGTAGGTCTTTACCCCTACGATGTCTACCTTGACGTCTTCGAGTCTGCCGATCAGCACAATGCAGTACTGGTTTTCCATCCTGAGCTGGGTCAGTGAATAAGTCAGCTGTGGTCACCCTATAGGTTCCCAAGTCTTCCGAGGTAGGATATTGATGTCAGATCCCAAATCGAGCATGGTGTTTTTGATCTGAAATCCCGCAACCTACATGTCTAACCAGAACTCTTTTCCCGTTCTTTGTTTGTTTCGCTTTACTCATTGTACATACTGTGGTACTACTTCTGGGGATTCCCTTGCTCCTGCGTTCCCCTGCAACACTTCCTCCAGGGTATGCTTGAGCTATTCCCGCATTGAAGCGTTGTCAAAAATTTTAAGAAATAGGTGGAGCCATTCCTCGATCAGTGTAGGTTTTAACCCTGAACAGAAATATCTACACACGATTCTTATAACAGAAAATAAACAATAGCAAGAGCATAAAACATAAAACAGATAAACACAGAGATTTTCCCCTGGATCCCAAATCGGGACGACCAGCTTGATTTCTCATTATATTCCTTTTAGTGTTACAACACATATATATACATGCCGAAGCATACATAAACCCCAATCCATTAACCCTGGATTAGAACATAACCGTAGTTCCCTTGACCGGATCTACAAAATACCAGGGGCCGAAAACCATCGAACTCCAAAACCATGTGCAAAACCATGCACAAAACCATGGGCGGATCCGCCTATGAGTGGGTCCGCACAAAAACCAATTTTGGGCGGGGCGCTGCCCCGGACCCCAACGGTGGGGATTGCTTTCCACTCCTCGTGGACTTCAAATACGCCCGGGACGCAAACATTAAGGCCATGGGGCCACCGTGGAAAGAATATAACACATACCTACATTCTCCCACTTGTTGGGTTTTCTTCTAATGTGGGGCCAGAGAGCGAACATTACCCACTCTTCAACACTCCATTGTTTCTCTACACCAAGAGAACTTCAGAGTGCTCACAGACTTCGTCAATGCATCTGCAACATTCTTCAAAGTGTCCACCTTTACCGACAACACCCTTTTAGCCTCAACCATATCTCTAACAAAGTGATATTGAACATCAATGTGCTTTGTCTTTGAATGATAAGCAGGGTTCTTAGCCAAGAAAATCTCACTTTGGCTATCACAGTCTATCCTTATAGCTTGTTGTACCAACCCCATACTTGAACACAATCTCTGCAACCAAACTGCTTCCTTGCTTGCATGAGTTGCCGTTGGTGTATTCGCCTCCTCAGAGTTGAAAGAGCCACTACAGACTGTCTTTTACTCATCCAACTGACTGCGCCTCAAAATAGGCTAAACACATACCCACTTGTAGATCTTCTTGGTCCAGATCTCCAGCCCAGTCTGCATCAACAAAACCATGAATGTCCAACATTCTTTCCAATCCTGGTCTTCCCTGGTAGCACAAGCCATAATCACTAGTGCCACGTAAATATCTGAAAACCCGCTTCACTACTGTCCAATGCTCCTTCCCGGGGTTTGACATAAACCTGCTCAATACTCCCACTGCATGTGCAATGTCTGGTCTAGTACAGACCATTGCATACATCAGGCTACCCACTGCACTTGCATATGGAACACGGGACATATACTTCTCTTCTTCTTGTGTCTTGGGACACTGTTCAGCAGACAGATTTACACCTACAGGAATAGGAACATTCACCGGTTTACTATCCTGCATATTGAACCTCTGCAATATAGTCTCGACATACTTCCTCTGGTTTAACCAGAGCTTCCTCTTTTCCCGATCTCTCTTAATTTCCATGCCTAAAATATAGTTTGCAGCACCAAGATCCTTCATGTCGAATTTGGAGAACAGTTGGGTCTTCAAATCTTGGATAATTTCTTTGTCATTTCCAATCAACAACATATCATCCACATACAAGACTAAATAAATAACACGGTCACCAATTAATTTAAAATAAACACAGTGATCCTCCTTGCTTCTGGTGAAGCCAAGTCCCCGTATATAGGTATCAAATTTCTGATACCACATCCTTGGTGACTGCTTTAACCCATACAGAGACTTCTTCAACCTGCATACCAGTTCTTTCTTACCCTTCACCATAAATTCTTCAGGTTGCTTCATGTAGATCTCCTCTTCTAGATCCCCATGAAGAAATGTTGTCTTCACATCCATCTGTTCTATCTCAAAATCAAATGCAGCAGCAACAGATAAAAGTAATCTAATAGAAGTAACTTTGGCAACAGGAGAAAAATATCACCAAAATCAATTCCCGGCACCTGGGAATAACCTTTCGCTACCAACCGAGCTTTGTATTTCTCCACCTTGCCTTCTACATTCATCTTCTTCTTAAACACCCATTTGCTCCCAATGGGCTTCCTTCCAACCGGCAACTCCACCAGATCCCATGCATCGTTTTTGTGCAAGGATGCCATTTCATCAGCCATGGCCTCCTTCCAGAGTTTTCCATCCTCTGAATCTACTGCCTCCCTGACAGGTCTGGGTTCATCATCAGTTATAGTTAAGGCAAAACCTGAACAGAAAGCAGATGGACTATACCTTTCTGGTTGCCTTCTTTCCCGAACTGATCTTCTTAAAGCTGGAGTTTGTGGCTCATCATCTTCTGAGTCTTCTTCTGTTGTAGAGTCCGATTCATCCTCCTTTAGCTCAAACTCTATCTTCTCAGGTTCCTTTGGTAGGACTTCATGTTTAATAACATCTTTCACTTCTCTAAACACCACATCTCGACTGTACACAACCTTCCTTGTTTCTGGGTTCCAAAGCTTGTAACCCTTTAAACCATCCTTATACCCAATAAAGATGCACCTTTCAGATTTATTATCCAACTTGGTCCTTTTCTCCTATGGAACATGTACATATGCATCACATCCAAATACCCTTAGATGTGAAAGAGAAGGTTTCTTTCCAGTCCATACCTCATGTGGGGTCTTATCCTCCAACGCTGATGAAGGTGATCTGTTAACTAAGTAACATGCAGTCTCCACTGCCTCTGCCCAAAATTCTTGTCCTAACTCGGTACCACTGAGCATGCTTCTTGCCTTTTCCACCAACGTTCTGTTCATTCTTTCAGAACTCCATTTTTGCTGAGGTGTGTATGGAGTAGTCTTCTGCCGTTCTATGCCACACTTCTTACAGAACTCTTCAAATTCCTTCTTGCAGAACTCCCCACCATTATCTTTCCTCAATGCCTTTATCTTCTTCTCTGTCTGGTTTTCCACCAGAGCCTTAAATTCTTTAAATTTGTCAAAGACTTCAGATTTCTTCCTCAAGAAATATATCCATATATTCCTTGAGAAGTCATCTATGAATGAAACATAGTACACAGACTTTCCCAGTGATGGAACTGACACACGCCCAAACACATCACTGTGCACAAGTTCTAATATCTTGTTTGCCCTCTTAGCACCAGAAGGAAAACTCACCCGATTCTGCTTCCCATATACACAATGTTCACAGAAATCGAAATCCAGAGAACAATTAGACATACCTTCTACCATACCATCTCTATGCAGTATCCGAAGGCCCTTCTCTCCAACATGTCCAAGCCTTTGATGCCATAGCATGGTCTTTTCTCCAGAGACATCTAGGCTTTCCGCTCCACTTTCAGGAACCATAGAACTGTTACACCCATCATCAGCATCTACCTTGTAGTTTGCATTGCACTTTCAAATCAACTCCTGCAGATTTCATACCAGCAGAAGCCCCGAAAATTATGGCAGAATCTTTCTGAACACTTTACACCCGCATCATCCATTCTATTTACGTGTCAAGATTTCAAGCCAATGCAGGAATATGCACACCAGAAGTACTCTAATCCTTCCACTCCAGCCTAGCCTGACCTTTCCACGTCCGGGATGATTCTCCTTCCTATCATCCCCTAGGAAGACATCACCACCATCATATTTCTCATACTCGTAGAACCACTCCCTATGGGGAGTGAAGTGAAAGGATGCACCTGAGTCAATCAACCATGACTCATGATCTACATGTGTATTTGAAGAAGAAGCAAAATACATATCCCCACCTTCATCCGAGGTGGTTTTTGCCTCTGTAGAAGGACCTTCATCAGATCCCTTTCCTTTCTCAGGAGCTTTAGATCTGCATTCCTTTTTGTATTGCCCTTCCTTTCCGCATTTCCAGCACACCTTTACAAACTTTCCAGGAGATTTAAATCTCCCTCTAGATTTAGATCTCCCACTCGAAACCTTATCTTTGCTTTTGTTCCGGGTCCTTTCTATCGCATAAGGCATTCCATCAATCTCCATATTTCTCCGTCTCATTTCCTCCGACAGCAAGGATGAGACAATGTCATCAAAATTCAAGGTAGTTGTATTGCTACCTATTGCAATAACCAGACTGTCCCACGAGTCTGGTAGAGAGCACAACAAACTGATGCACTTATCTTCATCTGAGATTTTAATATCAATAGACGACAACTGACTTACCACAGTATTGAAGGCATTCAGATGCTCTGTCACCGAGTCTCCATCCTTCATCCTCAGGTTATACAGCTTTTTCCGCAGGAACAACTTATTCACCAGAGACTTAGATTGGTACAAAGTCCCAATTTTTTCCCACAAATTCTTCGCCGTAGCTTCCCCAGATACATTCAACAATACTGAATCTGACACACACAACCGTATTGTGCTCTTAGCCTTCCGATCCAGTTTCTTCCAGTCTTCATCTGACATTGCCGTTGGTTTAGTACCTGGATCTACCGCGATCCACTGATCTTTATCCACTAGCACATCCTCCATCTTGAGCTTCCACAACTCAAAAATCTGACCATTAAATTTCTCGATCTCTATCTTTCCGTTGCTCACCATCTTCTTTCACCGCAAGAATCGATCCCGCAGATCTCCCACTGAACAGGGTCTACCACATGCCGGAGCAAAAAACCCTCAACAACAAAGGCATCCCCTTGAAGCCGAAACAACTTTGATACCAAATGTAGGTTTTAACCCTGAACAGAAATTATCTACACACGAATCTTATAACAGAAAATAAACAATAGCGAGAGCATAAAACATAAAACAGATAAACACAGAGATTTTCCCCCGGATCCCAAATCGGGACGACCAACTTGATTTTTCATTATATTCCTTTTAGTGTTACAACACATATATATACATGCCGAAGCATACATAAACCCCAATCCATAAACCCTGGATTAGAACATAACCGTAGTTCCCTTGACCGGATCTACAAAAATACCAGGGGCCGAAAACCATCGTACCCCAATACCATGTGCAAAACCATGCACAAACCATGGGCTATGATCCGCCTATGAGTGGGTCCGCACAAAACAATGGATGGCGCGCCCGACCAATCTGGGACTGCCACTCAGACTTCCCCGCCACGTTTCCAGGAGAGACTCCAACGCTGCGGGGGCCAATCGATCGAGGGCCAACACATACTCAACAATCGAGCCCATGTAGCGCCCGTTCTCCAAGATCTTCTTCAAGGTAACTCAATCTTCTCCCCCACTGGCAAAAGTTTCTAAAATTCTCCGAAATATTCTTCTACATTCGGATGCCCATTGGATTATATTTTTACGTTCGGACACCATATTGATCCTTCCTTTTTCTCTCTCACGTGCATCCTCCCATGTTTTCTTTCCTCCTCGCGTAACTATGGCTACGTTCTGCATGGCTGGAGTTGCTATCACTCGAGGTTCTACGTTCACCAGGTTCATGCCTCTCTACCTTGCTCGTTCATCCCACTTCTTCATAATTTAAGGGTAGTCCTCTGTTGCGTGTGTGTTCATGCGGCACTGGGAACACCACGGTCTTCTGGGTAGGGGACATTCTCGGGCCACATGCCCCTCTTGATCACAGTTGTAACATCTCAGCGGACCCCGTCTGCCTATACTGCCTCCCCTCATATCGCCTCCTCTGCCTCTGGGAGCCTCATTCACTCCGTAGGAGGGCTGATCTAATCGGTTTGCCAGTGCATCTAGAGCTTTGCACTATGAGTTGTCGAAGCGCAGAATTCACAGTACACCTTGTTCGGAACATTGGAGTACTTCTGCAAAATCAGGCACATTCGAGGTTGATGACCCACTGTTCGGCAGATTTCGCAATACTCTGTTGTAGCTGGGGTCGATTGATTTGGGAACCCGGTATACGGTTGTTGCGGCGGATAGACCCCTTGCGAGTTTATCTGTGCAACTCCTCCGATAGGTGGAGCCCCCTGCACTGCCGCTGCTGAGGTCCCCACTCCATGGCTTCATAACCGAGGACACTCAGTCGCCATGTGTCCTTCTACCAGGCAATGTGTGCACAAGATATTCAGCCTGGCTGGTCTCATGGGCTGCATATCCTTAAGTTTTTCGGTCAGATTGGAAATTTGATGTTGCAGTCCCAGTAGGGATGGGTCTTGCGAGGCCACCCATCCCCTATATTCCTGAGGGTAGCTCGCCATCGCCTCTATATTCATAGCCTGTTCCAATGCATCCTGCAAGTTGTCGATCTTTTGCTGAGTGAGGGGGGTTCACGTCAAGGGAAGCAGAGCCTTGATGAACCAGTCCCTTTGATGATTTAGGTCGATCGGGTAGCTGAGTTTCCCGATCGCATCTTTGAACCTGCGCATCAGCTCCCACACAGTCTCTCCCTCTCTTTTCTTGATCTCCCATAGTTCAGACAGACCTTGCTGGTCTATTTGGGGTAGCTTAAACTCTCTGACAAAGTCCCGCTTGAAATTCGCAATCGTTGGATTCGGGTGGGCTTTTGACCACTTTATGAACCAGCGCAATTCCATTTCTCTCAGCATGGTTTGGAATTCGATTAGATTTCCTGCATCTGGCGTTTTCCTTGCCCTCCATATGGCTTCACAGAGGTACCAGTGCTGTTCCACATCGTCGTTACCCCGCCCAGAAAATTCTGGGTACCGGGTGAATGATCTCGCCATATTCACTTGCGGAGGTGTAACTAGAATGAACCCTCCGGGTCCTGGTTGCGTAAGTATACCACTGGTAATGCTACTATTAGCATGCGTTGCTGCTAACAACTGACTGCTATTCAATCGACTCAACTCTTTTAACTTAACGAAAATATCACTTAAGGGTTTATAGAGTACTAGGGGAAGGTAGGGATCCATGCTGTTTGAACTTTGGGGAGTAGAAGTACCTGGAGATATGAATGCCATCATTTCTTGGAATAACTGCTGCATCGTGACGTACCACTCGACATCGAAATCTTCTTCTGGGCACACGTCTGCATCTCCTTCGTCAAAAATCATCTCTCTCTTCCTCCTGGCTAGGCTCACATGTACCTGCCGCACTCCTTTAATGGTCCCTCCCATCTCCCAGGGACCCACCTGGCCTTCCATGTCCACTATCTCCTGAGGCACCTCCTTTTTATCCTTCCGACTACTCCCCTGTTGTTTCAACTCCCTCATCACCCTTTCTCACCTCCTTTCGGTGATCTGTGCCCTATGATGTGCACGTCGCTCCCTCAACCTTCTTGTGGTTTTAGCGTCCATTCCCCTACTCCCTCACCTCACATTTCATGTAGCATTTGTCCCTCAGGAACTTCCCCCATCACTGGAGGTTTACACTTCCATTCTTGATTTTTGGAATTCCATCAGCCCTTCATCCACCATCAGGGCCTTAATCCACAACAGAATTTCCTTCAGCATCTTCCCTCTTAGTCTGGATCGGAATATAGCTTTGGCTCTGGAGAATGACTAGTAGCAATCCACTGCAAACTCCACAATATATCCATCCAAGGTAGATTCTACCCAGAAATCTACAACTCGAGTCAACTCAGTATCCAGCTGATGAAGGGCCACCAGATCTCCGTGCACCCACTTGCATTTGATCTTAGGAAATTTGTCCTTAGTCACTTTGGTCTGCAGCCTCCGCAAATAGCTATAGAGTTTGCTGGGGAACTTTCCCCAGAGGATCTCTTAGGTATTGCTGGAAAAATCCGAGAAGAGAACTAGATCTCTGATCGCCTTCTCCTTTTGGCTTCTCAGCTCAGCTTGCTGAGTTATAAACTGGTCAAGGTGGCTATCCCACCATCTCCGTATTTCTCCTTCGAAGATCCTTGATACCATGATCTAGTTCCCCTAATGAAGTTTATGGTCTCGACAATGGAACCATTTGTTGGCAAGGAAACAGGTCTCGCGGGAAAGACCCAGGTTCAAGGATTGGGCCAATAAGGGAGTCCGCTGTAGTCTAGCACCATGCCGGCATTTTCACCCTACTCCGAAGAGCAGAGAGTCTCACCCGAGGCATGCCACGACCACATGAAGGAGGGGAACAGATTAGTATTGGAAAAAGGATCTGCAACGCGAAGCTAACATAGAATCATACGCATACATAACATCGTACGTAGGCGATCTTATCCGAACATCAAGCAGATACTAAGCAAATAAAATTTTAAAGTACTACAGACATCATGCAACACATTCAAGTCATACGATAAAACAACAACCTTAAAATATATTAATAACCATTCAGTAGGATCAAGAGTTACATTTCTCGACATAATGAGCTTCCAGATTCAATTACAAAGGTCTCGCAGGATAGAGAGAGAGATACTACAACAATAACAGATCGATGGAGACATAGGAAATACAATGATGTCGAGCCCAAAACAGAGCTCTCCTGTGGCATCTACTCCTCAACCTCGTTCGGCTCTAACCTCTACGATCCCTTTGTATCTGTGCATGTCTCTCCTTTTTCTGCTGGGTGAAGGCCTATTTATTCACCCACCAGCGCAACTGTTAGTTTCTCGTGTTATTACTCAGCTGCTTTCGGCTTCTTCCTGTTGCACATGAGTTCCACTATCTGTCCTTTGCCGCATCTTCCCTTCGTCTGCACTTTTCTGTGCCAACCTCGTCATCTATCTCCTGCTCCTCTGCAACCCCAACAGCTCCACTACCTACCATTGTTGTGCTTGCCACGTGCCGATCTGCAACCAAAAATCTGTCTTCATGCAAAATTCAAAACAAGGGCCCCAACACACCATTGCAAGAAGAAGAACATGTACACTTTGACACTGACATGGTAGACCTAGAAATGCATGAGGAGGAAAATTCACATGAGAAAATTATCAAGGAGAAGGAAGCTGAAATTAGAGAGCTCAAAGACACACTTTCAAAGGCCAACTTCATGATAGCATTTCTTTAGCAAGAGAACAAGAAACTTCAAGTAAAATAAATTTTTCTTAGTAAACCCAAGGTAAATTTGGAGAAGAAAGAAGATGAAGGTAAATATGTGATTTATGTTGATGAGCTTGAGGATAAGTAGGTGAAATTAAAACCAAGGAGGCCAAGAACAAGAGGTCTCAAGTGGCAGGAAGAGCAAGAAAATGAACCATCTCCTTCACTAGGCCAACAGGATTTTGATGAGTTGATTGCAGCAGGTATTAAACAAGACAAGGGATTTTTGCTTGAAAAGGTAAATGGTCACTTGGAAAAGCTTATAAAGAGGGAAAACAGGGCCACCAACCTACAAAGGCACATGGCAAGACACTACTACACAAGGAATAGGGTTTCTTAGATTAGGGTCAAAAACTTGAAAAGGAAATTGAGGAAAACCCTAATTAAGAAAAGGAAGAAGGATAAGCTTGATATGTTAGTTGAGGCCTATCGCATTGCCTAGAACATCATTTCCCAAATTAAAGGGGAAATTTTGGACCATTTTTGAAGAAAAAATTGGAATTTTTTAAATTTTTGTGACTTTTGGCTATAACAGGAAATTCAGCCAGCCAAAAGCGCAACACCATGGCGTTGTGCTTTTCCCTGAGGGCTCCAAATCGCAAAAAGTCTATATGCCTATATAGCTAGTGACCTGAAAATTTGTGCCATCTATTTTTTGTGCCATCTCAGCCTTTTGTTTGGAAGAAAAATGCCAAAAACATACCAGAAAACCACTTTCTACCTGTTTTCACCCCGGCGTTGCGCTTTTAGAGTGACCTTAGGAGAATCTAGTTTTCTCAGCCTTGGAGAGGAAATTTTTCTTACTTAAGGACTCTCTGGACAACTAGAAATCCTAATATTTCCAATGATACCTTCCAATTAGAATTTGGAGCACTGGAAGTCACTCAAAAATACCCTCCAAGTTGGCGCTGCACTTTTCTTAGATGGCGCTGTGCTTTTCTCAGAATTTGCTGCGCTTTTCTCTGGAGGTCAAAATTTTGAGTTTTATCATTAAAAGTCAAATCCTAATGATGGAATTTGTAATTTTTTGAGTTGAAGTGATGTAAATGAATTTAATTATGCTGGTAAAGGTCAAATTGAGGTACATTCATGCTCATAAATGATTGTAAAGTCAAAGTGAATTAGTTGTTCTAAATAGAGGGTTTGTTTTTAACTTCCCTAGATTAAGGTTTGGTTAGAGATTATCATGTAAACTATTCCTATCATTAGGGATTTGACCCCTGAGAGGGGGAAAATATGTTTTTGGTCTATATCTAGCCAAATCAAAGTCAGAGGAAAGGTTGGACATTATAAAGTTGAAGGCTTGGAGCTTTGTGTACAGTTTATTTTTGCAGAAATACATGGCTAGTTGTAGCTATTATTTAGGGATTCATGTGGTATGATTTTGTGATAATGTTTTCCTTATGTAAATTAATTTTATGAATTTTTAGCTATCCTTCTTTCCATATCTATGATTTTAGTGATATTCTTATAATTTTTTAAACATAATAATTTTATGCTCTGTTTTGTTAGGAATTTCATGTTTATGTTATTCATTTTTTGACGAATGAAATCATGCTTGTCATGCTCATTTTGAACCTTTTATTTTCCACCCTACACTACAATTGAAAACCTCGAAGTGTCACTTAACATACCTTCCATGCCCCTTTGTATCCCTGCAACTGAAATCTTTTAGATCTGACCTAGTTTCTTTGACCTCTCTTCCCGATCCAGCTAAAACCTAAATTTCAAAACCCTAGAGCTCAATACTTAGCCTAATATATTTTTACCCTCTTCAATCACCTTGTGGATTGTAAGATAAAAAAGAGAGCCCTCTTTTATTTGGTAGGGCTAGCTACCAAATCCTAAGTGGTTCGAGGTTACCTCCTTCGGTTTCTATTCTCAACCTTGGGACACTTTGGAGGATAATATTTTTGGCGTCGTTGCTAGGGACACGAAAGATCATATCTTCCCTAGGTGAGAATGAAAAATATCAGATCTAATTGCTGATGGTGGACAATTATTGAATACATATCAAGGCTAAAACATTCACCTAATGACTCCAATCATCTTCAACTTGATCCAAATAATCCATTGGAAATAGGATCCAGAAATCAAGGTTTCATTGGTAATTTCACTATCCTAAGAATCTATAGTAGAAGAATCACGGTTATATTGTCTCAAGATGGATTAAACTGCTAGAGGGTACACTCCCATGAATTGAGCTCATATTCCTAGTTTTCCAAATCGAATACTTCGCATAGATTAGCAAATAGACCTGCCTAGGTTCAGAAATGAAAAAGATGACAATGCTGCTATACATTTGATTAAATTTCATATACATATACATAAGCTAGGTTTTCAGTTTCCTGAGGATTGTTTGATAAATATTTTCATGGAAACCTTAGAAGATGATGCTAGGTCATGGTATGAGGGCTTTCTTTCTACCAATCTATATTCACTTAAAGGTTTTCATGTAGAATTTTTTGACAATCATAAGCAATAGTATCCTTCCTTATCATTGATAGAGAATTTCTGTGGAAATTTTGATCACATTTTTCACTTCATAGGGATTGATATTGATGATGAGGATTTAATTATTGATGAGATTGAAGAGGCTTTATTTGAGTTTTCTCTACATCAAGATGAAAGGTTAGAAATCAGTTATGAAAATTCCCAGCTAGTAGATGTTTATCCTTTGAATGTAAATGAAATTGAGCAAGATTTCAATAATGATAATCATATTCCATCTTTTGAGTTCAATAATAATGAACAACGGTTTTTCTCTCTTGAGATTGATTACATGTTAGCAAAAAATACTGAATATTATCAGAGAGCTTATCGAAATGCACTTAGCTCAGTGCAGAGGCAACATAACTTGAGAAACATAAACATGCCCATCAATTCTAGTCCCAAGAGGCCAACTTCTCCAAAGGATACTCAACCCCAAGAACTGACCTCTGTAATTCAACAATTTCAAAATCACCAACAAAGGTATGAAGAGGGTCATTCACTTGTTTTTTTAGATTGTTATTTCTCTGGGTGTTTATTTCAAGATCAAGTTTGTGAATACCAAAATGAGGTTTTAGATGAAATGAATGAACAAGGATCTCTAGACATTGTGGCAGGGAGTAAACATAAAAAACTGCAAGCATATTATGAAGAGGAGAGCTGCAATAAAGAAAAATTTGTTTTAGAGCCTCTTGCACATGATGATTTTCCTCCATAGATATAATTAGAGTTGCTCATACTTGAGGAATGTGCAGCCAAAAATTAACTAGCAGAAAGTCATACTTCCCTATTCCTTCCTATGGATCAAAAAATAAGTTTTCTTTCAGATCAAAATGAAGGGTGTGTTTTTGTTTTTGTTGGATCTCAAGACAAGGCAACATTTCAAATTATTGAGGATCCTTTTACTGATTTGTTATAGTTAGCATAGAAGATGTATTTTCTTGTATTTATGGATCAGAAGCATATTTTCAGTAGATACTTGGAGTTGCCTATCTTTTGTTTCTTTTGCCTGCTCAAGGAAAGTGCTAGTAGGATTCAAGTAAGTAGCCATTTTTTGGATTGGTTACACTTGAGGGATCATATCACATGATTGTATATATATATCTTCAGTAGGTGAGCGATTATCATTAGGATTTGAAGCCCGATGGTTTGATGTCATATGTAAGTCAAGTCAATTTCAATTTTTCTTAAGTCTGTCAAGTCATTTTAGTTTCGAGTCTTGCTTTTTATTTTTGATTCCATGCCCAATGGATGAGGCTACATGGTCTATGGTGTTCTTGGCACCTCCTAAAGGAGCTGACATGCCCATATAGAGCCAATGTTAGTGTATGCCAGTCCTGTAAGTCACCAATGATCAAATTGTACTCTTTCAAGTTGTTGATAGGGTCCTAAGTCAAATTTTTATAGTTTCAAATAGGTTTTCAAAAAAAAAATTGAACATTGGTTAGTATGTCTAGGTATGTTACTGCTCCCATCATCCGATGGTAAAAATTGTCATCTTGGTCATGCCATTAATTATTGTGATGAGTCATCAATGATGTGTCTTGATCACTATTTCAGTTATCATCTCATGGTAATTCATACTGCAAGGTTCAATGTCAAAATCATCAGTTTATAAATCCATAAGGTGCCATTATTAGGTCAAGTCATAAAAAAAGTCAAAAAAGAGTCATGACATCACCTAGGTCATCATTATGGGAGTAGAAATTAGGGCATTGTTCAAAAATTATTTCCAAAGTACATTTTATTCTCTATGAATATGTAACTATGCATACTAAAGTTGAAAGCTATAGTACACTAGCTAAACAAGTCATTTTTCAAAAAGACAATGTGGTGTCACATCACCACACAAAGGAAAAATCGGTCTCCAGCCTATTTAAAGACAAAAAAAGAACACCATTTACTCATTCCACCCTCATAAGACATCACTCCATCAAAAAGAAGCATTTACACCCTCTAAAGAAAACAATTTCTTGCCAAAAAGTGACAAATTTCCTCCCTCCCTGCACTTTTCTCCAAAGTGCTTCATTTTTCTCAAGGGAGAAAAATATTCATTTTCTAGGGGTTTCTTCATAAACCACAAGTTCTAGCTCATCAAAAACAAGTAAGTGGGATTAATTTATCCCTCATCTACCTTTATTTTACTTCTAGTCATTCTTGAAAGCTCATAAAATCACCCTCTCCTAGGGTTTGCTGCGCTTTTGGTCTCATAGTGTTTTTGATTCATTTGCTGTGAAAAACCCTAAAATTAATGCTCAAACACCCTCCCTAACCATCGATATACCTTACTTGAGACTTCCCCTCACCCATTTCCCTCATTTCCTTCATTTCCCTACAAACCCTAGCTTACACTACACTTTCCTAGGCTAGGACTGTGTTTTTAATTTCTATACCCATTCCTCTAACTCATTTCCCAAATTTTAACCAGCATAGCAGGGGTTGGTATTTTATTTCAGTAGAGGCCATTTCCTTAGCCAGTGGGATCCCTAACCATGGAGAGATTGGTTCAAAAGGGCAGACCTAGATATTGGAAATTATAAAATATTTTTGAAGCCTCCTTACAAATCTGCTCCAAAGCATATTTTTCATTTTATAAACTTGCTTGATAAGTATGCCCCTTTCATGAAGATGATCATGAAATAATTCACATGTGTGGGTAGATTTTCAAGGATATATCTATACCATGTTATATTATTGATGCATTTTAAAGGTGTTAAACCTCTTAACCTACCTCACTACCTCTACAAAAGCTTGGTCAAAATGGTAGAAAAAGTACATAGCAAAGGGCAAGATCGTCAAGCAAGCTTGTTCCATCATGGCTTGGTGAAAATAATTTTCTGCCATCATATTATACAAGTCAACTTGTCTTGGGAGGAATTAATGCAGTTAGTGTCTCTTTTAGCTACTCCAATTCAATCTAGTAGTCAATCTACACCTTTGACATCAACAAGACCTCAAGAAGTTAGTTCCACAAGCAAACTAGTAACAAGCAAAGGTGACCAAAACCTACAACAGAGTGAAAAGGTTGATGTTTTCTCTTGGCAGTGTGGAACAGGGAAAATTTTAGGGGCTAATATTCATAGGTGGGATAATTTTCCATGCTTTTTCCCAAAAAAAGATTTGCCAATTTCCCTTTTTTTTATAAAATGATTCGCCCAAATTTTATAGTACACCATTATTTTACCTTAAAAATCACCAAAATATTATATCAAATAATATAAAATCATTGGAGATATAAATATTTCGACAAAAATATCACCAAATTTTTTACAATTTGCATATTTGGGACTAGTACGATTCGCCAAGGTTTCTAAAATTTAAGATAAAATTCCACCCTTAAATTTTTGCCTGGTGTGGAAAGGGCTCAACCTAGTTTAGTTGAAAAATATACATCAACACATCAGCATGAGGCACCATTGAAAGAATAAGAACATGTACAATTTGACACTGATGTGACAAACCTTTAAATGCACAAGGAGGACAAGTCACCTAAGAAAATTATGAAGGAGAAGGACGCTGAAATTAGAGAGCTCAAAGACAAAATTTCAAAGGCCAACTTCATGATAGCATTTCTTCAGTAAGAGAACATGCAACTTCAAGTAAAATTACTTTTGCTTAGTAAACCCAAGGCAAATTTGGAGAAGGAAGAAGACAAAGGTATTTGTGATTGATGTTGAAGAGCTTGAGGATAAGGAGGTGCAAATAAAAACAAGGAGGCCAAGAATAAGAGGTCTCAAAAGGCAGGAAGAGAAATAAAGTGAACCATCTCCTTCACTAGATCAGTAGGATTTTGATGAGTTGATTGCAGCAGAAATTGAACAAGACAAAGGATTTTGGCTTGAAAAGGTAAATGGTCACTTGGAAAAGATTCTCAAGGGGTAAAATATGGCCACCAACCTACATAGGAACATGGAAAGGAACTACTGCAAAAGGAATAGGATTTCTTAGATTAGGGTGAAAAACACGAAAAGGAAATTGAAGAAAACCCTAATTAAGAAAAGGAAGAAGGATAAGCTTGATCTATAAGCTGAGGCCTCTCTAATTTCATATCCCATAATTTTCCAACTTAAAGGGGAAATTCTGGAGCATTTTTGAAGAAAATTTTGAAAATTTTGAATTTTTGTGACTTTTGGCTATAACAGGAAATTCAGTAAGCCAAAAGTGCACCGCCTTGGTGCTGTGCTTTTCCCCGAGGGCTCCAAATCGAAAAAAGTATATATGCATGGATATCTTGTGATCTTCACATATGATCCATCTAGTTTGTGTTCCATTTCAGCCTTCTGGTTGGAATAAAAATCCCAAAAACATGCCAAAAAATCACTTTCTGCCACTGTTTTCACCCTGGTGCTGTGCTTTTAGAGTGACCTTGGGAGAATCCAATTTTCTTAGCCTTGGAGAGGAAATTTTTCTTGCTTAAAGAATCTATGGAAAACTAGAAATCCTAATATTTCCAATGATACCTTCCGATCAGAATTTGGAGCACTAGAAGTCACTCAAAACTTCCCACCAATTTGACGATGCGCTTTTCCCTGATGGCGCTGTGCTTTTCTCAAAATTTGCTGCAATTTTCCCTGGAGGTCAAAATTTCGAGTTTTGTCAGTCGAAGTCAAATCCTATTGATGTAATTTTTATTGCTTTGAGTTTACCTAATTTAAATGAATGTAATTGTGTTGGTAAAGGTCAAATTGAGGTAGATTCATGCTCATAAATGCTTGTAAGGTCAAAGTGAATAAGTTGGTCTAAATAGAGGGTTTGTTTTTAACTTCCCTAGATTTAGTTTGGTTAGAGATTATCATGTAAAATGTTCCTATCATGAGGGATTCGACCCCTAAGAGGGGGAAAAGATTTTTTTGGTCTATATCCTGTCAAATCAAAGTCAGTGGAAAGGTTGGACATCAGAGAGTTGAAGGCTTGGAGCTTTGTGTACAATTTATTTTTGTAGAGATAGAATGCCAGTTGTAGCTATTTTTTTTTTATAAATTAGTTTATTTCTATTAAAATAACGTATAGTACAAGATGAATTATAAATAATAGAATCTAGATAACCAAGGACCAGAAATGAATTACATTCAACGTTGGAGCCATGAAGAAGGCAAGAGAGAAGCAAGAGATGCAGACAAAATAACAAAGGAGCTACATAAAAATACTGGAAACTACCCCGAGTGGGTTGTTTCCTCAGTACGAAATTTCTTTCCTTTTTTTTTTGAAACTCTGACCTAGCCATCCTGGGGTGGTTGGGCTAGTGCCAATTGGAGCCTGTTGGTATCTGGAGGGGTGGGCTCCTTATCTGAATTTGAGGAGGAGGTTTCATGAGACCTTTTCTGTGCACTCGTGGGACCAGTGGGCATATCAGGGTCTGACGATGTCATGTCCTTTTCTTGCTTTGCAACCTCTACATATGCTTCAATCTCTTCCTCATCCGAGCTGAAGGAATCAATGTCATCCATGGGAAATAAAACACTAGGCTGCTAACTTTTGGAGTTTGATTTGCGGATGCTCTTCTTCTTTTGGACCAGGAAGGAGGAGAAAGAGTTATGAAGATGTCCTGGTTGGTGGCAATGGCGGCATCTGAAGGTGGTATTCTCATAATCTTTTGTCTGTGTCCAATGGAAATCTACCACTCTAAGAATGATTTGATTTGGCAATCCTTTGCTGATATCTATTTTTGCGCATATTCTACCGAAGGTGTATATGCCTGTTTCCCCCCTGGAGGTGTCCGTTGCTAGAAAATGACCTAGCGTATTGCTGATTCCTTGAAAGAAAGAATAGTGCCATAGAGGGGCTGGTAAATTTTGGAGCCTAACCCAAATAGGAAGCTTGGTGATGATGACCAAGGATGGGTCGAAGTCTGGGAACCATGGTGTGAGGAATAGCCCAAATTTTCCCCAGAACCAGGGTCCCCCTGTTAGAGATTTTTGATAGTCCTCTTCGAAAGAAAATAGGAATACATCGAAAGAAAGCAGAAGAAAATCCAGGTGTTATTGGTCCAAATAGTGTGAACCCATTGATAGAGATATGTTGAGTGTGGCCATAATTAGTTGAATCGACAGATTATGGCTCTTTTTGCATATTGCTAGAACTGATCATCCACTATTGGGTGGGCAATTTCAATTGCTGGTATATATTCCATTTGGTCCACTAAAAAGGGCTTGGGAGCCTCAGGAGGAGGAGCCACTTTCTTGGGGTGCTGTGCATGGAAAAAATCCTTGTAGGAGAAAGCTTGCATGGAGGAGGGATGCACAGAAGCCCCTCCTCGCAGACGGAGGGACAAAAATAGAGTAGCATTTTTCTCAATGTTGTAGAAATATAGCGGGAGGGAGTTCTTGAGCTATTTACCTCTATATAGGAGTCGCTGCATGACAGAAGGGATCCTCAAATTATGTTTTAGGACCTACATTATACTTTGCACCTGATCTGCCGATCACACCCAATAGAGCTATGTTTCACCGTTGAGGAGTTGATCTGGATCTGGGAGGGGGAGCTGATCCAACTTGCATAGCTGTTGATAGGGTCCTTCAATCCAAAACCCTTCAGCCTGAGATCTGCGTAGGATGTCACAAAAGACGCATCGCTGAGCTTGGGCTTGGTTGGAACCAGAGACCGAGATGGGTGGAGCCAGACATCCGTCCAAGCCTCGCTATTGCAAATAGATGCTGTTTCAAGTTTGAGCACCAGATCTTCTGAAACCAGTGCCTTTGGTGCGGCCTGAAGGATCTGGGGAGAAATGGGAGTCAGAGAGTGCTTCCCTTTATAGATCCAAGCCATAGTGGTCCCTCTCACAGAGCATCACACCCGTATGGCTCCGACCCCTCTCCAATCACTCGTGTGGATACAACTGAAGGGGACGGCCTACATGCAGGTGAGCTCTTGGATTTTTCCAATTTCACTGCCGGTGAAGGTATCTGCATAGCCCTTGCCAGTCCGTTCTCAGGTTTTCAGAGGCTGTATAGCTGCAGGCGCAAATTTCTGGCCATGGTGGTGACCAGACCTGGGAACCCAAGCACCGGTGAAAACGACAACGTGGCTTCTTTTTCTTCTTGAGCTTCCACCACATGAAAATAACATACCACAAATGGTGTTGGTAGCGCATATTGTGACCACAAAATTCTATAGACACAGACCTCGATGATCTGGTCTCTCATGAGGCTGGACCTCTGTTGTAGTAATTCGACTCTCCTCATATCAATGAAGCAGAGGTTGCGAGCTGTGATCGCAAACCAGGTTGGCGTCTGTAGGTTCGATGGTAGAATTGGTGCCCACGGTTGTGGTGGCAAGGAGCGAAAGCCTAACTATTTCCATCGCTCAAGAAAAAATAAATGTGGATCAATGTGAGTTGTAGCTATTATATAGGGATTCATGTGGTATTCATTAGGGGAATTTTGAGGTCTAAAATGGGCCTCCTAAGGAAATTATAAAATAATAGTGGAAAAAATCAAATAAGATTTGATGACATCATCAAATTTTGGAGGGAAAAATGAAAAAACTACTTCTTCAACTCATATTTTCAACTTATCTCCCAATTTTTACTCAAATTTAGAGGCGGGAGTACTCGTTGGATCACGAAATTTAATTCCCCATCAAAGAATTACCCCATGTTGCATGCCGATGGGTCCTACTACACGAAAAATAAATACATCTAAGCGTGAATTTACAGTCCAGAACATGTATTTCTCGTTTTTTAAATAATGATGCATCGAGGGGGTATGCAACATGGGTACTCCTTGGATGAGGAATTAAATTTCGCATCCAACGAGTACTCCCGCTCGAAATTTGACTAAAAACATTGGGAGATAAGTTGAAAATATGAGTTGAAAAAGTAGTTTTATTATTTTATTATTTTTTAATATTTTTACACTTTTATTTAAAAAATGGTGAATCATCCCCCATGGTTGACATCATCATCTTGAATCCTATTGGTTGTTATAAATTTTATTTTTGTTGTACATTTTTCTTAGGAGGCCCATTTTAGACCTCAAAATTCCCCTAATGATTTTGCGACATTTTTTTCCTTCTGTAAATTACTTTTATGAATGTTTATCTATCCTTCTTTCAATATCTTTGCTTTTAGTGATCTTCCTATAAGTTTTTAAACGTAATTCTCAATTTTATGCTATGTTTTGTTAGGAATTTCATGTTTATGTTATTCAGCTTCTGACGAATGAACTCATGATTTTCATGCTCCTTTTGAACCTTTGATTTTCCACCCTACACTACAATTGACAACCTCAAAGTGTCACTTAAAATACCTTCCATGCCCCTTTGTATTCTTGCAACTGAAATCTTTTAGATCTGGCCCAGTTTCCTTGACCTCTCCTCTTGATCTAGCTAAAACATAAATTTCAGAACCCAAGATCTCAATACCTAGCCTAATATATTTTTACCCTCTTCAGTTACCTTGTGGGCTGTAAGATCACAGAGAGATCCCTCTCTGATTTGGTAGGGCTAGCTACCAAATCCTAAATGGTTTGAGGTTACCTCCTTCGGTTTCCGTTCTCAGCTTTGGGACACTATGGAGGATAACATACACAAGAGCATATACAAGATGTGTCCAGAGAAGAGGAGGAACATATGGCCATATCCAAAAGTATTCCGCATCCCTCCACTAACGAATCAGGTAAAGAACACTTTACAACTCCTTTTATTAATAAATTATTTGTAATAATAATAACTATAAATACAAATTTAACATTTATTTCTTATTGTAGTTGATGCTTCACCCCACTTGCAGCAACATAGTCGTGAGATTAGGTCAACAACAAGACATGTTACACTAAATACCACAACAACTGAAGGGGGAAAATATCAAGACATCCTCCCTAACTTCATATTAAAAAGAGAAAGAAACATGATAAAAAAATGACTGCACTTGTTTATTTAGAGCCCATTTTTTTGAGTACCACATTTTTGACTAAGAGGTTGAATGCCTCATGGCAAGTGCACATGTAACTTTAGAATATCTTAATAAAAAGTGTTTTTTCCGATGAAAAAAATTAGAATGATTTTGTTTCATATTGTATTAACATATATATATTTTTAAAATATATTGAGATAAAATATACTATGGATGTACAAATGAATGAATGAACGATGAAATTCTTAAATTCATAATGAATGAATGTTATATGCTAATGAATAATTTATATATATCACTCTACGTGCTCAAAATTTTGATTTCTTGATGCATAAGTGTAGAGTATTTTTTTTGGAATTCTTTAACCAAGAATTAAGCTCAGAACAAGGTCATCAATACCAATGATATTGGATATGTTTTATGCACAGGTCTATCCTCTTTCAATAGTTCTTTTGGGTGTCTTTGAAAAGGTGACAATGCCAAACCTTTTAGGGCTTCCAAAAGAGATTCATGATCACTCAAAACCTGTCCAAAACGAAGGCTTGATAGATGAATTTTGAAGACTTCAGATCTTATAAAGTTACCCCATACCTTTGCTTACTTTTTCAAGATGCTTGGCATTTCTTGAGCTTATCAAATAGTCTTTTGGTTTGTCAATATCATAGTCCTTAATCTCTCTCACTTCTTGAGTAAGTCTGAGGTTATGTCATGGAGAAGTCGGCTATTAAAATGAGCCCAAAACTTTGCTTTCTGAAATAAAGAAAAAGGAAAATAAATTATTGTAATATTTATATCATTAGAAACACTACGTACCATATTATGAAAACATATTTTTGATGATAATTTTTTTTAGATGAAGTATTTTGTGTATAGATTAATGACTGAATGAATGTTATATGTTAATGAATAATTTCTATATGTATCTTTATGTGCATGAACTTTTTAGATATTATGTAAAAATATTTTTTTATGATGCAATTTATTGAGATGCAATATTTTGTGGATTTACGAATGAATGTATGAATGAATGAATGTTTGCTAATTGATTTTTTATTTATCTTAATATCTTGCTTTCAACTATTTCATATATAGTAGAGGGACGTTTGCTCTAAGATTAAACTACTTGAAAAATTTATTATCGAAACCAAGAGGAGGTCATTCAGGTATTCATGTATGCACATCATTTTAATTATTATTTATTCATTCATTTAAATTTAATAATTGGTAAAATTTAATCTAAGTTTTCCTCATTGGCCTCATGAATATGTGTTGGACAACTAGTTTCAATTTATATGTTGAAGTGGAATAGCTACTTGAAGCAAATAGCTCCAAATGGTAAGGGTTTAGGTGAGACAACAATATTTTTTTGATATTTGTGTTGTATTTCTTGGATGAGTGGGAGTTACATAAAGTTTTATAGGGAATAACAAGCTTTTCCATGAATTTGTTTTATGTAGTATTTGTATTTCATTGAAAATTGTGTTTGTATTTGTGTGAAAGACCATAAAATATAATTTTTCATGTATTTCAGTAGGATAAATATTACTCTATTATTTGGGCATAAGGCACTGGTATGATTTTTCTTCTATTTATTAATTATTTATCGCATTTAACTTCTCCTCCTTCCTTTTTTTTGCAGGTACTTTCATTCACATATATGCATTTGAAAGATTAACTAGGGTTGAAATCATATACATGAAAAAAACTCATTGAATTACTACTCAAATTTAGCCCACCAAGTGCTTGGCTACTTGGTGCGTGATTTAGTTTTGTGTTGCATTTTATTTCAAGCAATTTTTTATTCCTACATTACAAATCTTCCAAGACCATAGATGTTGAGAAAAACTAGGGCAAACAAAACTATGTTTTCTTTTATGATGTTTTCTCTTGTTATATTGAAATTTTTTGTGATATAATGTTAGTTCATAATCATAATTATTATTTTGTGTTCATCATCAAGACAATGCCAATAAATAATATCACAATGAAAACAATAATACCATAAATAGGCTCTAGGCTAGGGAAAAAAACCCCCATAAGGGAAAACCCCAAAAAAATCTCTTCTTATAGAAATTAAAGGAAGAATTCCAAGACCTTTGATAAATATTACTCACCAAGTGATAGCCCAAACACCCAAAAAACAATGCTTCTCTCTATAACTCGATTTGTTGCTCTTCTCTAGCTCGAAATCTAAACAGAGATAACTTTCTTCCAATACGTGTGAGCTTTCCAAATAAAGAATTGATGTACAAGTAAAAAAAAACATACCTTCTTTCTTTCCTCACTATCCTTCACCACTTTATCACTCTGAATTTACCTTAGAATTATTGAAGATATTGAAATTACTTCTGTGACTCAAATGAGGTCCAATACCTCTCCTTTGTTGAGAAATCCAGGGCATTATGTGAGTTAGATTCTTCAGTTTGATTTCTCTTATCTTGAAATTTACTTGTGAAATTATATGTTGATTATGTTAGTGTTCCTTTCATAAATTAAATGCCAACATGAATATCACAAAGACAAGAACACAATATGTAGGTGCACAACCAGGGAAAAACCCCTATGAAGGGGAAAAACCAGTCAACTCTTTCTCTAGTAGATTAAATCAGGTTGAGTCGACACACTTGACCCTTTCACTAAAGAAATAGACTATTCCAACCATTAGACTAGTTCCTCTTACAATTATCTCTACAGTCATGGTTCTTGGCTCCTTCTGTTTCAACTTCAAAATTTCGACCCTCTTTCTGCAATAGTCTCAGCCATATTACTTTATAAATCTCAACCTTCCTGCTTCAAAAATATCAGACTTCCTTCTGCAATAGTCTCAGCCCTTTCTATAATAATATCTGCAACAAGGAACTTCTTCCTCCTAACTGTTTATGAAATTCACATTTTCAACTTCCTCTCTATAAGAGTCTTCTAATATTCTCGACTTCCTCTCCATTTCTTAGTCGTGTAATAGTTTCTCTTACTTATTTAAGGAATTCTTCACTTATCTCCTTCAAATGGAAAAATAGTAGGCTATTTATATTTATTAGTCACTGTGCAGTTGAGCCAACATGAACAATTTGACTTGAAGCTAACTTGTAGGATTGTAATGAAGGTTGACTTGATTGTCTTCTATTTGGAGGCCAACTTTGAAGTATGAATGGTAATCCTTTTGGGAAAAGGAACTAATTTGGTGGAGGAGATATTTAGACACAATTTTTTCTTTTTCCTTTCTTGACCTTAAGGAGCCCAAGAAGGGTCTCTTACAAAAATGACTTTGAATTTGACTCCAAAAAAAATCAAAATCCTACAATGGAGGATTGACCTATTTACCATTGACCCAAGCATGAAACCGATTCTTTAATAAGTCAATAAAAATAATTTTCTTTTCTTTCTGATGACTCAAATAAAATTATGAATACTAACACTAGTCACATTCTTCAACACTCCCCCTTAAGTAGGGAGGTATTTATAATTTTTACATATATTACATATAGGTACAGGGATGAACTCAAAATGAAATGATATACAAAGATAAAGAGTCATACAGATCCACAATGTTTTCAAATTAGATACTTGACCAGGGTATCTAACTAGGTGGGACTAAGGTGTGTTCCAAGCTTCAACCACTATAGGTACGATCAGGCTACCACTCTAACACCAACCTAGGGATCTAGGTGAGTATCCAAGGTCAGAGCTCTATGAACAATGCCACCATCCTTAATTCAAGATATAGACATCAACACATGGGTCAGCCAGATGTCCTCCCATATGCTTACATCTCTCCCTATAAAATAGATATATATCAATTAGTCAAGCATGTTTCCAAAAATTTGTATTTTATCATGGAGATATCTTGTGCAAACACAACCCAAATTAGAAATAACCTTTCAATACATATATACAATAATACAAACCTTCAAGGTATTCAATTATCCTGATGTTGCTCATATATATTGTGGAATTTTTCAAAAAAACATTCAAATCTTCTTCAACTTTATTATCAACATCTTATGAACTCATGGAGGGTATCCAAGCTCCCCCTTAACTCATTAATAGAATTTATTAGGTTCTTCTTTTCATCACGCTCATCATTAAGTCATTTTCACAATAGGTCAACATCTTCAACATTTTGAATATTATATACCTACTAATATAGTAACCAAATACAAATATACTTGAGTTTGATATCAATATAGGGTTACCATATCAACATGAAGAGAGTATTAATCATAATTAGTCAAAATTTCATATCTTAAACATCAATAATATTTCATATCCAACTCGATATCTCCTGTCAGGCTTTTTGACATAATTCCTAGATTCCAAAGTCAAATATTAGGTATTAACAACTTAATAGCGAAAGAAATTATTTGTGTCCAAGAAACTAGACTCAACACCCACAAAATCAAATGTCGTACACCAAAAGTTTCAACAATATGATTTTTAGAATTTCATGGAAGACTTTACTAGGCTTTGTTACAAACCCTAGAACTAGAAAGATTACATCTAGGCTTTCATTCATACTTATCTTCTTCATGGATACACACATTAAACCTTACAAATTTTTACTAGAGTTTCAATAATTCACCAAACCCTAAACGTTTATGGTTTTATGAAAACCCTAGAAGATTAGGTTTTTACTAAAGTATTACCATAAAATATAATATTATTATACTTACAAACACTAAGTAGCCTAGGGTTTTAATATTATCAATAATATATTCTAATCATTAACAAGTTAGAGTTTTATAATGAACCCTAAAAATTAGCGTTTCCACAAAAATGAACAAATCACAAGAGATATGACAAAGGTAGATTCAATCTAGTGATTGCTCTTCATACAAAGAATTTTTTACGATTCAAAATCCTAAACATAAAATAGTTAGTAATACAAGGGAAATTTTAAAATAATTTTAATAAATAAGTTTTTTCAAATAGACATACATGGAGTTGCAAGTTTTTTCAAATAGACATACACAGAGTTGCTCCTTTTACAAACCTTGTAGGGGTTTTCCTTGAAGTGCTTTCTCTCATGAATCACAATTTTTACCTGCAATACTTAATGAAAAGTACAACAAAGAAAAATATATGATACCAAAAACCGTGAAGTCAACCTATGGTTTCTTAGGCAATTAAAGTTTCCAATTACAAAATTTGGAAATCAAAATATCTCTTACAAACCCTACAAATAGGGTTCTTCAAGAGTTACCTAATAGGTTTTTACACTATTGGATAACAAATACCAATCTTAAATTTGCTAAACCCTAGGATAAATCAAATATTGATCATACATATCTTATAAATACATACATTTTCCTTTGTTTATTTCATTGAGCTTGTTTCCCTTTGAAAACTGAAGACAAGTTGTTGGATAACCAAAACATAAAATATAAATATAGTACTTACCTGTGATAGATGAGGTCTTGTTTCCAATGATGTTAGAGATAATTCCTCATAAATTTTTCATGATCTACATCGCTTTCTTGTAAACTTTGATCCTTATAATTGTTTGTTCCATGGTGATTTATGCTTATTTATTCAAACACACATGGCTTATTCACTACTGATTATAGTTGGACTTCATGAAGATGACTGTAACTGTCAGCATATCTTTAATACTACAAAACTTGAAGTTTCCCATCACCGAACAAAGGAGATAGTTCCTTCTTAGAGATTGTATATTTTTCTTTTATGATCATGGAGACTACTATTAGGCCTGCTCCTACATGCCATGATGAAAAAAATGCCTTCAAGGGGTATAATGAATTTTATTAATGTCATGCAAAGAATTATAATTGTAGACATCCTTCTTGTTGGGTTATGTGGTGTACATGTCTTAAGATATCGACTGCTTTCATCAAAAATTCTTTGTAGAGATCTTCAAGAGAGACATTTGTAGCTTTGCTTGGATCACTGTCTTGTAAATGACTAAGATATGTATACATATATACCAATATTATGGTGAATTATGTCACTTATTATAGTCTTCATCACAATATGTGTATATATATGCCTAGAAAAAATGGTCTTTACCACCAAATTTGATGTGACATACTACTTTAATAATATCAAGTAAATGCTTGCTGCAAGATGATGACGTGAAGGAGAGTGATAGATCAGTTTATAAGTATTGACCTTGAGTTTATTTTATGTATAAAATGGGTTTCAATCCTCCTAAAACAACACATAACTTGAATTTATGAAACAACATATGATTCATATCTTTTGGAGTCATTTCATAGCATGTTAAGTGTGCTCAGAAATTCGACCTATAGTCGAGGAATTTCAATATAGAGAGAGATTATTTTCCACATATTTGGATTATTCTAATGGAGATTATACTAGGACCTTCATTGGTCTACCTTAGGTTACCAAATTATCCTTTTGGTCCTCTACGCCATAAAATATCTCTACTATTTTTGCTAGTTTATGTGCCCAAAATAATTGAGCCTTTAGCATCACAAATTCAGTTTAGAGTAGTCCTTTTCCTTGAGATGAAATGATTCCAAAATGATATTATTTCTTCCATATTCTCTCTGTTCAAATCCCTAGCCCTGATACCATGTTGAGAAATCTAAGTTAGATTATTCAATTTGATTTCTCTTATCTTGACATTTACTAGTGAAATTATATGTTGATTATGTAAGTGTTCCTTTCATCAAATAAATGCCAACCTAAATATCAAAAATACAAGAACACAAGATTTGGGTGCACAAGATGTATTCTTTCTTATGACTCAATTAAAATTACGAAGACCTGTTGGAACAGGGTCTCCTATGAGCTGCGAAACTAGTCCAATTTTGTATATTTTTTATTATAATTAAGCTAGTGCAGGGGTTTTGGGGTGGGTCAAAGCCCCGAAAGGGTTGTAATGGGTCAAAGGCTAAACCAGGGGTCCGAAAACCACAGTTTGCGGACCATAGGAAAGTTTAGGCTAGATTATTATAAATAGAGGAACATTCTAAATTGTAAGGTAGAAAAAGAAAGAGTTATTGATGCGAACTGTGGTTTAATATATCTGTTTGGGTTTTTGGGGAAAGGACTCCTGCTAGATGTGTGCGTGGAGATCCAGAGTCCTGCTGTGTGCACAGGTTGGGATGGGTATTATAAGAAGGAATTGATGAATTGATAGGTAAGAAATGTTGTTTGAGAACTGAATCTAGGTGTACTGTTTGTGCAAATCATTGGTAATTACTGTATTATGCACATTTTGTATTCAAGATGCGAAAGTTCTGTGTAAGTGTGTTTACTATATCTGGATCTATTCTATTCTGTTTTATGCAATATTGTGCTGCTATCATAGAAGTGTATAATTATCAAACACTGTAGACCTTGCGCACGTGGAGACCTGTAAACCCTGCGCAGAAAGAAGCAATATGGGCATCACAAGGCCGGACGCAGATCTTCTTGCCTTACCTACCCTTTCTTAGGGAGCGGAAACCTAGTTCCAGCACCCACCCATACTATAGGGGTTTGTTGGCAAGCCTTGAAATCCAAACCTGGGTCAGGACCCCTCGAGCCAACAAATGGTTCCGTTGCTGGGACCTGGAGCATTTTGAGGATGGGATCAGGTTATGACTAGTGAATACTAGAAGCCTAACAAGGAAGAAGGGCAGGTTTGAGTGAATGAGTTCCATTCTAGATGAAAGTACAATGCGGAGCAGTAAGTACTATCAAACCAATCAAGAAGGGGATACATCTATCTATAGCTTGCTGAAAAGAGCAGCTACGCAAAGCCCGTTAGTTACACCGATGTCAGAACCATGGAAGAATAAAACCTCACCCGAAACCCTGCTAGAAGGAGACATGGCAACAAAATTGAAATTAACTACCTTTAAAGGTGCGGGCGATGAGGACATGGATCATTTTTGGTTTGTGGCAGACTCGGTATGGAATGCGCAGGGTGTGGTAAGCGATACTGTGAAGAGAGCATAGTTGTCCCTGGCCTTCAAAGAGAGAGCACTGTACTGGTATATGCGGTACATATCTCAAAACAGGAGCGCATCTATTCAAGATATTAAGCCTGCCCTAAAACAACAGTTCCGAAAGCCTAAGTCCTACTCTCAAATCGTAGCAGATGTGAAAGATTTCAAGCAAGGAGCTACTGAGTCTGTATGGGAAGATGATTAGAGACTAAAAAAAGTGATCAGAGAAGGAGGATTTAAGTATGACGATAGACAACACACCGAATGGTTCATCGCTATGCTGCTACCTCACTTGCGTATACCTATGGGCCACCAGACGTTCGAGTCGCAGGAAAAATATTTGGAAGCTGCCATGAAACTAGAAGCCGCGCCCAAAGACAACACTTTGGGAGGAGTACAGAAAATTCAGGAGCAGCTTGGAGCCATGCACATGGAGATTCAGAACCTACAGAAGGAATGGGGAAAAGGAGCTAGTGCAGACCTATGGTGCATACGACGTCAGACGTCTGGACATACGAAGGATCAGTGCCCACTACTGGTAGATTACATGTAGGCAGGAGGCCCTAGTCCACTATGTCCAGGCTTAAGCGGGTCTATATTATGCTGTGATGATTGCCTAGTAGTGGGACTACACGATATAGCCCATTACCCTCGGCTAAGTATGGGCGAACTAAAGAAACAATGGTGTAGATTCTGCCGGTCAATAGGGCATGACGAGCATAACTGTTGCACTTATGATTTGGTGATAGATCAAGGAATATTGTATAGAGTACAATCAGACCCGCGTCACCTAGATCTCCCACAAGCTTCGGTGGTTCCCCAGCAAAGGGTAGGGGAGGTCAAGGGGGGGGGGAGAGCAGGACAAGGATGTGGGCAAATAATATGTTATAACTGTGGGGATGTGGGGAACTTTTCAAGGGACTTCCAAAACCATACCAGGAAATCCTAGAAATATTTTTGGCAGCTGGACCATGAGATTGAAGACTGCCCAATCTTGATAGCAAAAATGCAGGAAAAACAACCAACACCAACGCATAATGTAAAAAAAGTTAAGGCCGAACTACAGGACAAAAATTCAAGTGCAACACGTAGTAGGATGGCCACCAGGGAGCCTATGAAGGAGGATGCAAGGAGTCTTCTGAGCCAACCGGCACCTGACAACCAAGAAGGATTGGACCGCAAACTGGGGCAAGAAACAATCCACCAGACACCTGCGCGCTTGGGAGTGGATGATGAGGTAAGACCCTTCTTGCAGGTGTGTATAAAGCTATTATGCCACCAACGGGCCGAAGTAAACCTTTAGGCAGTAATCGATAGCTATGAAGGGCAGTCCCACCTATCTCCAGAAGTTCAGGACGTACACAAGTTCGACAAATATAGGAAATGTACCGGTAGGGAGATTAGATTAACTACCCAAATTGGTAATTATGAGATGGATCAGGTTGTCTTAGACTTGGGGTCAGATGCAAACGTGCTACCTAAGACAACTTGGTAGCAAATGGGAGAACCCAAATTGGAGTGGTCTAATGTCCAACTGCGTATGGCCAACCAGCAGAAGATCATACCTTTGGGAGGACTATCAAATCTCACAGTAGATATCGCTTGGATCAAGGCCCAGGCTGATTTCGAAGAAAGTCAGATTGTCAAAAATGCAGGCCCATGCCCTATGCTCTTAGGACTTGACTGGGCCATAGATATGTGTGGTATCATCAACCTCAAGAAAAGAAGCATGGTATTTAAAAATAACGGAACAAGGGTGACAGTATAATTAGATCCTATGGAAGGAAAACAATACACAGAGCCAGTGTGCGGTAACAAAGAGGTAGACCACATTTACAAGTTGACCGCGTGAAACGAAGATTGGATCCATCCCACGGCAGATGGGGTACTCTACTGGGAAGCCGACATTGAATAATTCTTTGACTCTAATGAGGAGATGAAGAATTGGCAAAACTGGTTGCACGATGTCTCGGTGCTACGATGTCCTCAGGTTGTGAGGGACCTCTGCTGCATTTCTTCGGAGGTAAGAGATATACCCCATTTTTATGAGTCTGGTAGCATCTAGGAATTCTTGAGAACACTGGAAGCTACGGTTCCAAGAGAACGACAGCTCTGGGTGCTTAATCTAGCTATGCGTGGGACACCTGCGCGATGGTGGGATACCCACAAGAAAGCATTCCAGGATTGGGAGACGTGTCGGGATATGATGATCCTGCGGTTCACACCCCTGGCTGACATACGCACCAAGATGTTTCTCGAACCCAGGGATCCCTGCACGCATCTACTCACTTGGATGGACAAATGGTTCGACCGGACTACAAAAGAGTGGGTTCATCTATTTTTTCATGCCTTGGGCACTATCCTCGTCTCATGGTATTTAGATGCGGAGCTACATCAACGCATTCGCCACTGGGAAATACTAAAAGATGAATTTATAGGAATGTCCGGACTAATTGGGGGGACGGAGGTGCTCGACGAAGCTCTATAGGACATCGATGCATTTGTATTTAATAACTCACACCATCACGCCGCACTAGAGGTCCTAACCTGGGAAGCGCATATGCAAGACATAGTCAACTGTCGGAGCTTGGCGATAGAAGAAGAAGAAGAAAATCCTTGGAACGTCGCTGTTCCAGAATCCGAGCGGGAACGCACTGTCATTGGACCCCTGCTGCTGAATATTGATGTGACTCAACCTCTCAAGCTGCATGAAGTTAATATCAGGATGGAAGAACACCCTAAGTTGGCTAAAATTGGGGACTATTGGGATGAAGGAACTGTAGGAAAAATTGCAAAGCTACTTACAGAATATCATGACTTATTTCCGAAAAAGTTTTCCGAGCTCAAAGGAATCACGGGGGACCTAGGAATTATGCACATCACTCTGAAACCAGAGGCATGCCCCGTAAAGTAGCGGCCTTACCGATTGAATCCTAAATATAACCAAAAGTTCAAAGAAGAACTGGACAAAATGCCTGCTGCAGGTATCATTGAACCGATTGAACAGTCGGATTGGGTAAGTTTAATGGTCATCCAGGAGAAGAAAAAAAAGGGGGAAATATGCATATGCGTAGATCTACGCAAGTTAAATGATGCCTGTGTCCATGACCCCTTCCCTACGCCATTCTCAGACGAAATCCTTGATAGCGTGGGCGGACAGGAATCCTATTCCTTCACCGATGGGTTCTCAGGGTACCACCATATCTGAATTACACCTGAAGATCGCAATAAGACTACATTTGAAACAGAATGGGGGTCCTTTCAGTATACAGTCATGCCCTTTGGTCTCCAGAACGCACCCGCTATTTTCTCAAGGGTGGTAGTTGCTGTGTTCAAGGAGTTTATTCATAAGTTCCTGGAGGTTTATTTCGATGACTGGACGGTATTCAGCCTGGTAAAGGAGAATGTCTCTAACATGTGATTAATGTTGGACACATGCTAAAAGCACCATATTCCCTTGAATATCAAGAAGTGTATCTTCTATGTACCTTTCGAAATCTTGCTCGGGCACATAGTGTGTCGACAAGGGCTGATGGTTGATCCTGCGAAGGTAGCTGTAATTATAAATCTTGCAGTCCCAACAACAGAGAAATAGTTGCATTCTATTCTTGGACACATGGGCTATTATAGGAAATTCATTCAGGGGTACGCACTGATCACAACACCCATGGAAAAAATGCTTAAAAAAGATGTTTCCTTTTTTTGGAACGATGAATGTCAGAAGAGTTTTGAACTACTCAAAGAGAATATGCTCTTTGCACCCATACTAATATTTCCTGATTGGTCAAAGGAATTTCATGTACATGTGGATGCTTTAGGCATCGCCTTGGGTGCTATCCTAACTCAACTTGGAGAGGGAGATATTGATCACCCGGTTGCCTTTGTGAGTCGGAAACTCTCGCGCAGAACACAACTACTCTACCACCAAACGAGAGGGACTGGCTATGGTATATGCATTACAGAAATATCAACACTATCTATTGGGCGAGAAATTTAAAATGTTCACCGATCATTCAGCTTTGAAATACCTTGTCAACAAGCCTGTGTTGGGGGGGAATATTTTTCGCTGGCAGTTACTATTTCAGGAATATGATTTTGAGATCATCGCCAAGCTCGGAAGGTTGAATGCAGGTCCAGATCATCTGCCTCACATAGAGACAGGGGAAGAACCTAATAACTTGGAGGAAGGATTATCAGATGCACAACTGTTTGCCATTAAGGTTGTTGACGCGCACTTCGCTGATATCATTCAGTTCCTAACTACAGGCATAGCCCCCATAGAATATTCGATGCAGTAGAAGAAGGAGTTGGTTACTCGGGCATCGAACTTTATTATCATCACCGGCCAGTTATACAAGCTAGGCACTGATGAAATACTACGTAGATGCGTCCTTGAACATGAACGACATGTCATTTTGGTAGAGGCACACGGAGGCATCATAGGAGGCCACAATGTAGGAAGAGCAATGACATAAAATATTTTGAGAGCTGGGTTATGGTGGCCTACCCTGCATCAGGATTCTTACACCTATTGTAAATTGTGCGATACGTGCCAGCAAACAGGATGACCCTCACTCTAAGATGAGATGCCATTACAACATAAAATGGCTTTACAGGCCTTTGACAAATGGGCCATTGATTTTTTGGGACCTATCAATCTGCCAAGCAAGAAGATAGGTGCGCGCTACATTATTACTGCCACTGAATATGACACTCAATGGGCTAAAGCACAAGTAGTGAAGGATTGTACTGTGGATACTGTTGCGCACTTCATATTTGAGAAGATTCTGATCAGGTTTGGCTACCCAAAGATCCTAATGAGCGATAGAGGCACGCACTTTGTTAATGAAATGATTCAAGCCCTGAATGAGGAATTTCGGATCCATCATGCGAAAAGTACACCATACCATCCACAGGCAAATGGGGCAGTCGAAGCTTTTAACAAAATCTTAGTGTTAGGTCCCTATATTACTAGTATAGTCCCTTATTGTTGTTAGTATAACCCCCTTATTGTTATTATTTTACCCTTGTAACCCCCATATTGTTATTATTGAGCCCTTAAATTATTATTGTTAGATTGACTGGGATTACATTATGGCCCCATGGACTCCTATATATAGAAAGGAGGTTTTGTAATTTGAATCATCCAAGAATTTTTCATTAATTTAATGTATTGGAGGTTTCCCCCTCAAAGTGGCTTATTTCTAAGGCATCGATATCTCTTTTCTTCTATTTTTGGAGCTGGTTTCACAACATTTGGTATCAGAGCTTTGAGATTCTAGGGTTTCGCTGCCCTAAACAGGTCAGCGTGGAATTTTCGCTATATATTTTTTTTCTACGAAGGTTAAGAATCTGAAATTTTTAGAGTGCAAAGCCAAAATCTTGAGGAACATTGTCAAAAAAATTTAGATCTTGGTTCGCAACATTTTCGGAGATATGATCTGTGCAAGTTAGGTTATTTTGCAGGCTCTTAAATTTAACCTAAATAGGTCATCATGGTATTTTCATAATAAATTTTTTTCTACAAAGTTTTAGAAGCTTAAATTTTTAGAGTGTGAAGACACAATCCTGGGGAACATTGTCAAAAAATTTTAGATATTCGTTCGCAACATTTTCGGAGATATGATCTGTGGAAGTTAGGGCTTTTTGAGGCTTCTGAATTTCATCTCAAAAAGGTGATCGTGGAAAAATCATCATAGCTCTCTCTCTGAGCATCGGATTGGAATGATGTAAAAGTGGCTACAATTGCACAGACTTTAGTTTTTGATCTATCAATTTCAGAGCCAATGGAGGAAACAATGACACATGGCAAGTCGTACAATTTCGCTCTACTAAACTAGTCCAAAATTGGGTCATTGTGGGAGATTGGACATAACTTTGCCTTGAAGAATCCAAATTAGATCAGACCTATGGCATTTGAAACAACCTTCAGAGGGCTACTATGGGGCTTAATTTTAGATATTGAGGATCCACAATTATATAGATAATTCAATTTAAATATTGAGCTCCTCAAAAGCAAGTAAAAGGTCTGTATTTTTTTTTCCGAATTGCATAAGTCTTGTTTGAAGAATCAAGTTGAATTGACTCCAAGGGCATATTGTACAATAGATATCAGTATTGGATTCTAAAATGGCCCCTAAAAATAATTCAACACCCATTAAGCCTTTAGAAAGCTCTACTATGACTCATGAAGACGAAGAATGGCAACATGACATATCAAAATTACAAGAGCAAGTGCAACAAATTTCGCTCTCGCAAAGAGCAACAAAAAATGACATGGAAGTTTTGAAGAAAGGCGTGGAAACTAAGATGGGTGGTTTTAATAAAGGCGTGGAATATAATATGGATGGTTTTAAGAATGGCATGAAATCTAAGATAGATGGCATGGAAGCTAGCATGGAATCTAAAATGGAAATCATGAAGAATGATCTAAAAGCAAACATGGAAGGTTTGACAAAGTTGATGCAAGAAATGTTTCATATGGTGAAAATATAGTAGAGGAAACTCATGATGAGAACAAAATAAATGTTAATCATGATTTCATAAAATCTAATGTTGGCAGGAAGAACCACCATATTCCAAAAAAGGATATGAGGAAGTTTGATGGAAAGGATGCTGTAACATGGATACTATAGATGGAGCAGTATTTTGATCTCCATAATGTGCAAAACACACAAAAGGTACGTATTGCAACTTTACATTTAGAACAAAATACATTTATATGGTATCGATGGCTTTGCTCCCGTAAAAAAATTGTCACTTGGTCAATTTTTATGGAGGAAATGATAGCACATTATGAGGATACAAAGAGAAACACCTTCTTTAGCCAAATGATAAATCTCAAACAAAAGGGTTTAATGGGGGAGCACATTGAGGACTTCCAAAAATTGAATATAAGGGTAACTGATATTCCAGAGGAACACGTGATTGATCTCTTCATAGGTACTTTAAAGGATAACATCCAACATGAAGTTTGTGTTTTGGAACCTGATTCATTGGAGAAGGCATTTAGGTTGGAAAGTAAAATTGAATGTAAAATTATGGCAACAAGGAAGCCTACCACTCACTTCTATAAAGAGGGAAGTGTTGATACTCCTAGATTTCCACAACCTACAAGGTTGACACCACAAAAATTGGAAGAAAAAATAGCAAAAGGGCTTTGCTACAGTTGTGATAGCAAATACACTAAAGGTCATAAGTGTGCTGAGAAGAAATTATTTTACATAGATTGTGAAGAGGAAGAAGAAAATGAACAAGAAGAGGATATACACCAGGAACCAACCCAAGAGGAAGAAATGAGTCCGGCCATATCGTGTAATGCATTGGTAGGAATTACCACTCCTCAAACTCTCAAGATAGAAGGACATATCAAGAAGAAAAAGGTAATAGTGTTGATTGATTCAGGTAGTACCCATAATTTTATTCATTGTAAGGTAGCCAAGGAATTGAATTGTTTCCTATACCTAGCACTAGAATGTGAAGTGATGGTTGCAAATGGAGGAACTATAAATTTCTCTGGAAAATGCCATAATATCAAGCTAACCATGGGGGAATATGTATTGAATAGTCCAATGCTTTCCATTCCTATGGGAGGTGCTGATGTTTTCCTAGGAGTATAATGGTTACAATCTTTGGGGACGGTAGCTTTTAATTTTCAAGAACTTTTCTTGAAATTTTTTTCAGAAGGAAAGGAAGTCGAATTACAGGGTATTGCAGGGAATCCGGGAAAGATAATAAGCTCTAATGTCATGACAAAGCTTCTAAAGAAAGAAAAATGAGGCATAATTTCACAATTATGCTCACTAGAAGTTCCAACATCAAAATCATCTATCTCTGCAGATCTCCAAAAAGTCTTGGACAATCATTCCAAGGTTTTTGAAACTCCAAAAGGACTCCCACCTATTCGTGATCATGATCACGCTATTCATTTGATTCCAGGAAGTGTTCCTCCAAACATCAGGCCTTATAGATATCCTTATGTCGAAAAGAGCGAAATTCAACGTATGATTGTAGAAATGTTAGAGGTGGGTACAATTCAACCTAGTTAAAGTTCTTTCTCTGCTCCTGTAGTATTGGTACACAAGAAGGATGGATCGTGGCGCATGTGTCCGGATTATAGGGAGCTCAATAAGCTCACCATTAAAGATAAATTTCCCATTCCTGTGATTGATGAATTATTGGATGAATTACATGGGGCAATTTATTTTACCAAGTTGGATCTTCGTTCAGGATATCATCAAATTAGAATGAAGACTGAAGATATTCCAAAAACAACATTTCTAACTCATGAGGGTCATTATGAATTTTTGGTCATGCCTTTTGGCCTTACCAATGCACCTTCTACATTTCAAGGGTTGATGAATTCCATTTTCAAACCCTTCCTTAGAAAATTTGTGCTAGTATTTTTTGATGATATACTAATCTACAGCAGGTCTTGGAAGGATCATGTTCAACATGTTGATAGGTTGCTCAAACTATTGCAGGAGAAACAATTATATGCAAAAACATCCAAATGTTTCTTTGGAGTACAAGAGGTGGAATATCTGGGTCATATTGTATCTCACGAGGGTGTTAAGGTAGACCCCAACAAAATTAAAGCCATTAAGGAATGGAAAGTCCCCACAACCATAAAGCAGTTGCGAGGATTTCTCGGGTTAACAAGGTATTATCGAAAGTTTGTTAAGAATTATGGGAGAATAGCAGCACCTCTAACAACATTATTGAAGAAAGATGCATTTTCATGGACTCCTGAAGCAACTAAGGCCTTTGAACGTCTTAAAGAGGCAATGTGCCTAGCACCGGTCTTAGCTACACCAGACTTCACAGAAACCTTTATTGTGGAATGTGATGCCTCAGGAAATGGAATTGGTGCAGTTTTAATGCAGGAAGGAAGACCCATTGCTTTTGAAAGTCATCCAATCAAAGGAAGGTATTTACAGAAACCTATTTATGAGAAGGAAATGTTAGCAATACTGCATGCACTAAAGAAATGGCGAACTTACCTAATGGGAAGACACTTCAAGGTAAAAACTGATCATGATAGTTTTAAACACTTTTTGGAACAAAGACTATCTTCAGAGAGTAGCAAAGATGTTGGGTTATGACTTTGAAATAATCTACAAAAAAGGAAAGCTTAATGTTGTTGCAGATGCACTCTCAAGAAAGAATGAAGAGGTGGAAGCATTGCTTTGTGCCATTTCTATTATCCAACCAGATTGGATAACCGAAGCAAGAGATGAATGGAAAAAGGACGAAGAAGTGTGGACACTCATTCAAAAGTTGCAGCAAGATCCTAGTACATCTGATACATTTAGTTGGAAAAATGATTCCTTATGGTACAAAGATCGCTTATATATTTGTAAGAATTCCCAACTAAAACAAAATATTCTTTTGGAATTGTACACTTCTCCTTTAGGAGGACACTCAGGATTTTTAAAAACTTACCACAGGGTGAAGAAAGATTTTTTTTGGGATGGCCTTAAATCTGATATTCAAAAATTTGTGGCGGAATGTTTGGTTTTCCAGCAGAATAAAGTGGAAACAATTAAGACCCCGGGACTTCTACAACCTTTATCCATTCCAAGTCAACGTTGGGAGGAGATTTCAATGGATTTTATCACAGGTTTACCTAAGTCCGAAGGAAAGAGTGTCATCATGTTGGTAGTTGATAGACTTACCAAGTATGCACACTTTTGTGCATTATCTCATCCATTTAAAGCAAGTACAGTTGCTACTACATTTATGGACACAATTCAAAAGCTACATGGAAACCCAAGGGTTATTGTGAGTGATAGAGATCCCATTTTTATTGGAAATTTTTGGACGGAGTTATTTTCTTGTTTGGGTACTCAATTAGCTCATAGCTCATCTTATCATCCTCAATCCGATGGTCAAACTGAGATAGTAAATAAAATTTTGGAAGGATATCTTTGTTGTTTTGTATCTGATAAACAAACACAATGGGTCAAGTGGTTACCTCTAGCTGAATGTTGGTATAACACTTCCTTCCATACTGCAGCAAAAATGATCCCATTTATGACACTTTATGGATATCATTCACCATCAATCACATCATATTTAAGAGAAAATTTGAAGGTTCAAGCAATGGAAGATCACATCGAGCATCAACAAGAAGTTCTCCAACTCTTAAAGGACAGCCTAAATTTGGCACAAAATCGAATGAAACAACAGGCAGATCAACATCACAGTGAGAGAAGTTTTGATGTAGGAGACTGGGTATTTTTACGGCTACAACCATACAAACAAATGTCCCTCACGCAATCTAAGAAGGATAATAAATTATCGCCAAAGTACTATGGTCCTTAAAAGGTGTTTCAAAAGATTGGTACTATGGCATACAAATTGGAACTTACTGCTTCTTCACGAGTGCATCCAATTTTCCATGTTTCATGCTTAAACAAGGTTATAGGTGAAAATATTCCAGTTCAAAAAATATTGCCAGAACTTGATGAGGAAGGAAAAATCATATTGGAACCTGAAGCGGTCATGGAAACAAGAACTCGACAGCTAGTGAATCGATCAATTTCAGAGTATCTCATCAAGTGGAAGAACTTACCCACTGAAGATTCTACATGGGAGGATGAGAATTTTATACAGAAGCACCCAGAGCTACTTAAGTGTTGAGGACAACACTTTTTTGAAGGAGAGGGGCATGTTAGGTCCCTATATTACTAGTATAGTCCCTTATTGTTGTTAGTGTAACCCCCTTATTGTTATTATTGTACCCTTGTAACCCCCATATTGTTATTATTGTGCCCTTAAAATATTATTTTTAGGTCAGCTAGGATTACATTGTGGCCCCACTAGGATTACATTATCGCCCCATGGACTCCTATATATAGAAAGGAGGTTTTGTAATTTGAATCATCCAAGAATTGTTCATTCATGTAATGTATTGGAGGTTGCCCCCTCAAAGTGGCTTATTTCTAAGGCGTTGATATCTCTTTTCTTCTTTTCTTGGAGTTGGTTTCACAACACTTAGAACACGCATTAACCAAGGTCTGCAATTCTGATCATAGTGACTGGGATGTACGCATCCCCTCTGTTCTGTGGGCCTACACGAACAACCTACAAGAAGCTAATAAGAAGGACCCCCTTTTGGATGGTCTATGGCAAGGAGGCCATTATGCCAATAGAATACATTATTCCTAGCCTACGCATCACAACATTTACAAATATGGCAGAACCTGATATCATGGAGGAACGCCTTGCACAACTTTTGGCATTGGATGAAGATTGGTTTATTGCTAACTTTCATCAGCAGGTTCAGAAGGCTCACGATAAAGCCTGGCATGATCGAAATATTTGCCAAAAGACATTCATAGCAAGCGACCTAGTCCTCTTATACGATAGCCAATTTGTGAAACACCCAGGGAAATTCTGGCAACACTGGCTTGGTCCCTACACCGTTGAGGAAATCACGAATGGGTGAGCAGTTCGGCTAGCTACCCTACACAGTGACATGTTACCTGGATATATCAATGGTAGTCGACTCAAGCCATATAGGGCTAAATGACTATATGGCCGGAATAATTGGCTCAAGCACGATCTACCCACCTGGGAGAGGCCGTTGACACAAAAGTGGGATACGTGCGCTCGTCATCAAATAGCTCTAGAGGCGATTGGCAGAACTGCGGCCACAGTGACTCGGAACGAGTCACGAGATTGTGTTGGGGGATTGTTGGAATAGGGTCTCCTACAAGCTGCGAAACTGGTCCGATTTTGTATATTTTTTATTATAATTAGGCTAGCGCAGGGGTTTTGGGGTGGGTCAAAGCCCCGAAAGATTTGTAATGGGTCAAAGGGTAAACCAGGGGTCCGAAAACCATGGTTTGCGGACCATAGAAAAGTTTAGGCTAGATTATTATAAATAGAGGAACATTTTGAATTGTAAGGTAGAAAAAGAAATAGCTATTGATGTGAACTGTGGTTTAATATATATGTTTGGGTTTTTGGGGAAAGGACTCCTATTGGCTGTGTGCACGGAGATCCAGAGTCCTACTATGTGCAGACCCTGCTGCTGTGTGCGCAGGCTGGGATGGGTATTGTAAGAAGGAATTGATGAATTGATAAGTAAGAAAGGTTGTTTGAGAACTCAATCTAGGTGTATTGTTTGTGTGAATCATTGGTCACTACTGTATTATGTGCATTCTGTATTCAAGCTGCGAAAGTTCTGTGTAAGTGTGTTTACTATATCTGAATCTGTTGTATTATGTTTTATGCAATATTGTGCTACTGTCATAGAAGTGTATAATTATCAGACACTGTAGACCTTGCACACATGGAGACCTGTAAGCCCTGCGCAGAAAGAAGTGATCTGGGCATCACAGGGTCGAACGCAGCTCTGCTTGCCTTACCTACCCTTTCTTAGGGTGCAGAAACCTAGTTTCAGCACCCACCCATACTACTTTGAGTGAGACTTTGACCTGCGCAAGCAGGTCACTGTCGAAAGGGCCAGTAGTATAGGGGTTTGTTGGCAAACCTTGAACTCCGAAACTGGGTCAGGACCCCTTGAGAAAATAAGACCGAAACTAGTTACATTCTTAAACCTCCTTTATATAGTCTTTTGGTGGGGTTCAAGTGCATCTTGTGGGGACGACTTGATGGGCTGGATGACCCCACTCAGGGAAATTTTTTTTCCCTTAAGAACACTAAGTTATGTGGGATCAACAAAGAACTATAACCAACAATAGAATATTTTTTAGTAGATGGTTTTTCCCACCTACCGTACTTTTCATCCTTTGACAAGGGAGTTTAGTTTTGAATTACTCATCCTCCTTCTAGAGCTAACTAACATAGTGACTCAAACTTCACTATTTTTTAATAGAATTTCAATAGTATTTCTATATAATGTTATTTCCCCATCCAAAAAAAATCCCATGGAGGTCTCATCTATATGTAAAATATACAAGTCTAGCAATCAAACCCCTCACAAAAAAAAATATATTTTCTAATTTCCTAAAATTAGTCATTATTAACCACCTTTGTGGTATCCTTTCCTTTTTTTCAATGTAATTAAAAAAAAGAATTACTCAACATCCCTATGTGTCACCTTTTGGATATTTCCAAATAAATATTCTTCCTAACTACCAAATTAAATAAAAATATATTAATTTTCACTCCAAAAGTGGGTAATTTTTAAGTGAATTAATATCAACAAGTTCAATTACATTTGTACTAGTTTAAGTAGAATTTGGAAGGATTAGTGTTGGGCACTATTTCACTTGCTGTCCAATTACATTACTTGCCAACGCTGTAACTGTCAATGTCACAGTCAAATGAGTTAAGTTAAAGCAAGCAATTCATCATAGTACTTGTCATGGTAAGACATCAATGTTAGGTCTATCAATTCATATTTTCATATCTCAATATTCTATATTACAACATAGTCCAAAGGTGTTGTTGCTTCATGCACTATGGTTGTCAAATTAATTCAAGATCATGTCAATGTACCACTGTCCAAGAAGTTGTCATGTGTGCATATCTATACTCACAAAATACTTTTACAACTCATAAGGTCACTATGTTAAGTTATCAATTGTCTTCAAGTCACTGTTTCTATGTCAAGTTTAATATATCAAGGTCTGTTGGCCCTCGTTTTTTATCTCTTTTTGTTTATGAAATACATCTTATTTGCCATACTATCCATCTATACAACATCATATTCACCTTATTTTTACCAATAAATGCATATACAAGTATTTAAATTAATTTTTTCAATTCTTAAAAGTTTTTATAAAAATTGAATTTTAAGTGCATTTTTGGACAAAATTGAAAATTCCCGTAATGGCCTCATGGTTTGCATATTTTTAGGACACTTGGACTCAAGCTGGATATATTTATAGAAATATTGGGAACTAAGATTAAGTGTACACCTGTTGGTTCAGTTAAACCGAGCTTTAAAAGACTCGGTCAAAGGCAGTCAAACATGACCTGTTTTTATGGAGGATCCCTAGGAATTAGGTCAATTTTCTTTTTTTATGGGATTTTCCAGATTTTGATGGATCTGATGGATGAATTTGACCTGATTGGATACGATAAGGATAGCCATGGCTATAGGAGATATTTTAGATGAATTTGTTGGATATTTTATCTATTTAAGCCTCAAACTTTGAAGGCATTGATATGTAGAAAATTGTATGAATTAAACATTATTATTTCTGAGACTTAGTAGATTAATTGAAGATCTGTTCTATTCCATTTGCTGCTATTACATGCTGATTGATTGACTGAATTTTTAGTAGCTAAAATTACCTTCATTTTGCGAGGCAAGGGTGGAGGGCCCGCACACTGAGCTAAGTGCACTTTCTAGTTATTTGTAGTTGTAGATTCTAAACTAGTTTGTTTTATGCTTAACTTTTTTATTAGATTTATGCTGATGTTTTATGAGCGTTCATAAATATAATTATAATTCTTATTCTACATATGAAAGGACAAACAAATTTTTAAGTTAAACATTCTTTCTATCTGACTAAGATCTTAAGTTAGAATTCATCTTTTTCATGCTTTTCTAAATTCCTATTTTCTAACAATAGCATTATTGATGAATGAATCTATGAGGAAGGACAACCAGGACCTATTCAGTTAAAAGCCTCTTTAATTATTGTTTCATGCATTTTAATCTATTTCTCAATTAGTAGTTTTTTATTTCTAATTCATGAAGTAATCTTGTTAGAGAAGGACAAACAAATCTCTTAAGTTAGGAGATTCTTCTGCTACTGATTGCATACTTGAATTTATAAATTATTTAAGTTAGATTTATATTTGTAATATGCATTTCTTTAATCATTGATAAATCATCTTCTAACTTGATCATAACTAAAACCCATATACTTTGTGGGGATGCTTCTAAGTCTTACTAGCCCAGATTGATAATAAATACTTGTGTTTGTTTACCTATTAAACAACCCAACATTTTGGCACCGTTGTCGGGGATCGAACTCGGGTCACTCATGATATAGGTAGGAACACTCACCACTATACTACAAAAAAATCTCTTAAGTTAGGAGAATCTTCTGTTGTTGATTTCTTACTTGAATTTAGAAATTATTTAAGTAAGATTTATATCTGTAATATGCATTTCTTTAATCATTGATAAATCATCTTCTAACTTGATCATAATTGAAACCCATATAATTTGGGGATGCTTCTAAGTCCTACCAGCTCGGATTGATAATAAATACTTGCGTTTTTTTACCTGTTAAACAATCCAACATTTTGGCGTCGTTGTTAGGGAAGCATATTTCAAAATGGTCAATTAGGAAGATAAAAAGATTAAAAAAAAATATAAAATCATCAAAAACAATAAAAACATATTTTTTATTTTAAGTAATGTTTTATTATGCCTAGAGATAGAGATCATAAGGGTAGATTTGTGAAAAAAAGTCCCCCAATAGCTCATTCATCCACAGGACTAACAACAAAAGTTGTTGGAAGACCTACTATAGAAGAGTTAGAGGAAAAACAAAGATTAGGACAAAGATTAACTTTAGTTGAAAGAAAAATCTTGTTAGCCTTGGAGGTAAAAATAAAACAATCACCTAAAGAACGTCCTTCCTTAGGGAAACAAAAAAATACAAGAAAACCAATTGTTGAACAACTAGAGCAACCTGTCCTTGAACAAATCAAAGTAGTGGAAGAAATACAAAATCAACCTCATATAGAAACACTACATATCTCTGAACAAGAAAGGGTTGAAGAAGGAGAAGGATCAGATAGGCTAAACATGACTCCTGAACAAAAGCTTGAGTATGAAAGACAACAAAGGGAATGGAGAAGAAAACGAGAGGAAGAAAGAAAGGAAGAGGAAGACAGAAGAGCATAAGTACTCAGAAGGATAGAAGAAGAAGCAAGAAGAGAAAATAAAACTAGAAGAACACAAGAAAATGAGCAAGAAAATAACAATGATCAGAAAACTACTTTTGGGTTTCCAATATTGGATACAAGAGAAATATCAAGAGAAGAAGTAAAAATGAAAAACATTCCACCTTATGTATTGCCTAATTTCTATGGGATGTCAACAGAAGAACCTGATGCATTCATGTTTGAGTTTGATATCTTGTGTAGAACTTATGGATATACAAATGATACACACAAGCTTCGACTTTTTCCTACTGCTCTGAAAGCAACAACCTTGGAATGGTTTATGGGTTTAGGAGAACATACAATAGCTTCTTGGGATGATATGAAGAAAATATTTCTTAAAAAGTATCAAGCTTACTGCAGTGCCATAGACTCCAAAGAAGACATTTTTAGAATGAAACAACAAGAAGACAAAAGTTTGGAAGAATATTTGGAAAGATTTCTTTACAATTTATAGAAATCCAAACAACATTATCTAAATCCTGATACCATTCGTGCAATATTTCTTAAAGGTATTAGAGATGAATATTTAGACATCCTTAATGTGATGGGAAAAGGAGATATCTCTAATTTACCATTTGAAGAAATTACTGAAATTTTTCATAAATACTCTAGGGGAAGTGCAAAGAGTGGAAAGAGAGATATTTCATCAAGAGCTTCCAAATTTGCACCAAGTGTAGTAACAAGAGCAGAGATAGGAAGTTTACTAGAAATTTTCAAAACATATCTATTGAGCACTATGGGAACATAAGTAGATGTCTTGAAAGCTAAGAAAAATAAATAATAACAAGATGAAACCTTAGCAATCTTCTGGCCAAAGTGTAGGCAGAAAAATCCACTCAGGGAATGTCCTTTGTAAGGTATACAAGTGTATGGACTATGCACAGAAAATCATGCAATAGAAAATTGTTCCAAATTAAAAGAGTTGCAAGGAGAAGAAGTGCAAGGAGTATATTCTCTCTACTATATGGCACCAAGGAGACCTTGGCAAACAAGGATGCCTTAACAGTTCCCTCAAAAAAACCCCCAAAATTTTCAATATCCTCAAAATTCATGGAATACACCAATGTCATGGCAGACTTGGCCTCCACAACAATATCAAAATCAACCTGCACAAGGTTGGAGGGGATATGGTTATGGAACCCAACCACCCCAGCATGTGTATCCTCAATAGTATCACTATCAACAACCATACCCTCCACAACCATTTCCTCAATACCAACAATTCCAACAACATCAACCATTGCCATTTCCACCCCAAAATCAACCAATGCTAACTCAACCTCAATAGCTTTAGCTACTTACTAACCAACCACCTCCTAGAACAACACAATTTCCATCTCATCCACTAGCTAATCCAAGTAACAAGGTGGATGGACCATCATACCATGTAGAAGAGGCAACATATTATCCTACTTATTCAATTCTTCCCATACAAGATGTCCACCTAAGGTCTGGGAAGGTGTTACAAAAATATTCTCCAATAATTGAAGAACAAACTGAACAAGGAGAACAAAGTCAAAAATATCAATCAGAACAGTAAATTTAGAAAGGTAAATATATTATGAATTACACTCCACCATATCCAGAGAGATTAATACACATATGTTAAAATTCCTTTGTTGCAAACAATTAAAGATATTCTGATATATGCAAAAACGATAAAGGAATTATGCATTAAGAAATTTGGCAGAAGAAAGAAAGATCCACCTATAATCCAGGTAATTGGAAGTTTAGCTAGCCTCATGTCTACAAACACAACTATTGAAAAATATTTTGATCCAGGAATTCCTATGGTTACCATTTCGATTAACAAATTTTTAGTGCCAAATACTTTAATAGACTTGGGAGCAGCTATAAATGTTATGACTACAAATACTATGAAACATTTGAATCTAAACAACATTAGACCTATTACTATAGTCTTAGAACTTGCAGATAGATCTAAAATTGTACCACAAGGTATATTGGAAGACATCATTATCTCACTGGATTCATGGGAGTAACCTATAGCCTTCTTGATTTTGTAGCCAAAAAAAATATTGGGAGGGCATCCCTTAATTTTAGGTAGACCATGGTTAGCCATTGTAGATGCCTATATTTGATGCAGGTCAGGAAGTATGATTATTGCACATGGAGATGATAGAAAACATGTTACATTGTATCCTCTCGCTCAATCTCCTTCTTTATTATCATGGCTTGATGGAGAGGAAAAACAAGAGCTTCAATCTGTTCTTAGTCTTAATCAAGTTTATAATTTTAGAGAGGAAGAAGAAAATGAGGAATTATTAGATCTTTTCATCTTAGAACCAAATATTTCAGAGCAGCTTAGAATAACTCAATATGACGCTGTTAGTTACATTTTAAATGAATGTTTTCACGAAAATTGCACTATACAATCATTGCAACATACATTCGAAAGTATTTTTCCCGTTAATTCAATTACCAATTCAAAGAGAAAAATCATTGAGATCAGTCCTGGGAGACATTTGAATATTGGTAATAACTTACAATCATCACAAGAGCAAGAGCTAATAACATTGTTACAAAAATATTCAAAAGCTTTTTCCTGGGATTACATAGATATGCAGGGGATTCATCCAAAAACATGTATCCATCATATTTTCACTGATGATAAAATTAAATCTGTAAGGCAACCAAAAAGAAGGATGAACCCTATGATGAAGGAAATAATGAAAGAAGAATTATAGAAACTATTACAAGTTAGATTTATCTATCCTATTTCAGATAGTCAATGGGTTTCACCCTTAGTTGTAGTACCTAAGAAAAATGGGAAATGGAGAATTTGTGTAGATTACAGAGAACTCCATAAATATACATTAAAAGATCATTTTCATTTACCATTTATTGATCAAGTATTAGATTCATTAGCTAGAAAGAAATTATTTTCATTTCTTGATGGATTTAGTGGGTACAATCAGATTAAGATAGCATTGGAAGATCAAAATAAGACAACATTCACATGCCCATGGGGAACATATGCATACAATGTATTACTCTTTGGTTTATGTAATGCACCTGCTACCTTTCAGAGAGCAGTCCTTGCAATCTTTGCTGATTTGATCCATGAATGTGTAGAAGTTTACATGGATGATTTCATTGTGTATGGTGGAACATTTGATGATTGTTTATAAAATCTCAAAAAAGTATTGAAAATATGCATAGAGACAAATCTATCACTCACTAATGAAAAATATTTTATGATGTTAATTAAGGGAATAATGTTGGGACACCATATTTATTCTTCAGGAATTAAGGTGGACCCAACAAAAATTCAAGTCATTGTGAATTTAATACCACCCACAACACAAAAAAAAGTTAGAAGTTTCTTGGGTTATATAGGCTACTATAGGAGATTTATTGAAAATTTTAGTAAAATAGCTTTTCCATTATTCAAGTTACTTGCGAAAGATGTGGAATTCCAATAGACAAATAATTGTCAAAATGCATTTGAAAAATTAAAAGAAAAATTGTCAATTGCACCCATTCTTTAGGGACCTAATTGGTCTTTGCCATTTCACATTTCAACTGATGCATATAACACTTCTATCAGAGCATCACTTTGTAGGTTTTAACCCTATACATCAATTATTTGCAAACGAATATTAAAGACAAAAAATAAACAATAGCGTGAGCATAAAACATAAAACAGATAAACACAGAGATTTTCCCCTGGATCCCAAATTGGGACGACCACCTTGATTTTTCACTATCTTCCTTTTAGTGTTACAACAAATATATATAGATGCCGAAGCATACATAAACCCCAATCCATTAACACTGGATTAGAACATAACCATAATTCCCTTGACTGGATCTACAAAATACCAGGGGATGAAAACCATCGTACCCCAAAACCGTGTGCAAACCCATGCATAAAAACATGGGCAGACTTGCCCACCAGAAAATAAGGACCCATAATTTTTTTTGGGGCTGCCTCGGACCCCGACAGGGGGGGCTACCCCCCTTGTGACCCCCTTGATGTTGCACCCAGCGCAACGTACAGGGGGGGCTATCGCCCCCCCTGTGACCCCCCCCCCCCCCCCTCACACGTGATTAGTCGTGGAAAGAATATAACACATACCCAACATTCTCCCACTTGTTGTTTTCTTTTCGCAGGGGGCCACAGGAGAGCTTAGTCATTAACCCAGTTCTGCAACACCCATTGTTTCTCTACACCAAGAGAACTTCTGAGTGCTTACAGAATTCGTTAATGCATTTGCAACATTCTTCAAAGTGTCCACCTTTACTAGCAACACCCTTTTAGCCTCAACCATATATCTCACATAGTGATATTGAACATCAATGTGCTTTGTCTTTGAATGATAAGTAGGGTTTTAGCCAAGAAAATTTCACTTTGGCTATCACAGTCTATCCTTATAGCTTGCTACACCAACCCCATACTTGAACACAATCTTTGCAACCAAAATGCTTCCTTGCTTACATGAGTGGCTGCCATGTATTCTGCCTTTGTAGTTGAAAGAGCCACTACAGACTGTCTTTTACTCATCCAACTGACTACACCTCAAAATAGGCTAAACACATACCCACTTGTAGATCTTCTTTGGTCCAGATCTCCAACCCAGTCTACATCAGAAAAACCACGAATGTCCAACACTCTTTCCAATCCTGGTCTTCCCTGGTAGCACAAGCCATAATCACTAGTGCCACGCAAAAATCTAAAAACCCACTTCACTGCTATCCAATGCTCCTTCCCTAGGTTTGACATAAACCTTCTCAATAATTCCACTGCATGTGTAATGTCTGGTCTAGTACAGACCATTGCATACATCAGGCTACCCACTGCACTTGCATATGGAACATGAGACATATCCTCCTCTTCTTCTTGTGTCTTGGGACACTGTTCAACAGACAACTTTGTACCTACAGGAATCAGAACATTCACCAGTTTACTATCCTACATATTGAACCTCTGCAATATAGTCTTGACATAATTCCTCTAGTTTAACCAGAGCTTCCTCTTTGCCTGATCTCTCTTAATTTCCATGCTCGAAATATAGTTTGCAGCACCAAGATCCTTCATGTAGAATTTGGAGAACAACTGAGTCTTCAAATCTTGGATAATTTCTTTCTCATTTCCAATCAGCAACATATCATCCACATACAAGACCAAATAAATAAAACAGTCACCAATTAATTTAAAATAAACAAAATGATCCTCCTTGCTTTTGGTGAAGCCAAGTCCCCGTATATAGGTATCAAATTTCTGATACCACATCCTTGGTGACTGTTTTAACCCATACAAAGTATTCTTTAACTTGCATACCAGTTCTTTCTTCCCCTTCACCATAAAGCCTTCAGGTTGTTTCATGTAGATCTCCTCTTCTAGATCCCTGTGAAGAAATGTTGTCTTCACATCCATCTGTTCTACCTCAAAATAAAATGCAGCAGCAACAGATAAAAGTAATCTAATAGAAGTAACTTTAGCAATAGGAGAAAAAATATCACCAAAATCAATTCCCAACACCTGGGAATAATGTTTTGCTACCAACTGAGCTTTGTATTTCTCCACCTTGTCTTGTACATTCATCTTCTTCTTAAACACCCATTTTCTCTTGATGGGCTTTCGTCCAGCCGGAAACTCCACCAGATCCCATGCCTCATTTTTATGCAAGGATGCCATTTCATCAACCATGGCCTCCTTCCAGAGTTTTCCATCCAATCCTTTGAATCTACTCGCCGCTCCCACGGTTCGGGATCATCATCACTTCTATCGCTAGAAAAATTGAAATGCAGTGCCAGATGGACTATACTTTCTAGCTGTCTTCTTTCCTAACTAATCTTCTAATGTACTGAGTTGATGGCTCTTTCCTTTTTGAGTCTTCTTCCGTTGTAGAGTCCTATTCATCCTCCTTTAGCTCAAACTCTATCTTCTCAGGTTCCTTTGGTAGGAATTCATGTTTAACAACATCTTTCACCTCTCTAAACACCACATCTCGGCTATACACAACCTTCCTTGTTTATGGGTTCCAAAGCTTGTAACCCTTTAAACCATCCTTATACCCAATAAAGATGCACCGTTTAGATTTATTATCCAACTTTCTCCTTTTCTCCTTTGGAACATGTACATATGCGTCACATCCAAATACCCTCAAATGTGAAAGAGAGGGTTTCTTACTATTCCATACCTCATGTGGAGTATTATCCTCCAACGCCGATGAAGGTGATCTGTTAACCAAGTAACATGCAGTCTCCACTGCCTCTGCCCAGAATTCTTGTCCTAACCCGGTACCACTGAGCATGCTTCTTGCCTTTTCCATCAGCGTTTTGTTCATTCTTTCTACAACTCCATTTTTCTGAGGTGTGTATGGAGTAGTATTCTGTCGTGCTGTACCAAACTTCTTACAGAACTCTTCAAATTCCTTCTTGCAGAACTCCCCACCATTATCTATCCTCAACACCTTTATCTTCTTCTCCATCTAGTTTTCCACTAGAGCCTTAAATTCTTTAAATCTGTCAAAGAATTTAGATTTCTTCCTCAAGAAATATATCCATGTATTCCTTGATAAGTCATCTATGAATTAAACATAGTACACAGACTTACCCAGTGATGGAACCGACACAGGTCCAAACACATCAATGTGCACAAGCTCTAATATCTTGTTCGCCCTCTTAGCACCATAAGGAAAACTCACCCAATTCTGCTTCCCATATACATAATGTTCATAGAAATCAAAATCTAGAGAGCTATTAGACACACCTTCTACCATACCATTTCCATGCAGTATCCGAAGGCCCTTCTCTCCAATATGTCCAAACCTTTGATGCCATAGCATGGTCTTTTCTCCAGAGACTGCTAGGCTTTCCGCTCCACTTTCGAGAACCACTGAACTGTTGCACCCATCTATAAGAGTGCTACCCTGAAGCTTGTATAGAGTTCCAATGCAAACTCCTCACATTAATACCAGTGCTCCCCGAACCATCTTACATGCATATTTCTCGAACACTGTTTTTACACCTGCATCATCCATCTTGCTTACAGAAATCAGATTTCTGGCTAATGCAGGAATGTGAAGAACACTAGGAAGTGTTCTAATCCTTCCACCTTGCAGCTTCAGGTTGACTTTTCCATGTTTGATGATACTGGCCTTCCTATCATTTCCTAAGAAGACATCACCGCCGTCATATTTCTCATACTCGCAGAACCACTCCCTATGAGGAGTGAAGTGAAAGGATGCATCCGAGTCAATCAAACATGACTCATGATCTACATGTGTATTTGAAGAAGAAGCCAAATACACATCCCCACCTTCATCCGAGGTGGTTTTTGCCTCTGCAGAAGGAGCATCATTAGATCCCTTTCCTTTCTCAAAGAGCTTTAGATCTGTCAGCCCTTTTGGCAAGGTCTCTCTCCTTCTGATGTCCATCACACCCCATAAACTTTCCAGAGATTTAGACTTCCCCAGATTTAGATGTCCCACTTGAAACCTTATTCTTGTTTCTGTTCTGGGACCTTCCTCGTACAAATAAGGCATCTCCATTCTAACCCTCAATATTTCTCTTTCTCGTTTCCTCGGACAGCAAGGCTGAGACAATGTCATCAAAATTCAAGGTAGTTGTATTGCTACCTATTGCAATAACCAGACTGTCCCATGAGTCTAATAGAAAACACAACAAACTGATGCACTTATATTCATTTGAGATTTTAATATCAACAGATGACAGCTGACTTAGCATAGTATTGAAGGCATTCAAATGCTCTGTCACCGAGTCTCCATCCTTCATCCTCAGGTTATACAGCTTTTTCCGTAGGAACAATTTATTCACCAGAGACTTAGATTGGTACAAAGTCCCTAACTTGTCCCACAAGGTCTTCACTTTAGCTTCCCCAGATACATTCAATAATACTGAATTTGAGACACACAATCGTATTGTGCTATTTTCCTTCCGATCCAACTTCTTCCAGTCTTCATCTAACATTATCATTGGTTAAGTACCCAGATCTACTGCGATCCACTGATATTTATCTACCAGCAAATCCTCCATCTTGAGCTTCCACAACTCAAAACTCTGACCATTAAATTTCTCAATCTCTATCTTCCTGCCACTCGCCATCTTATTTCATTGCAAGAATCGATCCCACAGATCTCCCACTGAACAAGGTCTACCTCAAGCCCGAGAAAAAACCCCTCAGCAGCAAAGGCATCCCCTTGAAGCCAAAACTACTCCGATACCAAATGTAGGTTTTAACCTTGTACATAAATTATCTACAAACGAATATTAAAGACAAAAAATAAACAGTAGCGAGAGCATAAAACATAAAACAGATAAACACAAAGATTTTCCCTTGTATCCCAAATCGGGACGACCAGCTTGATTTTTCATTATATTCCTTTTAGTGTTACAACACATATATATACATGCCAAAGCATACATAAACCCTAATCCATTAACCCTGGATTAGAACATAACTGTAGTTCCCTTGACCAGATCTACAAAATACCAGGGGCCGAAAACCATCGTACCCCAAAACCATGTGCAAACCCATGCACAAAACCATGGGCGGACCCGCCCACAGAAATTTTTTTTTTCTGGTGCTGCCTCGGACCCCGACAGGGGGGGCTACCACCCCCCCTGTGACCCCCCCTACATTGCACCCAACGTAACGTACAAGGGGGGATATTTCCCCCCCCTGTGACCCCCCTGCGCATGATTAGTCATGGAAAGAATATAACACATACTCAACACACTTGGATAGAAAGAGAATCAGTTTAATTATGCCACATATTTCATAAGAAAAAATTTAACACCGAAATAATTGAACTACACTGTTACAGAAAAAGAAATGTTAGTTGTAGTACATGCAGTTAATAAATTTAGACAATATATAATAGGTTATCAAGTTTACATCCACATGGATCATTTAGCCATAAAATATTTAATCAACAAATCAATCACAAATGGCAGAATAACTAGATAGTTGTTATTAATACAAGAATTTAACATTACTTTGCAAGATCGACTAGGAAAGGATAATCAAGTTGCAGAATTTCTATCAAGGCTTCATTCACCTAGTGATCCAAATCCAGTATTAGATAATTTGCAGTTGAACATATATTTGCTATAAATTTCAAAACTCCATGGTTTGCAAATATAGCCAATTATTGATCATTTTTCATCCTACCATCTCATTACACAAATAAATAAAAAAGAAGAATAATTAGAGAAAGTGCTAGATATAGTTGGGTCAATGGAGATCTCTTTTATACTGGTGCTAATATAATGATTAAAAAATGTGTTAGAGAAGATGAGATTATTGATATTTTTAAAGCATGTCATGATGAGCCATGTGGTGGTCATTTTGTAGACAAGTGGAAAACATACAAAGTGCTAAAACTTGGCTACTACTGGCCGACCATCTTCAAAGACTCCAAAGCCTATGTGAAGAGATGTGACAACTACCAAAGAATTGGGAGACTAGTGGCATCAGATGAAATTCCATTAAAGCCACAAGTACTGATTGAACCATTTGAACAGTGGGATTTACATTTTGTGGGACCAATCAACCCTCCATCCAATGGAAATAAGTACATCTTGGTATATATAGATTATGTAACTAAATGGGTGGAGGTAAAGGCAGTAGCATGGGAAACAAAAGATACTTTTGTGTCTTTTCCGTTTGAAGAGGTATTTGTAAGGTATGGAGTTCCGAGATAGATAGTAACTGACCAAGGCACGTAGTTCACATCAAAATTTGTTTCGAGATCTTATGGAGAAATACAAGATCAAAATTAAAAAATCAACCACATATCATCCTCAAGCAAATAAACAAGTGGAATCAACAAACAAAGTCCTAGAGAACATCATGACAAAGACTATACAAATGAACATAAATGACTGATCAGAGAAATTGGGAGATTCACTATGGACATATAGGATAACATGGAAAAACACAACTGGGTTCAGTCCATATTAGTTGGTGTATGGAAAAGAAGTCATATTACCCATATAATTTCAAATACATACATTCAAGCTAGTAGTAGAATTGGGTATGGAATTATCTGTGGCACACCAACAAATAATTATGGAATTAAATCAACTGGATGAGATACGTCGACAAGCAATAGAGCATACATCTCTTGCGCAAGAATAGAGAATCAAATGGCATGATCGATTCATAAAGAATAAAATGTTTCTGACGGGATATTGGGCTATCTTGTTCGACTCCAAGTTTAAATATTTCAAAGAAAATTTTATGACTACTCGGCTTGGGCCATATGAGATTGAAGAAATATTTGATAATGGAGCTGTCAAGATAAAAACAATTGACAAAGCATCTGTTTCGTTTCATTAATGGACATAGGCTTAAAGTTTATAATAAGCCTATAATAAAGATGATTTTATGAGAAAAATTTCCACAGATACTGATCTGGAACTAATGGGGCAGTATAGCAATATGCCTCCCATAATTCCAGAAGAAGAAGAAGAAGAAGAATAATAATAATAAAAGAGTTTAGTTGTGAAAATACAAGAAACTGACACAATACAAACTCGAATTCATATCGAAAAACCAACTTGTTTGGCCAATATGAATTCTCTTTTTTTTTTCATTCTACTTCAATATGATTTTTGCAGATTTATCCTTCGAGACATGTCAGACTTGGGGACAAGTCTTAACATCAGCTTGGGGGAAGGTGTGTAATAAAACTATGTAAATAGTTTCAACAACTGAATTGAAGAAGGAATAAAGTACAAAGGGACCTGATACATCATTCAACATATACAAAAGGGACCTGGATTATTATTGAGAAAGTACAAAGGGATCTGATACATCATTCAACATATATAGAGGGGACCTGAATTATTATTGTGAAAATTATCCAGAAGGGACCTGTATCATTACGACAGGAGAAGTTTTCAAACATTATTGAAAATTAAGCTAGAAGGGACCTGAAAATACAAAATGTTAGAAGGGACCTGAGCTACATCATCATGACAGAAGGGACCTGAAATGTCAAAATTTAACCTGCAGAAGGGACCTGAACAACATCATTCCAAATAAGATGCGAAGTAGGAATAAGTCTCTACATAGTCTAGAAGAGCCATCGTTATAACAAACACAATGTCGACCATCATGAACGTCAAATGGTTTGAGGGAATACAAGTACAGTAAGTAAAAAAATATTCCTCTTAAAATTTCAATTTTTGTGAAAATATTCTAGAATTGTTAAAGCTAATTTAGTACTAGTTATGCATTTTTATCACCTACACCACCTACATTTCATCACCTATGTTCTTAGCCCTATTTTATCCATATCGACACCACTATCCTAATCATTCAGTAACCATTCCATAATCTATTTCCTATCCATACCATACTATACCATAGTAACCCTACTTTTTCTAAACAAAAGGATTATCATCAAACCTTTGTTGGATCTATAATAAACAAACAAAGATGTTAGTTTCATTGTAAATATTTGATTTTAAAACATGACCATTTCATTGGTCATTTTTAAAATTAATGACAAAACTTAAAGTCTAAATCATATGATAGCACAACTATTTGAATTCTAAACACAAAACAAAGATGCATAAGCGCAATCATAAAATATGATTATGAGCTAAGGTAATGGAGTGGAAGTGCAATCATAATGCAAACAATGAAATGCATATGCAACAAACTAACCTAAAGTATGAAAATGATGCTATGATAAACAATGTATGGCAATGATGCATATATGGATGGACGAGAATATGATGAGACAGCGATACATACACAGTGGAGGAACATAAATATGATGGCACATATTTGATAACACAGTGATGTATATATAAGTGATGAAATGAAAATATGATGGTGCATATTCAATGAGGTATGATGCATTTCAATGGAGAATGGGAGCGAACACAGTGATCAACACAAAGCATGAGAATAAAATGTGAAAAAGGACTGCGCAATAAGTGAAGCCAAAGACAAGATGTACACCGTGGAGTCAGCATGCCAAATCAGTCAGGTAAGGTAAGCCACAGATGAACCAGTCAAGTGGTTGATGAACAGTCAAAACAAATTCAAAATGCAATATAAAAACACTGTGTAAACTGTTGAGAGAACCTCCGCCATTTCTAAGACCTAAAGCAATTGAAACACTATGTGTTTTCCACCATCATTTCCTTTCGAAGGCTCAGTGAGAGAAGGAATGCTATGTAATCCAAACACGCATCTGTTTTGAAACTCTGTGAGAAACGATTAAACAAGAGAAGACAAGGGAGCGATGTGAGAAGAATAGAGGAAATTTAATGCAGCAAAGAGAGCAGGAGATATAGCAGTGAGAAGAATGGAGGGATAAGGAGAATTGGCTGAAGTTTCAAGCCAACATATCTGGAAGATGTGTCAAGCGAGCACGCTGTCAGGAGGCAAAAATCCCGTGAAGAATGAGGTAAGAAGCAAACTCATATTTTCTTTTTTAAAACAATGATTATTCACATGAGTAAATCTTGGGGTTGTTAAACAAATTGTGAGTTATAAATAGAGTTCTTCTACCACAGTTTTTAAAATTTGTCATTGCCTACACTCATAAATGCTCTGCCACCAGTCAACACTAAATCATCTGTTGATTGAATGAGTAAATGATGAAGATATTGAGTGAGATCTTGATGATATTGGCGATGCTTGAAACATAGAGACTCCAGTTAAACTGAAATAAAATCACGAGGATCATAACAGAAAATCACAAGGATCATTGGAGAATAGGTAAACTTGAAAACGTCTTCATGCATATTCTTCTATTTCAATTTGAATGCAAACAAAGAATGGACAGTTTGGTTTGAAATGCACAATGAATTCGTTTTAATTGGGTTGTGTAATAAATTCATTTCATTTGCACACTAAGTAAGAGAATTCCAAACATGTTTTATGGTGAATTTGGTTTCAAAAGGCATAGTCAACATGTTTTTGCATAATATAGAACAGAGTTTGGTGAATTTTGAAGAAAACAGTGAACTCATTTTATGAGATTTTTGATGAAATAAGTGAGCTATTTTTACAAATTCTCTTGCATAAACATCGAGCTTGGATTAGAGATATAGTGCTTTGCCTTAGAAAAAATATTTTGTATGGAATTGGAGGATTAGAAAACACTGTTGTATATTAAAAAAAAAAAATCATTTTTTTTACATAGTCAAACAAGAAAAAAATCTACAAACAAAGGCAGAGGATTTTTATTTTTTAGAGACAGAGGATCAAATAAAGAGAGTAGGATGATAGAAACATGATTTTTTGATGTTTTTATAAACTTCTCTATATCAAATATTGTGTTTGTTGAAGTAGTAAGCTCACTTCTTCCAAAGAAAACAGAGGATTGATTTCAATTACTTGGCAAAGGCAACAAAACAAAGGTAAGCCTCACTACTATGATGAGATCTAGTACTTGAATTTTTGTTTTAAAAAATGAAGTTAATGACAATATAAGGGTACATAAAATGGTTTTCAAACAATATGACATTAAGAACAGAGCCTAAAGTTTTTAAGATTGAACATTGGGGTAGAGATACAACTGAGAAACTTTATCAATTAGGCTTGATAAGTTTCCTTCAGAAATTCAAAGGGCACAATGAAGATATCACAAGGGAGTTTATAAACAATTGGAAACAAGATCAAACTATGGTGGGTAGTTTACACATTCCTTTAACTCTAGAATCTATTTCTGAAGCCCTAGAGTTGCCATTATAAGTTGAAATTTACCACAAAGGATTGCATTTTAAGGACAAGGGTTGGACCTTCTTCTTGGATAAGAGTAGAAAGGGTTCCTTTGATAGGTCAAAGGGGATTCCCAGGGAATGGTTCAATGAACCTTGGGCTGAGTTAATTTTGATAATCCAAAAGATTTTCACTTGTGATAGTAGACATAACATAGTACACCTATATCACATTAGGCTGCTACAACATATCAAGGGAGATATAAGTATCAACTTGCCATACTTCTTTTATAGAAACTTGATGAGGATGATTGAAAGTGTAAAATCTGAAACCAAACCCAAGAAAGCCCAAATTCATCACCAGAGACTCATAAAAATAATTGTTGATTACCAGCTGAAAACTAAGGGAATGGCTTGGAAAGATTTCCTGATTCAAAATAAGTCTGTGAAGAAAGCCATGGAAGAAAAACTTAAACCAATGTAGGAAACAAGAAATATAGTGAATTCACCTCACTATCCAAGAACCAGATCAATGAAACAACAAGAAACAATCATGGTAGAGAGGGAAACATCATTCTTGACCATTTATAGGAGACAGAAAAAGAAGAATTCAACAAATAGAAGCAGAAAATAAAAAGAATCAGAAGTGAAAATCATAGAGACATCTCCTTTAACCAAACAAGCCAATGAAATCCTTGAGAGACTACAACAAGAAGTTTAAGAAAATCCTGAAGCAGATTCTTATTTTGAAAATGAGGAGGTTGAGGCTACTTTAGTTTCTAAAAATACCAAGGAGGAAGACCAAAACCTTGGTAGTATCATAGAGTTAACTGATAAGCTAGAGGTGAGCAGGATAATGGAAAGGCACCTAAAAAAAGAAAATGAGAAAAATTCAGGTGGCTTAAGGAGAAAAATTCCTGGAAGGCCAAATATGAGAAACAGAAGGTCAAAGCCTCAATATACAAGGAAGAACAATGAAAAGGTATAGATTCTCTTTTACATGCAGCACAACAAGAAGCCTCAAGGCTAGGAACAAGATCAACATCAGAACTCAAGAGGTCCAAAAGGAAAAAGCATGCATGAGGACATGTTTGAACATCAGCTCGGGGCTCTGCCATAATATCCATCTATACACCATAATATTCACCTTATTTTGACCAATAAATGCATATATAGGTATTTAAATTAATTTTTTCAATTCTTAGAAGTTTTTATAAAAATTGAATTTTAAGTGCATTTTTGGACAGAACTAAAAATTCCTGTAATGGCCTCATGGTTTGCATATTTGCAGGACACTTGGACTCGAGATGGACATATTTATAGAAATATTGGGAACTAATATTAAGTGTACACCTGTTGGTTCAGTCAAACCAAGCTTTAAAAGGCCCAGTCAAATGCAATCAGATAAGACCTGTTTTTATAGAGGATCCCTAGGAATTAGGTCAATTTTCTTATTTTATGGGATTTTCCAGATTTTGATGGATCTGATGGATGAATTTGACATTGGATAAGATAATGATAGCCATGGATATAGGAGATATTTTAGATGAATTTATTGGATATTTTATCTATTTAAGCCTCAAACTTTGAAGGCATTGATATGTAGAAAATTGTATGACTTAAACATTATTATTTATGAGACTTTGGAGATTAATTGAAGATATGTTCTATTCAATTTGCTGTTGTTATATGCTGATTGATTGAATAATTTTTAGTAGCTGAAATTACCTTCAGTGTGTGAGGCAAGGGTGGAGGGCCCCCACACCGAGCTAAGTGGATTTTCTAGTTATTTGTAGTTGCAATTTCTTAACTAGTTTGTTTTATGCTTAACTTGTTTATTATATTTATGCTGATGTTTTATGAGTGTTGATGAATATAATTATAATTCTTATTCTGCATATGAAAGGACAAACAAATGTTTAAGTTAAACATTCTTTCTATTTGACTAAGATCTTAAGTTAGAATTCATCTTTTTCATGCTTTTCTGAATTCCTGTTTTCTAACAATAGCATTATTGATGAATGAATCTACGAGGAAGGACAACCAGGACCTCTTAAGTTAAGAGCCTCTTCAATTATTGTTTCATGCATCTTAATCTATTGCTCAATTAGTAGTTTTTGATTTCTAACTCATGAAGTAATCTTGTTAGAGAAGGATAAACAAATCTCTTAAGTTAGGAAATTCTTCTGCTACTGATTGCATACTTGAATTTAGAAATTATTTAAGTTAGATTTATATTTGTAATATGCATTTCTTTAATCATTGGTAAATCATATTCTAACTTGATCATAACTAAAACCCATATACTTTGGGGATGCTTCTAAGTCCTACTAGCCCGGATTGATAATAAATACTTGTGTTTGTTTACCTGTTAAACAACCCAACAAGGTCATTGTGCAATAAGTCAAAATTTCAAGTCAGTAGTAATTTATCACTTTCATAAAGTGTCAAATTCAAACATATTATCATTGCATGCTCACTATGTCAACCAAGGTGCTATTTGTAACCTTCTTATATTACAATAATTAGTGTAGGTATAAGACAACTGAGGTCTTAACAAGCTGTAGGATATAGTAGGTTCACTAAGATTAGAATACTAGTTAATACACCACATCAACAATTAGGAGTCAAGGTCATGTAATTGTTTTATTAATTTGTCAAGTCCTATGAGTCAAACTAACATGTCATGTCATTTTTTTCACTAGGACAATGCATCACTTTTTAAGTTTGTATATTACATCACATAAAAAAATAATGTTCAAAGTCAATGATTGGGTTATTGTCTTTGGTTGTTGAATTTTTTCAACTTATAAAAAATGAGATTGCGGCATGATTTGTTGTCATATATTGACAACTGTTGATGAATATTAGATTTTTTTTCAACGCACAAAAAGTATATAGTTATTATATGCTATTTGTTTGTATGTATTTTCTAATTATGATTTGCTTTCTTTTTTTTGGAAAACTTACATGCATGTCACGGTAAAATGTTGGCTTGTAATGTGGCACAAGCCTATCTACTCTGCTATAGAAACATATACACAAATATCATCATTAGGTTCAATACACTCATTAGGATGATGGCTACTATTGCATCTCTAGTTTTTGTTGAATTTTACATATGTGGGACAGAGATAAACATGATCGTGCACCCATGGGCCATATATCAAAGACCCAATGTAAAGTGGAAACCCATAGCGGGGAAAAACACACAAATATATATTCATTACCCTTGGCCAATCCAACAATAACTTGAGGCTATCTACAATGGAGACTAATATGTCAGTTAAATAGGCCTCCACATAAATATCACGTGCGACTGTAAACCACTTACAGTAAAATTACCCTTGATTGAAGTAAGGTTAACCGAAGAATCCCACCTTTAATTTTATCTAAGAATATGGGATTGTTATAATAGACCCTTTACTTGTATCACCTAAAGTCAAGTCTCACAACTTAATTCCATGCAACATGACCAATGCCATGCGAAATAAAATTTATATTGAGGTCATATGTATTTGGTATAAAAGCCATAATTATCATAGAACACATACCATATGATCTATATAAATAATCAACACCAAGAAAATATGCAAACTTCCATTACAGAGCCCAAAAAAAACTTTATATTCACGTCATATGTGTTGAAAAATGTGTAACTAGGTCAATATTCATAAATATGAAATGTACTTTTGATTCTTGTAAATTGTGAAATGAAAGAAAAATTATTATTATTATTTTTGGAGAATGGGTTTCATGCTCAAGGTCTTTTATTTTATAGGTCAAGCACCCATTGAGTGCTTCTAGGGTTTTTCCCAGGTCAAGAAGTCAAAAGCGTCATTTTCATAAGTTGAAGACCACATTGGGAATTTTGTAACTTGTAAAGAAAATTAATTTTTTCTTTAAAAGTGTCAAAATACCCTCCAATACCAATTTGGCCTAGCAGCTGGCAAGTCGACCTAAAAGGAAGAGCCATGTCCACCTTAAAGAGCCCATATATAGGATAAAAATCATCCTCCTTGAGACGCACTCACCCATAACTCATTATAGTGAAGAAAGAGGAAGAAGAAGGAAACATAGAAGGAAGAGGATGAATGAGACCCTTTTTTCACCTATCTCTCTCTCATATATGCTAAGGAGGACTAGGGTTTCTACAACAGATCTAGGGTTTCTATCTATAAGTTCGATCTTGGAGAAAAGAAGGCAAGAAGGTCAAGCGAAGGTCACCAAGGTTCATCCTCAAGATCTAGAAGTATGAGAAAGGAAAGTGAAGGTCAAGGGAAGGCTTAGAAGGCAAATCAAAGCTCACATGTGTGGAAGCATCAACTGTAGGGGGGGTGAAATTTCAAATATGCAGTGGAGGCCGAAAATTCTGTAGCGGAAGGTCGATGAAGTGCTACTTGAATAGATTTGAATGGGTTTGACTAGATCAAGGTTAGCACATCACCTGAAGAGGTTGGTATTGATCTTGGATGGTATTGGTTTGAGTCTTAAGGTCTTGGAATTCGTCAATTGAAGAATCTATAATAAATAGAAGAGATTTGTGGGTTTTCCTCTCAAGCGAAGAGGTTTCGGCCCTGACTTGCAGCCTACATTCTGTGTTATTGTTCTTCTTGTTTTGGTAGCTGTTTGATGATTCACACACAGAAAAATAAGTAAAAAACCTAATACGCAAAAGGAAATTAGAAGCAGTTATCAAGTAAATAGAAATCATTCTAATCATTTCCCTATAGATTTATCAACATGGTATTAGAGCTTGTAGAAATTTGAATAATTTGCTGAATTATTCACCGAGATTATCCTGATTACACACTATTTAAGCTTCATGCATAATACATAACCTCTTCTACAATTGATCATCAATATGCAGAAATAGAAACAGTCGCATGCACACATAAACACAATAGTCAAGCACACATAAACACAGTATGTACTGGGGAAAGCAATAGTTGAAAACCCCCAACTATCTGTATATTATGATAGAGAACATGTAACAATACATAGCACAAACTCCTCACAAGCTCTCAACACTATCTCCAATTGTTACACACAAACTAGCTCAGATCTGAACAAGTCACAGGTTCAAATCTCCTCCACTGTTTGCCTGCCTCTACTGCGCAATCGAAGATGAGAATGAATGAGATCCAAGTTCAAATCCCACTGGCTTATACTGTGCAATCCTCATTGGAAATCTCAATCAATGTGTGTGCAAATCTCATGCACAAGTATAGTCACAACTGATAGTAGACTCACCCTTTCACCCACCTCTAACACTGGTCTCCACTGAACTGTCCATGCATTGCAGTTAGCTGATGTGTTCTTTAGTTGATTTATGAGTTAATAATTAGTGAATTAATTAATAATTAATTCACACCACTCATCACTAGTGTATTTATCAGTTAGACTAAATACAACTAGTTCAACTAAGTTAAACTAAACACAACTCCATCAACTGTCTCATCAACTCCACCAAACTCTGCCACATGAGTTCTAACTGAAGTCAACCATGCAATAGCTCAACTAACCCCTAGGAAAAGCGTATTTCCTTCTGTCAGCTGCATGTGCCACATCCCAGCATCAAACTGAAGTGCTCCAAGAGGATAAGATAATGTTTATAGTCCAAATATTATTAAGAGCTAATAATATTTGATGCAGTCTATTTTTAGACTAGCGGTCTAAAAATAGACTACGTGATATGTCTAAAAATAGAGGTCCATCCTATTTTTCCAACTTGACCAACCATCCAAAAATAGCTTCCCGCAACTCATAGAATATGATCGACGTGTCTAAAAATAGACATAGTCTAAAAATAGACTTTGTGACAAAAATCACTTGTGTGGCCCCCACCTAGTTTAGGTGATCACTTTCCAACTAGGATCAGGAAAGATGTTTCGGGATGCCTCCTTCACTGTTTCTTGTTGCAATATTCAACACTCCCTCTCAACAAGAAAGGACTGTGTTTGCATGCGACATGCAACTCCATGCATTCGCCCTACAACCTTCACAAGCGCCATGCAACTCCATGCATCTGCTCTGCAACTCCTATGAAACTGAATATGCTCCAAACAACTCAATCAGTATGATGTGCCATGCAACTCCATGCATCTATCATCAAATTATTCGACTTCTGCTGGGCCCAATTGCACATGTCATCAGGAACCACGGCGTTGTTGAACTCTTGCACCAATACTCTGCACTTCTTTGTCAATCGATCTCAGTGCTCCGATGCTCCGGAAACCTTTTGTCCCTTTGATTTGCTGCATCAATCCACGCATGAATCAGCTCTCTTTGTGGGCACCTCGTAGCTAGGTTCAATTCATGAGATCCACACCATCTCATGAATCCTGCCCAGAAATCTCCTCTTGGGATTATTCACGCATGTCGCCCCACCTCTCACCTGGTGGTATAGCTGCATGCACTCCCTCTTCCCATCTAGCACGAAATTTCTCTACATGAGTGGTTTCTTCCACTCCATGATCCTCTTCTTGTGGCTGCTCCACATCCCGAGGTTCACTCTTACCTGCATGCAAAACTTTCTCCCTCTCAAGCATCAATTGCATGTCTCTCTTGCACTTCCCAACAGTAGGAAGCTCTATATACATCCCATCTACTTCAAGTCTGTAGAGATTCTTTTCTCGAATCCCAACCTTCTTGACTTGTCATGTTGCCTTGTGCCGAAGGAAAACTTTTCCTTCACTGAAGACAACTTCATACCCTTTATCCTCTAACATTGTGACTGAGATCAAATTCTTCTTTAAACCTGGAACATGCACTAGATCTTGTAAAAGAATGAGTTTACCTGACTCCCTACGAAAGGTTATGGTACCAATGCGAGTCGCATTGTATCGTCCATTGTCGCCCAACTCAACATGCAATCTGGACATCTTTCTCCACTAAAGTCATTTGAAAAATTCCCATCTCCGTCATGTGAAAGGAAGCGCCACTATAAAGTACCACCCCCGTCCCAATGCACTAGACACCATGCATGCGATCAATGAGAAGTCCCGACTCAAATTGCGAGGCAAGAGCCTCACGGTACGTAACTCGTGACACCTTGTTCTTCTTCTTACGTGGACAATTAGTGGCGTAATGTCCATGATCGTGACACTGAAAACACTTCACTTTGGACATGTCATGCTTTTTACCATCCGCACCAGATTGAGAAGCCTTCTCCTTGCCCTTCCCCTTCCTTGCTTTGGTAGCCAAAGCGCAATCTTCTTCATCAGATACCTTTGATGAAGATCCATCCCTAGTATTCCGCCTTATCTCCTCTTGCACAAGATCCGACCAAAGTCGCTCCCATCCAGGCAATTTCTCCCGACCATTGACAGAGTCCTCATAGGAATGCCAACTCTTCAAAAGACCAAGGAGAGCCAAGCTCACCAAGTCCTCATCATCCACACTAACTCCTACACTTCCAAGCTCATCCCTGCAGTGGACAAACTTGGTCAAGTATACCGGAATAGTGTCATTCTTCTCCATCTTTATTTTCCTGAGTTTATCCTTGAGCACCAACTTCTTTTGGTCGCTCTTGCTCTGGAATAAATACGCCCGAGCTTCCACATCAAAAAATGGAGAAACCCCTGCTTCAATGAAGGTTGGACTGTATGTGATCCTTCATGCCCTCCAACAGAATCCTTCGACACCTTCTTGACATTCTTTTGTAAGCCTCAACTTGAGCAGCATCAGTAGGATTTGGGATCTCAGCTTCTATGAACTCCTTCAGCCCGTTATCATCTAACACCGCCTCCATCCGGTCTTTCCATGAAACATAATTTGAACTGCCCTCAAGGGCATATTCCAATCGCAATCCGTTGAAAGACATTTCAACTCCGGCACCAAGAAAAAAAATACTGCTGCAAATTCGAATTCCAAGCTCAAAAATCTAACTGCTTCTCAATCTAAAACCCGTGAGAACAAATTATTTCTAGCACAGAGATCGACTGTAGGGGCATTTACTAGATATGTCACCTTTCAAAGAAAGGATGGATCCAGAGGCTACCTGGCCCGTTACAGACTTTGTCTACCGAAATAATTGTAATCACTGTAATAGATCCTGATGATCAATTCTTCGCTTTTGATAGCTCCGATACCATGTAGAAATTTGAATAATTTTATGAATCATTCACCGAGATTATCCTGGTTACACACTATTTAATCTTTATGCATAACACATAACCTCTTCTACAATTTATCATCAATATGCGGAAATAGAAGCAGTCGCATGCGCACATTAAAACATAATCAAGAACACATATAACACAGTATGTAATGGGGAAAGCATACAGTTGAAAACCCCCAACTATCTGTATATTATAATGATAGAGAACATGTAACAATAAATAGCACAAAGCTCTCACAGCTCTCAGTACTATCTCACATGCTACACACAAACTAGCTCAGATCTGAACAAGTCATAGGTTCAAATCTCCTCCACAAGTCTTCCTGCCTCTACTGCGCAATCCAAGATGAATAATGATGAGATCCAAGTTTGAATCCCACTGGCTTGTACTGCGCAATCCTCATTGGAAATCTCAATCAATGTGTGTGCAAATCTCATGCACAAGTATAGTCACAACTGATAGTCACACTCACCCTTTCACCCACCTCTAACAACTTTGGTCTCCTTGGCTTGTCCATGCATTGTAGTTAACTGATGTGTTCATTAGTTGAATTATGAGTTAATAATTAGTGAATTAATTATTAATTAATTCACACCACTCATCACTAGTGTATTTTCCAGTTAGACTAAATACAACTAGTTCAACTAAGTTAAACCGAACAAAACTCCACCAACTGTCTCATCAACTCCACCAAACTATGCCACTTGAGTTCTAACTGAAGTCAATCATGCAATAGCTCAACTAACGCATAGGAAAAGTGTATTTCCTTCTGCTAGCTGCATGTGCCACATCCGTAGCTCAAACTGAAGTGCTCCAAGAGGAAAAGATAATGTTTATAGTCTAAATATTATTAAGGGTTAATAATATTTGATTGTTCTATTTTTAGCTCGATAGTCTAAAAATAGAAACCGCCCAATGTCTAAAAATAGAGGTCCATCTATTTTTACCAACTTGACCAATCATCCATAAATAGCATCCCGCAACTCATAGAATATGATTGACATGTCTAAAAATAGACATAGTCTAAAAATAGACTTTGCGACAAAAAATCACCTGTGTGGCCCCCACCTAGTTTAGGTGATCACTTTCCAACTAGGATCAGGAAAGATGTTTCAGGATGCCTCCTTCACTGTTTCTTGTTGCCATTTTCAACAGAGCTAAGGTTGGAAAAGGGCATTATGTAGATCTAAAATACATTAAAAAATTTCCCCAATAAGTTTCAAAGGTAGCAATCCATCTCAAGAAAGACATCAAGGAAGCATGGGATATTTTGTTTACTAGAAAGAAGGAAATAATCAAGACTAAGGATGAAGGTCTCTTCTCACCACTCATTGGCACATTCCAAGATGACATCATTTGGGTAATCAATAATGGTGCATCTAGGCACATGAATGGTCATCACAAACAACTAAAGACATTATCAAAGGTAAAATATTCTTACTCAGTGGAACTTGGAGATATTAAGAGCTATCGTGTAAGATGAATTGGATCAACCTCTATAGAGCTAGATAATGGAGGCAAAATTCATCTCAACAACATCCTATTTGTTCCATGTTTGCATAAGACCTTACTTTCCATTTCAATTCTATAAGATAAGGATGACAGGGTAACTTTCATAGATGGAAAAGTTTTAGTATGGAGCAATAACTTAAGCATAAATAATCCTAGAGTAATTGATATTCTAGAAAGAAGACTTTATAGGTTGATATCTCCTCTTGCACAAGCTTTGGTTCACATTGAAATTAGCGCATGTGAACTCTGACATAAAATATTTGGTAATATTCATTTCAAAATCCTTCAAAATATAAGTTCTATAGTATATGGAATCCTTGAATTGAAAGAAGACCATGAAGTAGTATGCAAGGGATGTGCATAGGGTAAGAATACTAAGAGACCATTTGGAAGTAGTGCTTCTCGGTAAAAATAAATCTTGGATCTTATTCATTCTAATGTATGTGGCCCTATGAATCCTAAATCACTTGCAGGTTATATATATTATGTAACTTTTATAGATTATTATTCAGGAAAAACTTGGGTTCACTTGATGAAATCCAAGGATGAAGTATTTACAAAATTTCAAGAATTCAAAGATGAAATGGAGAACCTTATAGAAAGAAGAATAAAAATACTAAGATCCGATAATGGAGGAGATTATACATCCAAGGAAATTATAGTCTTCTCTAAGGATTAAGGGATTAAGAGGGAACTTATAGTCCCATACAATCCTGAAAAAAATGGAGTTGTAGAACGAAAGAACCGATCCATTGAAGAAAGTGTAAAATAATTGTTGCATGATCAAGATTTACCAAGATTTTTGTGGGGATAAGCCACAAAGATAGATGTATATATTAAAAATCAAATTCCCCACATATCATTGGATAAAAAAACTCTCAAAGAAGTATTCAATGGGAAGAAACCAACTGTATATGATCTTCGAATCTTTGGTTGTCTTATATATATTCATATACCAAAGGACAAAAGAAAGAAGTTGGATCTGTCAGGCATGAGAGGAACATTTTTTGGCTACAACAAATCCTCTAAGGCCTATTTAATCTACATATAGGAAGGACACCATATCAAATTCAGTCGAGATGTCATATTTGATGAAAGTATTTCATTCAAGAAATCTAAGGAACTTCTGATGGACTATGATGATGAATAAATTCTAGTATTTGAAGAAGAAATTGACAAGGAAGAAGAATAATCTCACCATGAAGATGAAGGTCCCGGTGAGCCTATTCAAACTGTGGTCATATACGAATCAAGAAAGAGACCTAACTGGTTGAAGTTTACACACTTGATGCACAAGGTCGTGGAGCAGCATAAGGAACATTTAGAGAAAGTAAGAAACCCAAATGATATTTTGGGTATGCAACATACATGACTGAACTGATAGAAACAAAGACATTGACCTTTGAAGAAGCTATCAAAAATCAAGAATGAAAGGATTCCACGAGTGAATAATATAAACATATAATGAAGAATGGAGTTTGGGAGATCATACCTAGGCTTGAAAACAAATCTTTGGTAGCTTCCAAATGGATCCATAAGATCAAACATGAAAAATATGGAAAAATCAACAGGTATAAGGCAAGATTTGTGGCTAGGGGTTTCTCTCAACAATAAGGCATTGACTATGAAGAGACATTTTCTCCAATAGCAAGGTATACAATGATTCATTCATTGGTCTCTTTGGTAACACCGATGGGATGGAACATCTGCCAAATGGATGTCAAAACTACATTTCTGAATAGCACAATTAATGAGGAAGTATATTTAGAACAACCCTTTGGATTTGAATTTAAATACAAAAAGGCATATGTTTTCAAATTGAAGAAAGCATTATATGGCTTGAATCAAGCACCAAGGGCATGGTATGCTAGGATGGATGCATAACTATAGAGATTAGTCTTCACAAAAAATTTCGTTGATTCGAACCTTTATATCAAGGTTATGATGGGAGAATCAATAATCATTCTTCTCTATGTAGTTGATCTTCTATTGACGGGTGTAGAATGAAAATTGAAGAATGTAAAAAGAAAATAGCAGCAAAATTTGATATGAAGTACCTAAGGATGATGCATCACTATTTGGGACTAGAAGTCTAATAAGCACCTGATGAAATTTATCTAGGTCAAGGGAAGTATGTGATTAAGACGTTGAAGAGGTTTTCCATGATGGATTTCAAAACCAATAACCACTCTGATGATAAAAAAACTTGAATATACTGAGGAGTTATGAATTGATCCATGTGGATCCTTCCAAGTATAGATAATTGATTGGCTCACTGATGTACTTGGTGAATACTCAACCAAACATATGTTTTGTAGTAAATGTTATCATTCAATTCCAAGTGGAGCCGAAGCATGATCATTGGATATTAGCAAAAAATATTCTGAGATATCTAGAAGGAACCATTCATTATTGCCTGAAATATGGTAGGAGGAATAATGCCCACCTGATGGAATATATAGATTTCGACCGGGGAGAATATGAACAAGATGGAAGGAGCACAATAGGAGGATATTTCAGTTTGGGATCCTCCATGATCTCATGGATGAGAAGAAAGAAATATATAATTGCTTTGAGTAGTGTTGAGGCTGAGTATATTGTAGCTTGTAAAATAAGCAGAGAAGTGATTTGGTTAAGGAAGTTGTTATCCGATCTATTTGTAGGAATTATGGGCCCTACAATGATACATTGTGATAACACCAACTGATTGTTTGAAGAACCAATATTTCATGGAAAGAAAAAGAATATCAACAACAAGTATCACTACATTCAGAAGCTAGTACAAGATGGTGTATTGTAGCTACAATATGTCTCCACTGATGAAAATGTAGCTGAAATATTGAAAAAATATATTTCTAATAAGAAGCTTGTGTATTTTAGAGACAATATTAGTTTGGTTGATGCATCTTCCCTAGTTGAGAGGGAGAGATAGACACACCATTCTTGTCTTCACTTGGGAAGATAGAATGGAGGATTGGGTAGTAATTTGACATCCGATACTCTTTGAGGATGAGGTAGAGCATCCAAGATAAGAGTAGTCCTGGATCAATATTATTTGAGGACTATCTGTCCAAGATAAGAATAATCCAAAGAAGGTCATACTCTGTGAACACCTGGGTGGAATATTTACCTTGAGAGACAATGATGATGGTGTTTATAAATCATTAATCTCACCAAGCATTGTGCACTGATATTGTGGAGAGATAGAGCTGTTAGTCAAGGCCTTGCTATGTGAAAATTCTAGTTGATATGATGCTAGAAAGATGGGTTACCGATTCAACTCTTCTTATGAGATCTCTTCAGATCGAGAATTCTCATGTACCATTTATGAATACCTCCCTAGTTGAGAGGGAGTGTTGAAAAATGTGTAACTAGGTTCGGTATTTATAAATATGAAATGTACTTTTTATTCTTGTAAATTGTAAAATGAAAGAAAAATTATTATTATTATTTTTGGAGCATGGGTTTCATGCTCAAGGTCTTTTATTTTATAGGTCAAGCACCCATTGAATTATTCTAGGGTTTTTCTTAGGTCAAGAAGTCAAAAGAATCATTGTCATAAGTTGAAGACTCCATTGGGTACATTGTAACTTGTAAAGAGAATTACTTTTGTCTTTAAAAGTGTCAAAAATACCCTCCAAGACTAAGCTGAACCAATAGTTGGCAAGTCGACCTAAAAGGAAGATCCACGTCCACCTTGAAGAGCCTATATATAGGAGGAAACTCATCCTCCATGACACATCCTCACTCATCACTCATTCTAGTGAAGAAAGAGGAAGAGGAAGGAAACAAAGAAGGAAGAGGATGAAGGAGAATTTTATTTGGGTTATTTATCTCTCATGCATGTTAATGAGGACTAGGGTTTCTGCACCAGATCTAGGGTTTCTATCTACAAGTTTGATCTTGGAGAAAAGAAGGCACGAAGGTCAAGAGAAGGTCACCAAGGGTGATCCTCAAGCTCCAGAAATCAGAGAAAGGAAAGTAAAGGTCAAAGGAAGGCCCAAAAGGTAGATCAAAGCTCACATGTGTGGAAACAACAACTGCAGGGGGGCTGAAATTTCAAATTTGCAGAGGAGGCCAAAAATTCTGCACCAGAAGGTTGAAAAAGTGCTATTGGAAGAGATTTGACTGTGTTTGACTGGATCAAGGTTAGAACATCATATGAAGAGGTTGGTATTGGTTTTGGAGGGTATTTTTCCCAGGCTTAAGGTCTTGGAATTTGTCAATTGAGGAATCTATAAGAAAGAGAAGAGATTTATGGTTTTTTCTCTCAAGCATAGAGGTTTTGGCCCTGACTTATGTTGGATCATAAAGGTGACTGTTACAGGAAAATTCAATGCTTCTCATTTAATTATCAACCTAGGGAAAGTATTGTTATTTCAAGAGTGTAAGCACAATATATGCAAGTGATATCAGAGGAAAACTACTCCAAATTATCATAAGGAAGACTATCTAATTCTCGAAGTTCAATCAAATCAATTTGGAAGGGAATTATAGAATTCTTTGACTATTCTGTTCTAAGCATATGCAGAAATAACTACTCCAGACTGAAAGGAACAAACTACAATTGAATAACGTACTGTGATGAATTGAACAACAATCATACTGGATTGAACAACAACTCTAATAAATTGAACATCAATTGATTATTCTAAATTTTGCAATGGAATTCTCTTTTAAATCAATGAATGGCATCCCTCTGATTTAAACAACAACCAAACGCTCATAATGATAGTGAAAAGATCCAACATTAACTACATGCATAATTGAACAACAGTTGTGTTAAAACTAATCAATGATTATAAAAGCATTGGAAAAATGATGAAAGCATCTAAGCAATTATGAAAGCATTGATTTTAAGAAAGAAGGCTTGAATGGTGAACTAGTCTAATGAAAGAGGAAGTTGTAGCATATTATGTTCACAATTGACCAATTAAAAGATATCTTATGAAATGCACTAGATAACTGGAAACACAAGTTCTGTAAATAAAAGTATAGCACATATGTAGCAGAGAAACTCCTAGGGCTAGGCCCAAAGCCACCAAAATTCTATTGCTAAGGAAAAATCAAAGATTGACTATTCCAAAAGAGCCAAAATATTTATTAAGATAGACATTAATGCATTAATACAACTTGACGATTCTGTCCCGATACGTCTATTATAGAGGAAAATCTCTATGCAGATCTTTCTATCTTGTTCTCTTCGGCCTTTTAAACGGAAATTCAAAAGTAGTAACAGATCTTTTCCATACAGGACCCTACTACTTCATGGCTGTCTTTTGAGTACTCCAAGCATGGATGTGCCTTTCCATCTCCCACCAGTCGATAGGAGCCATTATGATCCCGTTTTCTTCCCTTGTCAGTTGTCTTTTGGTCATCAACAGTACAGTTGCTTTGCTTCCCTATTAGTAAAAATATGACAAGTCAGTTTTTACATTAAACATTCCTTTTATCATTAGTCCATTCTACCTTGGCTTTAAATTATTTTCCTTTACTTTATTGCTAATATGAGGGGACAATTCATAAAAGAACATAACAAATCGTGGTAAAGATGGGATGAAACGTACCTTCTTCTTGGCCAAACAACTTGCAACCTACATTCTGTGTTATTTTTCTTCTTGTTTTAGTAGTTGTTTGATGATTCACACCCATAATAATAAGTAAAAAATCTAATAAGTAAAAGGACATCATATGCATTTATCAAGTGAATATAAATCATTCTAATCATTTCCCTATAGATTTCTCAACAATATGTAACTCTATAAATAATCGATGCCAAGACTGTATGAAAATTTCCATCACAGAGCCAAAACAAACTTTAACTTGAGGTCATATGGAAATGTATAAATAATACAAATGTGCATATGCAACCATGTGTTTTGAGCTTACGATCATTGACGATTCTATATATATTTTTAAAATGCAGATCTCCATCGGATATTTGACTGCACATGCTACTTTTTTTTTTTAAATGTATACCTCCATTGAATATTCAACGACATGGGTCAATAGTCGAATATTAAAATCCTATCATTCTGCGTACTCATCAGAAAATTGACGCCAAAGTCGATGGACTGAATTTTCAGTCGCTTAACACTCTCGTTAGACAAAATTCTTGTTCGTCGAATATCTAATGCATCACTATAGTTTTGCGAGTGTCAGAGTGATAAAACTCCTATTTCACAACTTACATAAACAATCGATTACCCAACGCCTAAATGTCAGTTTTTCTCATTGGAAAAAATGAACCATGTGTCGAATATATGACAATAGGCTGTCATGAGACTCGTCAAATATTCAAAAATTGGTCTATCAGATATCCACTGATTTGTAGTGAAATAAAAAGGACTTCAAAGGGTCATTTTTTTAATGACCATTTTGGCATTTTATTATGTCGGATAATTGACATATATACCATCGAATATACGATTTTTTTTTTCTAAGTTGGACTAATTTATTAATATGAAACATAGTTTACAAAGCAGGACTTACCTCTATAACTGCATAACTATCCAATTATGGAGGGAGTCTTGATCAAAAAAACAAAAAAGACACTGCCCCTCATGGGGGAACCGACCCAGAAAGCGCTGCCCATGGATGGGAAACCAGATTTCATAAAGTTATACAAAAAATATTTTACAACCAACTTGTCCCAAAAATACAGCAAAGCATTAAAATTGACCAAAAAAAGATAAGGAGACCTGTCAATGCCCTGGATGCCCATCAGGCTAGCTATCGAGATGTGTTGGAGGAGGCTCCTCCATTATGGGACATCTGTACTCGTCAGAATCATCATCGACTCCCTTGGACTGCTGAGCAGTGTTCTTAGGAGAGGATGTTGAGCGAGCATGACTGCGGCCTTTCTTTAGCTACCTGTCTAAATGCGCTGAACTCCCGCTACCGTTGCCCACGGTGCTAGAGGACTACAAACCAGATTTGATGGGTAAGGCAGCAGCTTTTCTAGAATCTTGAGGAGGCTCCAGGGAGATGGTGGATTTCCTCATGTGCTTTCTGGAGCCAGAGCCCGTGGCATTGTGCTGCACTTCCTGGAACACAACAGAAATAGTAGCAGTGATTCTTGGATTGTCCAAGACGCTGTCAAAGTGAAATTGAGCAACATTGTCGGTCAGAGGCATGGAGCCACGTTCTTCGTGAATGGAGAGAGGCGGTCGAGAGCCTGCTCCTCTGCCTCTACCTCGCCTACACCTCATACGGTACCATCTAGGCATGTTGGGGATGGAGGGCGAATGAAGTGACTGGGAGCGTGAGTAGGAGGGCGAGTGCGAGGAATGGGAAGGCGAGCTCGGCAATTTCACGCAGAGGCTAAACCGATTAAAGTCTACACCGGAGGGATTGTGGGTGTAGAGGCCAAGTGAGGGCCTAACAGCATAATGAATAGGAAGAGGGCTTTCAACAATGGATGACAACTTGGCTAGCTGAAGATGGAGATGGAGAAGTGTATCTATGGAGCTCAAGAGCCGAGAAGAAGCCAGAGGCAAAGACAAAGAATGTCAGGAAAATGAAACAGTTATGGGGCTAATATTCTACTCAACTCCTTTGTTTGTCAAGCAGTCCGCTACCTTGTTTGCAGAGCGATGAACATCCTTGAAGGAGATAGCTTGAGATGCTTTGAGCCATTTCTCAATTTTTTTTAATCTTGTCAAGAGTTGCCAGCTTGTGGACACTTTAGAAGCAGGGGTGTCCAGGTGGAGACGCATGGTAGTGTTGATGAGGATCTGTAAGTCTCCTTCTACTTCCAGGGGGAAGAAATTATTTTCCTCATCTATAAGGAGTCCCTGCCATAAACCTTCAAATTCAACTGAATTATTGGAGTCCAATCCAATAGAGCCATAGTAAATTCTAAGAGGGATTCCTGCTGCATACCGAAAAATGCCTCCAAAACTTGTAGCTTCAGGATTGCCTTTGGAGGCTCCGTCAAAGTTCATCTTAATGATGCTATTGATCGGAGGAATCCAAGAGCAAGGAGAGTCAGGATTATTGGAAGGGGTAGGGGAGTGAAGGGGGAGACTGGGAATGGAAAGATGCCAGTTTTCCCATATGATGCTTTCAGGAGGAGTAGTGGGAATGTTAGAGTCTTGCTAGGGCCGGAGAGTGAGAGTTTCTTGAAGGTTGATGCATAGGTTGGTCCAAAGGATATCAGGGGGAGTACTTTCATCTTTGAAGATTCGTTTATTCCTTTCTTTCTAGACTGTCCAGAGAATAAAGCTGGGGAGAAGAGACCAAAGAGAATTGAGCAAGTTGCAAGTGAAGGGCTCATTGGGCCAATGTCGTATGGTATTTATGATATCTCCTCTAATTCTTCTCGATATTCTTCAGCAAATGTCTATTTTTTCCCATAAGAAATTAGCAATGCTGCAGGTTTCCAAGAGATGAGGAATGTCTTCTGCATGCTTAGAGAAATTGGGACATATTGAGGGCCCAATGAATCCCCTTTTGAGGAGATTATCCCAAGTAAGAATCTGTTTCTTGTTTAGGAGCCAGAGGAAAGTAGATATTTTGGGCCATATGCCTGGCTGCCATATTTGTGTCCAGATTTTGTCCTTATGTGCATGCGCTGAAAGAAAAAGAAGATGATAGGCCTCTTTGATGGTGAAGGATCTGCGAGGAGTATAGCCCCACCAAGGCCTGTCTTCTTGAGTCACAAATCAAATTTTCCTATCGATGAGCTCTTTGTCAATTTCCTTGTAAGTTTCATCTTACCAATTCTCTTTCCATTGTGCAGCCAGAATCCATTGTCGATAGCCCTGACTTAGGTGCAGTTGCCAGAAGCAATTGACTTGATTATTCTCTGTGATTTGAAGGACAACTTGCCATTTGGGTTTTTGGAAAAGGTCCGCCAACTTTGGCAATTGCTGCCAAGAATCTTCCCAAAGACGTGTAGATTTGCCTGAATTGATCTCCCAAAAACTGTGCGCTTGAATGAAGGTGCTATGTTTTTTGGCAGAGTTCCAAATGAGAGAGCCAGAGACTTTTGAGGAGATTCTGATGAGAACTGATGGTGTTCTGTCATTGGTGTATTTGGCAGACCAGAGTCGAGCCCATGAGGAATGAGGTTTGGAAAGCCACTGCCACCATATTCACACTCCCATCGTGACATTACTGTATTGGGGATCCCTTATTCCTAATCCTCCTTCAGACTTAGGTACACATACATCTGTCGATTTCACGAGAACCCATTTTATGTTCAGTCCTCTAGATCCCCAAAGGAATTTGTGTTGAAGTTTTTTGATCTGTTTTAGAACCCATTTGGGTGCAGCTAGAACATAAAAAAGATACAATGGCATGGATTGGAGGAAAACTTTGATTAGGACTAGTCTGCTAGTAGTGTTGAGCGATCTATAAGTCTAGGAAGAGAGGTGAGCCTCAAGATTGTCAAAAACCTCTTTCCAAGAGGAGTGTTTGATTGCTGATTCAATGAGTAGGGCTTCGAGGTACTTGGAAGGAAGAGCGGCAATGGAAAATCCCAGGAGTCTGGAAATGTTGCGTTGGGTGATGGTTGGAGTATTGAAGAAGAAGATTTGGGATTTACCAGCATTAATGGTGGTGCCAGAGGCTTCAGAAAAGGTGTCTAGAAGGGATTTGAGAGAGCCCGCTTCTTGGACAAAGGGATGAACAGAAAACATGTTGTTGTCAAAAAATTGTTGATGGGTGATGGGCTGATTATCATGAAGGGAAAGACCCCTGAGAGTGTTGTTGGAGGTAGCATGATGAATGAGACGACCAAGCCCTTCTACCATGAGGACAAAGATGAAAGGGGAGAGGGGGTCTCCTTGACGAATACCATGGGTAGAAGAGAAGGGAGTGGAAGGAGTACCATTGAGAAATATGGAGAACTGAGGGGTGGAGATGAGATTCGTGATCCATATAGTCCAGGTAGGAAAAAATCCAAAAGTAAAAAACATTTGATTGATATATTCCCAGCTTAGTTTATCAAATGCTTTGGAAAGATCCAGTTTTAATAGCATACCTGCCTTCTTGAGGTGCTTCAATGAATGGATCACTTCATGAGTGAGAATGATCCCATCTAGTATTTGATGTCCTTCAACATAGCCGGTCTATTTCGGAGAGATAAGTAGTGGGAGCAGAGTTTTGAGTCTGTTGGTGATGACTTTGGAGATGAGTTTGTATATGATGTTGCATAGAGCAATGGGCCTATACTTGTCCGAGGTACTCGAATTATCCTCTTTGGGAATGAGGGCAAGGAAGGTTGTGTTAAGAGATAGAAGAATCCAATGCAGAGTCCTTGATTCTTCAACTAAGTCCCAAACTTCCAATTTGATCTGCTCCCATAAGAAGTGAAAAAAGTTTGCTGTGAAATCATCTGGGCCTGGGGCTTTTCCATCTTTGAGTTGTGCCATTTCTTGCTCAACTTCTTGAAGATAAACATGTTTAAGTAACATAAGGTTATGTTCCTCAGCGATTAGCCTTGGAAGGTGCTGAGTTATCCTGTTTATGGCTTGTGTCTGACTCCCTGTGGGCTCCTGAAGAATATGTTGGAAATAACCGAGGAATTCGTTTTCTATGTCCTCATGTTCCTCAAGCCGAATGCCTTGGCTATTGTTGAGGAAGGTGATGTTATTATGCATGCATCTTTATGTGGTGGATCGGTGGAAGAAATTGGTATTCTTCTCCCCCTCTTTAAGCCAGCGGATCCTTGACTTTTGATGCCAAAGGATTTCCTCTTGTTGATGCCGCTCATCCAGTTTTGTGAGGAGAATATTTTCCTGGGCAGCATAGGCATCCGATTTTCCCTCTGTGATAATGCTCTGCTGTAACTCGTACATTTGCTGTTCGTGTTCCTTCTAATGTTTGAAGATGTTCCCAAAGCTGGTATGATTCCACTTCTTGAGCTTGTATTTGAGGTGTTTTAGCTTTTGTTGAAACTGGAACATTTTGGAGCCTTCTGGAGGACTAAAGTTGTTCCAGCATGTGGTTACCATCTCTTTGAAATCCGGGTGGGCAATCTAGAAGGATTCAAAATAGAATGGTCATTTGTTAGCTGTTCTAGGACAAGACCATTACAAGAGGATTGGCCAATGATCAGATCCATCCAAGGGCATAATTGATGAGTGAAATTATCCCCCTAAGTGGATAGCATTGTCTGAGATGAGGAAATGATCTAGTATGGAGGCTATTTTTTGTGAGCTACCTCTCTTGTTGGTCTAAGTATGAATACCATTGGAGAAATAAAGATCAATCAACCAGTTGTCTTGAATGAAATATTTGAAGTAAGTACTATCCGTCTCAAGCCAAGTTCTGCCTCCCACTTTTTCCACTAAATTGGTAATTATGTTGAAGTCTCCACCATAGATCTAGAGGGGATGGAATCTAGAGGAGTTGAGGATGGCCATAGAGTTGAGAAGGGCAATTTTTTCCAAAGGGTCTTGAGGGAAATAGACATTGGTAAGGTGCCCATGTGAATTGGAACCTACCAAGTGGAAGGTAGCTTGGATGAAATTGTGAGAAGCATGAAATTAAGATAGAGAAATGATTTGGGGGTTCTAGGCTATGGCTAACCTTCCTAAGGATCTAGAGGCATCAACATCCACTGAGCTGCAACCAAACCATGACTTGGTGAGGATAGAATCCAAATAATTACTGCTACATTTGGTTTCCTGAAGAAAGAATACCATTGGCTTGTTTTGTTGAATCATATTTTTAATCATTCGGTGTTTGGAAGGGTTGTTTAGCCCTCTTATATTCCAAGAGATGAGCTTCATTAGGAACTATGGGAGATCGGCTGATAGAACTTTTTCAACTTGGGATATCTCCCAGATTCAGCAAGAATTTCTCCTATTATAATTATTCTTTGCAAATCTGACTTACGCCCTCTCTTTTTTGACTCTTTGATTATCTTTTTTCCATCCCAGTGGCTTCCATCTTGAATGCCCAATGAGTTTCTTTGTTGTGCATGGAAGAGGGTGACTTCAAGGCTGTTGATTTTCCTGAGGGGAATCTTGTTGAAGTCCTTTTGATGGCAAGGTAATTCTAGCACTAGGATGTCCAGATCACCTAGATCAATGCTCTCTGGTTCCTCTTCCATATGAGTAGGCATGTTATTTTCTTCCTTGGTATATTTTTTCTGTGAGGCTATGGGGGGATTTCCATCCATCTCCATCTGAGTGCTCCTAAGCACTATTTCTTTGTCCCTGTTGGTTAGGGAGGTGGGTCATTAGGGTATCTAAGGGGAGTGGGGGGTGGGTTTCTTTTGAGGCATGACCTTGGGGTCAGGAACATTAGTGATGGGGCTATATGAGGAGGGATGCGAGGAATCTCCTTCCAAGGTTGGATGGGTGGCTAGGATTTCAAAGTTGTTGCTGGTGGAAGGATTGGTTGGTGCTTTGGGAGTGGCTGAGGGCTTCTTGGTGTGCTTTTTTCAGTTGGGAACTTTGGTGAAGCCTTCTGAATCGGTGCTTTCAGAGGTTGGGGTGGGTTTGGGAGTGGTATTTAAAGGGAAATCTATGAAAATATGGCCGTGTTCATGGCACTTTCTACATCGAAAGGGTACATGCTCATAATCTATTGTTTGGATCCATTCAAAGTTGTCATGGAAAAGACTTACCGACTCAGTGAGGGCTTTGGCTAGATGCGTGTAGATGTAGATCCTCGCATAGGATGTATATCGTCTAACCTTGGTTTCTTTAGTGATTTTGATGAACTCCCCTATTCCATTTCCAATGTATTTAAGGGTTTCCTCATCCCAGTATTCTAGGGGTAAAGAATACATTCTGATCCAGACAAGTGCCCAGTTGAAGTCTTCCTTATCAAGATTGAATCTTTTAATCCAGTCTCTGAGGTATAGGCCTGTAGAATTGAAAAAATACGGGCCTCCGTCCAAATTACGGTGTCTGTCCTCAAGACAGTTGAAGATGGTTGTGAAGAAGCCTTTTGGACCCAACTGCAGGGTAACATGTCCTTTAGGTTTCCATTTTGAAGTGATCCATCCCTGTCACGCCTTTTCTGTCGGCCAAAAGCCAATAAAATTGCCGATGAGGGCATGATCCTTCATGTACTGAATATGCCCATTGATCTGGTGTCCTGGAAGGTCTATTTTAATGCAATCTGCTATTATTGGAATGCAAGTAGTAGAGGTGACTTTTTGCTGTGCGTCTAAGGCAACCTGAGATTCCATTTTGTCATTTTGCGCGTCATTTGAGTTTGCCTATGATCCTACTATGTCAGGGGTTGGGATTTGAGAAGTAGCGGCCGGAATGGTTGTGTCAAATGGGGGGTTCTTAGGAGGAGGGGGGGGGGGGTTCCATAGTTTAGTATTAGAAGCAGGTGATGAAGGGGTGCAGATGAGTTAGTCCAAGGCTGCCGGAAGAGTAGAAGAGAGCCTTGTCGACTCCATTGTAGGTGTCTAGTCAACTTAGTGTTTCTAAATTGATGTCATAAATTGTCAACCAGGGCTAGTAAACTGTTGAAGTGAAGTGCACTATATGTGCCTAGGTATCTGCTTCCTACTTCGTTGTGTTTAGTGTTTTTCTATTTTTGGTTTTGTGTTTTTATGCTAAGAGGAAAAGAACTAAGTTGTTGGCAAAGAGAAGCTATTGGTCACACTAAAACAGAGCAAAATCTATTCTAAACTATGTATGGCACCTAAGAACAGAAAATGCTAATTCACAGATTGCAAAAATTGACAAGAAAAATAACTCATAACATGAACTCAGTCCAATTCATTTCATTAGAGGTATGTTGGAACAACTTGAGAAAAGGATAAGTTTAATGCAATGGGGTTCTTCTAAGTAAACAACAACTTACAATATCACAGAGAAAATCTCATCCATGGTTAGAAATTTGTTGGAACACATTTGGGAAAGATTATCTGCAACAAGTAAGGAACCCTACTCTAAATTAACTTATGACACTAAAATTAATCCATTCTACAACTCAAAATGTCACTGTTAAGCCTCATTCAAGGGTTAGAAATCTTTTGGAATAGTTTTGGAAAAAGACTGTTGGTAAAATTATGATAAATTGTAGAATAGTCAAGACTTCAAAATGACATTACCAATTCTTGTTCCTATGATAATGATGTATTAGCAGAGATTAAGAACAAGAGCAGTTTGTAAATAATGAAGGCCTTTAAGTCTAATTTAACAGAACTAGAATACAACTAGCTAATAAAACTTAAAATACATTAAACAGAACCGAACTAATATGCAATTAACCTCCGAAATACTACAGCTGAACTAAAATGCAATTAATCTCTGAAATACTAAAGCTTTATCTCATTCAGTGTTAGTGGTATTTTGGAACAATTCATAAGAACAAGACTGGCTGTAACATTTGATGTAAGTTAGCATAAAACATAAAGTTTAGAAAACTGCCTAAATTAGGAACGAAACAGAGCTAAAGTTACTTATCTAAACAATATGCACAAAGCCTCTTGGGCAGTAGGGGCCCTCTACCACCAGATTAGCACACGAATCTCCTCAAGATTTCTTCAGATCATGTATTAAATTTGTTCTTCTTTCATTAAAGGAAAACGCTTCAAAAACAGAGTATTACGGTCTTGGACAACTTAACAATAAAACATCAACTAACTAACTGTCTCTCGGTTTCCCGAGTTATTCTTATAAGAGAAATACATAACTGCCCTGGAGAAGAAATAGGGATAAGTTTCTTTTTAAATTAAAATCAAATTATAACTCTTGTGGAAGCCTCGTACTTTGCTGAAGACATCTGTAGAGTCCTTGTCCTGGTAGGAATCTACTTCTTAGTTTTGGTTTCCTCCACGTGCATAACCACTTGCAGATTTTTGCTCAGACTTCATAGAGGGCAAGGAATGATGTAGGTGAGTTCTGGAATTCAACCATATGCGTTTTTCCTTTAAGTGACACCTGTAACCTATGTGAAGATGAAGATAGCTGCGGAATAAGCGACTAGCTACAGAATGGCTGCATTCTATAGCTAAGTCTAGTAAAAAATTACTACAACAACAAAACCACGAAAGTATAGCAAGTCAGTCATTGTATGCATTCTTAAAGTGAATTTAATCAATCCTATTGATCTTTTAAGCCTATAACTGATAAAGGACAAAGGAAATGAAGTGAAATTTGGTGAAAGAAAAGGACATCTTTGGGGCTCAACATACCCCCACTGCAAAACTTTTGCATGTCCTCATGCAATCAATCCATGTATTCTGAAACTTCTGCTAGGAAATATAACTTCTTTTTTCTGCTTTGCCTGATGTTCAATGGCATCCTAGGCTTCCTTATGAATAATTTAAACGTCAGGTTTATAAGTGCCTTGCTCAACTTTTTATTTTTCTTCTTCAGCTTCTCACTAGCCTTGTACAATTTTTCCATTTGCAGAGAGAGTTGTGTTCATGTTACTTTTCAGCTTGACTTGTTCCCTTAAAATTTCATTTTCATTTTTTATGTGCCTATTAAGTACTTCCAGTTCATATTTATCTCTTCTCAGCGTTTCAATGGAAAAATCTTGTGGACTAGGAGTTCTTCCTCTATTTTCTGAGGCTCTCTTTTCCAATGACTCAACATAATTATAGATTTGTTGTTGTGCTGGGTCTAATTTCAGAGTTCCTCTATCAAGATCCTCTTCATACTGGTACTCAGGAGATCTATCAGTTGGTGTCTCTTCATCCTCAATATTTATGATTCCCGTTTGCTTAACCCCTGTTTTCTTCAATATGCCTCTAAGCATATGGCTTCTTCTTAGTTTAGATGGTCCCTCACCTCTCTCCTTGGCATACTTTCTTATTATCTTCTCATTTTTAAGTCGTTTCTTGATTTCAGCCAATTTTTCAGAGATAATCTCCTCATTGTCCTCTTGTATGGATTTACCAGTTTTAATTTCAACAGATTTGGAAATTTTCCCTCTCCTACTTCTTCTTGCAAGTTTGCCTTCAGATGGAGATTCCTTGGGTTCTTCAAAGTGATTCCTCAAGAGGAACTCATCCTAATTGTCTCCCACCTTTCTCACATGATGCTCAATTAGGATTTTAACTAGGCCATGGTGATACAAGGTGATTTCTAAAAATTGAACCCTTTTTTGTACATTAGAGGCCATCCTCTTTAGGCTATGGAGTAAGAAAAAGGGTAAATTTATTTCTTCATCTAGGAAATGCATCATAAGCCGAATGTGATAAACATATAGGGTACCAAACCTTCCCTCAAAAGTTATAAACTTTTGCAAAATGAGCAACATATTTCGCCATTTATTCTTCAGTGTTGAGATAGGAATTCCCTTCTTAAAAACTGAAATATCCATACCTGGTGTTTTGAGCATCTGCCTCCATGCCTCATTGTGAAATTCCTTGTTTTTGAACCATCGTTCACCTTGCCTTGGTAATTCTGCTGCTTCTGCAATGAAGGATTCTATAATAGTGAATTTGACATCACCTATTTCAACTTTTGATCCGTTGAATGACCATGCAAATGTCTTGGTTACCTCCTTATGAAAACCATTGAACTTTTCCAAAAACTGTAACCACCCAACCTATTGTAGCATCTCTCTAATCTTTGGGTAACCCTCTAAGTATTTGGTTTCGACTGGTTTGGACCTTACAATGAGACCCATGGCTTCTTTTCTCAACCTTCAATTTACTGCTCCGTTACTGCTCTTCTATTCATGGTAAAAATGGCCGTAGAGAGTTGTTTTCACCCCAAAGATGACTTCTCTGTTTCTGCAGACCAGAATTGGCTACGAAAAAAAAATAACATGAAGTGGTTATGGAATGAGTGAAATACGGTGAGAGTGAATTTACATGAATGAATGAGTTTGAGAGCTGTCATGGAGTGAAAGACCGCGGAAAAATCTCATGAGAATTTCAAAATCATCACTGAATACTTCGGGTTAGTGACGTGACCTAATAGGTCACTTCAAGTACTAACCATTAAGTTTTAATAAATGATGATTTGATATGGTGGAATGGAAGGGATTTGTCCAAGGTTTTTTTTTTTATGATAGGCTTAATAGGCTTGATCAACACGAATAATCAAAATAACTTTATGAAACATACATGACTTAACCATACTATAACTTTCATAATCTGTTATCATAATAATTTCACAACTTTACCTTAGCCTTTCCTTTGATTTTTGTGGTTTTAATATGATTTGTCTTCCTTTGAAAATCATTGATCCTTCAGTCTTCATAATCTCTTTGATTTTTCTTATTGACATAGGTGTGCAAGATCAATTTGCTGCTGAACAAGTGATTACTGGATAGTTGCCTTCAGGATATCTAGGTGCAGAATGTCTGGCTATAGAATCTCTGGCTGAAGAATATACCTGTAAAAAGCTTTGAAACATAGAATGAAATGATTTGAAACATGGACGGAATGTAGTATGAAATGGATCATGAAATATAGTGGAATGAAGCATGAGTGAAGTGAAATATAATGGAATGAAATGGATCATAAATGTAAAGTGGAATGAAATATGAAAAGTGGCCTGCAACTTATGATTTGTAATACTCAATTGTAGAAAGAGATCAAATTTAAAAATCTGAGATGAAAATGAGGTGGACCATGGAATGGAGTGAATGAAGTATGGATGAATGGAGTGAATGAAATATGAATGAAGTGAGACATGATGGAGTGAAATGGATCATAAGTGGAATAGGATATATAAAATGGGTCTGCATTTATGATTTTGTGATAGTTGCTTGCAGGAAAAGAACAAATTTGAAAAGCTAAAGTATAAGAAAGATTCTGATTTTCACTTTATTTTTTCTGTATAAACATGCTAATCAGTGATTAGTTTTCATGTTTATACTTTATTTTTTATTTTTTTATTTTTTTTCATCTAAATTCAGAAAATTCAATTAAGTTGATGAAGAAGAAGGATTCTTCTTCATTAACTTCACATCACTGTTCTCCTAGAATCTCTTGACAAATTCTTCTCTTGAAGGTGGCTTATGATACAGTTTCAATCTATGACCATTTACAAGAAAAGTAACCTCTTCTTCATCTATTTTCCTGATTTTTATTGCTCCATTGTCAAAAAATTTCACAATTTCATATGGCCCAAGCCAATGTGTTTGGAATTTTCCTTGAAAATCTTTGAACTTTGAATCAAACAAGAGGGCCCAGTCACCTTCTTTGAATTTCTTTTCCTTGATGTACTTATCATGCCATCTAGTCCTTTGCTACTGGACTATACTTGTTTTTTGGACTGCGTCTTGTCTGATCTCATCCAATTCATTAATCTGCTCCAATCTGTGATTTTGTGCCTCTATTAGATCAAGTCCTAGTTGAACTGCCATTTTAAAAGTTTGAATATGAAACTCTATGGGAAACAAGACTTGTTTTCCATAAACAAGTTCATAAGGAGTATGATCTGTTGTGCTTCTCCATGTAGTTCTATAGGCCCACAAGGCTTCAGGAAGCCTGTCTGCCCAATCTCTTCTATGTAAATGAACAGTCTTTGTTAGGATCCCTTCAATAACCTTATTAGTAGATTCCACTTGACCATTTTCTCGTGGATGATAGGAAGTAGATTTTCTGTGTCTGATTTTATACCTCTCCATCATTTGTTCCACTAGCCTTAATGTGAATTGAGCTCCTTGATCTGTAACAATTTCTCTTGGGACACCAAAACAAGTAAAAATATCCTCAAAAAGAAAATTAACTACAGATGCTTTAGAAGAAAAAAGTAATGGCTTGGCCTCTACCCATTTGGTAACATAATCAGTGCAAACTAATATATATTTCTTTTGTCTTGATGGAGGACTAATAGGTCCTACAAAATCTAAAGCCCATTTCTCAAAAGGTTCAATGTGTACTTGAGGCTGCAATGGCATCTCACCTGAAGGAGAAGGTTTCCCTACCCTTTGGCAACTGTCACACCTTTTGACATACTCTTTAGCATCTTTAAAAAGGGATGGCCAATAGTATCCTAAATTAAGGACCTTATAAGCTGTCCTTTTATTAGCAAAGTGTTTGTCACAAGGTTCATCATGACATGCCTTGAGGATCTCAGGCATCTCATCTTCTCGAACACATCTCCTAATGATAAAATCTGGACCTGTTTTGTATAACTCATTAGCAACCCATGAATATTTTGCACTGTCATAAATGATATTTATTTTGTCTCTTGCATTCATTATTGAAGGAAATTTCCTTGAAACTAAATAATTAGCAATGTCAGCAAACCAAGGAGTTTGAGTAGAAATTGCAAAAAGATATTCATCAGGGAATTGATCTTCAACTGGAGTATTGTCTTTAATGTTTTGGAGTCTAGATAGGAAATCAGCTACTGTATTTTGTTTCCCAGGCCTATCTAGAATGGTGATGTTGAATTCTTGTAAAAGCAATAACCATCTTATGACTCTGCCATTAGTAATTGATTTTTTCATTAGATATCTAATTGCAGAGTGATCTGTGTGGAAAAAAGTTTCATAGCTTGTTATATAGTGTCTAAATTTTTTTATGGCATGAACAACAGCTAAAAACTCTTTTTCAGTTATAGTATAATTTAACTCTAAAGGGTTCAAATTTTTACTTGTATAGTAGATGGCATAAGGAATCAGGTATTTTTGTCCCAATACAGCTCCTAAAGCTGTATCTGAGGCATCTGTTGAAATATGAAAAGGTAATTTCCAGTTAGGTCCCCTTAAAATAGGTGCTTCAGAGATTTTTGTTTTCAAGGTCTCAAAGGCTAACTGGCAATCAGGATTCCACTTGAATTCACAGTCCTTGGTAAGTAAATTGAAAAGTGGAGATGCTATCTTGGTGAAGTTTTCTATAAACCTTCAATAATATCCTGTAAATCCTAGAAAACTCCTAACATCCTTTTGACAACTTGGAACAGATAAGTTAGAGATGACTTCAACTTTTGACTCATCAAATCTAATCCCATCCCCTGAAATGTGATGCCCCAAAACAATTCCTTCAGTAAACATCATAAAACACTTTTGATGACTTAGTGAAAGATTTGATTCTTTACATCTCTTTAAAAAAATTCCAAGTTTGCTAGGGCTTCTTCAAATGTGTTTCCATAGACTGTGAAATCATCCATATATACCTCTACACAATCATATATTAGATCTGAAAAGATTCCTAGTACTGCCCTTTGAAATGTTGCAGGTGCATTGCACAGTTCAAATGGAAATAATCGGTAAGCATAGGTACCCCAAGGACAGGTAAATGTGGTTTTGTATTGATCTTTAGGTGCTACTTGAATTTGATTATAACCACTAAACCCATCTAAAAATGAGAAGTACTTTTTGCCAGCTAATGTATCTAACACCTGATCTATGAAAGGTAGGGGAAAATGATCTTTAAGAGTAGCTTTGTTTAATTACCGGTAGTCAATACATACCCTCCATTTACCATTTTTATTTGGAACAATTACCAAAGGAGAAACCCACTGACTATCTGAAATGGGATAGATAAAGTTGACATTTAACAATTTATGCAATTCTTCTTTAACAATCTCTCTAAGATTTGGATTCATCCGTCTCTGAGGTCGTCTGATTGGTTTACAATTTTCCTCTATGTAGATGTGATGAGTGCAAGTCTTAGGGCTTATCCATTTCATATCAGTGTACTCCCATGCATATGCAGAAGAATGTCTCTGTAATAGCTTGACTAGCTCTTCTTGTTGAGATTTCTCTAGGTTCTTGTTTATGTTTAAAGTTACCTGGAAATATCTCAATTGTAGAGCTGCCAAATTTATCCATGGAATAGAGAGACATCTGTTTGGATGATAAAAACTCAATGTTGGATTCTTCTTGAAATTTTTCATGCTTGTATTCCGAAGAGGATTCAAAATTTTCTAAGGTATTCAGAATCTGGCTATCTTCACTAATTTCTGAAATTGTGAAGAGAGGTTGTAAGTCTTCTTCATCTTCAATCCATTGAGTATCATCTAATTCTGTAATTGCTTTTGCTGGAGGATACAAGGTAAATTTCTTGGTTGAACTACCATTAGAGATGTACATATCACTGGATCTACAGCGAATGAAAGCATCAACTGTAGCTAACCAAGGTCTTCCTAATATAATAGGATGCCCTCCTAGATTATTCTTAGGGGTTAGGATCATAAAATCCACAGGATACTCCCAAGAATCTAGGGAAACTGTAATGTCTTCTATTACCCCATAAGGTTTTATCACAGATCTGTCTGCTAATTGTAATAATGTGGGTATAAAAAGAAGATTAGGAAGTTTTAGTTTATCCATGATTTTTCTACTCATGATATTGATTGTTGCTCCTAAATCAATAAGTGTGTTTTGGATCTCAGTTCCATTGATGTGTATCTTAAAAACTGGATTTCCTGGGTCTAGATACTTTGGAATGGCAATCTTACCCATCATGATTTCTGCTATTTTTCCTGCCAGTTGAATTTTCTTTGTCTCTTTGATTCTTTTTCTTGTTTTTTTCATGCTCAACTCCTTTATTGTTTTTGCTAGAATTGGAATTTCCTTGATAGCTTGTCATAATGGGATCTTAATACAAACATTTCTCAGCTCATCTAGGAAATCATAATTAGGCACCATAATTTGTTTTTCTACACCCCTATCAATTTGTAATCTTTTTGGAAAGGGAGGTGTAGAGGTAGATGTTGATGGCTGCTCTAATATAGGAGTTGAAATTATTGGTTCTTTTTTTTTTTTTTTTTCAATGTTTGGGTCTTGGAAAGGTGTGTTCTCTTCAAAACTTTTATTCACCAGTAGAGAATCTTCCTCAGAGTTGTTTTGCTCTTGTATGATTATAGAAGGTTTCTTCTTTTTAAGTATTCTTCCAAACCTAAGTTGAACATCATTAAGGTCTAAAGGAGTAATCAAATAGGTTGGAAATTGTTGGCCTTCTATCATCTATGTGTTCTAAGGAATTTTATTGTTGGGGTTTGGTATGGGTTGGGCAGGTAATTGATTTGTTTTCTGAGGAAATGGTGATGGAAGTGGTTGATTTTGATGTTGTGGATTTTGAGGATTTTGTTGAAAATTTTGTTCAGGAGGGAAATGTGGATATGGTGGATATTGATGGTACTGAGAGTATCTTCCATAGGGATTTTGTGCTCCTTGTGCCCAAGTTTGAGATTGATTTTGAAATTGGGGCCAAGGTTGCTACCAAGAATTCCAATTTGGTGGGGGTTGATTATACAGCTGATCATAGAATCCTTGTGTTTGAGGTCCTTGCCAAGGCCTTCTAGAGACAAAATTGAGAGATTCTGTGGAATTTGTAGGGGTTTCTTCTTGAAAGACAGCTTTAAGACCAGGAAGTGAAGGACAAATCTTGGTCTCATGTTTTTCTGAACAAATTACACAGGTCTCTACTACTTTTGCATCCAAAGGGCACTCTCTCAAGGCATGCTTCTTTCTACATTTGGGACAAAAGATTACTAAGGCATCAGATTCAACTTTTTGCTTGTTTTGTAACTTAAGGGTGTCTATTTGTTCACTAAGACTCCCTAAAATGTTAGATTTGAATTCATAAAAAATATGTCTTATTTCTGCCCTACTTACTATCCCAGAAGCAGACTTACTTGCCCTTGTAAGAGCAGGGTCTCTTGGTCCTTTTACAGTTTTAGATTTCCCTCTTGAAAGGTTGATACATAATTAAGCTATTTTAGGTAATGTGAGCTGAGATATATCCCCTTTTCCCATCATGTTAAGGATATCTAACCATTCATCCCTAATTGTCTTCAACAAGAAAGCTTTCAAAGTATCTTGGTCTAAGTTTTCCATTTTTTCCCTCTTGATGTTTAGTTAAACCTCTCCAACAAATCTTCCATATTTTCATCCTCTTTTTGTAACATTTTAAACAATTCCTCCTTATGGTTGACTGGCATACAGTAATCCAAATACCTCTCTAGAAATGCCTGTTTCATGTCTTCCCATGTCCTAATAGAACTATTGATCAAACTCATAAACCATTTTAATGCTGCTCCTTTCAATGTTGAAGGGAATAGTTTAAGTTTTTTGGCATCTTGTAAGTAATCATAGGTTCTACATAGGACTTAAAATTCAAATAGGAAGGTTTTAGGATCTTCACTTTTGAGTCCATAAAATTTTGGAAGGACAGAGGGTGAAATGTTTTTCATAGTTGCATTGGTTTCTTCATCTACTATAGGAAACCAAAAAGAGCTTCCCATTTCCCTTCTACCTCTTCCTCTGCCTCCTTATTCACCTCTACCTCCTTCTCCTTCTGCACCTCTACCTCCTTCTCCTCTACCTCTACCTCTACCCCCTCCAAATAGTGTATGTTCTCCATTAAAGAATCCTCCTCCTCCTTCTTTTGCCATGGTTGATTCTCTTGTAGAAGTGGAAAATTTTAGGTCTCTAGCAGGGGTCCTTGAATCTTCTTCTAAGACAGGTTCAGTGGATGAAGTGGAAGGTCTTTCTGATGGAATCTCTGAACTTAAGTCCACTGGAAGTCTATGATCAGTGGAGTATGGGATGTGGGTTTGAGTTGGAGGTGTGCTGCCTCTTGGTCTTGGTGGAACAAGTGGTGTTCTAGGAATCAAGCTTCTGCTTCTTATGAATCTACCCCTTGAGTCTCTTTCTCTACGCATATCATTGTTTTTGGGAGGTAAGAAACAAGGCTACCTAGTTACACTTCCCCGACAATGGCGCCAAAATGTCTAGTCAACTTAATGTTTCTAAATTGATGTCATAAATTGTCAACCAAGGCTAGTAAACTGTTGAAGTGAAGTGCACTATATGTGCCTAGGTATTTGCTTCCTACTTCATTGTGTTTACTGTTTTTCTAGTGTTTTTGGTTTTGTGTTTTTTTTCTAAGAGGAAAAGAACTAAGTTGTTGGCAAAGAGAAGCTATTGGTCACACTAAAACAGAGCAAAATCTATTCTAAACTATGTATGGCACCTAAGAACATAAAATGCTAATTCACAGATTACAAAACTTGACAAGAAAAATAACTCATAACATGAACTCAGTCCAATTCATTTCATTAGAGGTATGTTGGAACAACTTGAGAAAATGATAAGTTTAATGCAATGAGGTTCTTCAAAGTAAACAACAACTTACAATATCACAGAGAAAATCTCATCCATGGTTAGAAATTTGTTGGAACACATTTGGAAAAGATTATTTGCAACATAGTAAGGAACCCTACTCTAAATTAAATTATGACACTAAAATTAATCCATTCTGCAACTCAAAATGTCACTGTTAAGCCTCATTCAAGGGTTAGAAATATTTTGGAATAGTTTTGGAAAAAGGCAGTTTGTAAAATTATGAGAAATTGCAGAACAATCAAGATTTCAAAATGACATTACCAATTCTTGTTCCTATGATAATGATGTATTAGCAGAGATTAAGAACAAGAGCAGTTTGTAAATAATGAATGCCTTTAAGTCTAATTTAACAGAACTAGAATACAACTAGCTAATAAAACTTAAAATACATTAAACAAAACCGAACTAATATGCAATTAACCTTCGAAATACTACAGCTAAAATAAAATGAAATTAATCTCTGAAATAATACAGCTCTATCTCATTCAGTGTTAGTGGTATTTTGGAACAATTCATAAGAACAAGACTGGCTGTAACATTCGATGTAAGTTAGCATAAAACATAAAGTTCAGAAAACTGCCTAAATTAGGAACGAAATAGAGCTAAAGTTACTTATCTAAACAATATGCACAGAGCCTCTCGGGAAGTAGGGGCCCTCTACAACCAAATTAGCACACAAATCTCCTCAAGATTGCTTCAGATCATCTATTAAAGTTGTTCTTCTTTCATTAAAGGAAAACACTTCAAAAACAGAGTATTACGGTCTTGGACAACTTAACAATAAAACATCAACTAACTAACTGTCTCTCGGTTTCCCGAGTTATTCTTATAAGAGAAATACATAACTGCCTTAGAGAAGAAATAGGGATAAGTGTATTTTTCAATTAAAATCAAATTAGAACTCTTGTGGAGACCTCGTACTTTGCTAAAGACATCTGTAGAGTCCTTGTCCTGGTAGGAATCTACTTCTTAGTTTTGGTTTCCTCCACGTGCATAACCCCTTGCATATTTTTTCTCAGACTTTGTAGAGGGCAAGGAATGATGTAGGTGAGTTCTGAAATTCAACCATATGTGTTTTTCCTTTAAGTGACACCTGTAACTTGTGTGAACATGAAGATAGCTGTGGAATACGTGACTAGCTACAGAATGGCTGCATTCTATAGCTAAGTCTAGTAAAAAATTACTACAACAACAAAAACACGAAAGTATAGCAAGTCAGTCATTGTATGCATTCTTAAAGTGAATTTAATAAATCCTATTGATCTTTTAAGCCTATAACTGATAAATGACAAAGGAAATGAAGTGAAATTTGGTGAAAGAAAAGGACATCTTTGGGGCTCAACAATAGGGTTGTAGAAACCCTAAGGATCCATGGGGGAGACTGCCATCTCAACGCACTTCATACATGAAAAAAAAAAATCATATACGACGGTTACTAAACTGTAAACTATTCAATATAATTCCAATGTCGATTTGATGAACACCAATGTGTCGGATAATCAACGCTAATAAGTCGCATATTCGACTAATAACTGCTCGATTTTGGCCCTAGTTGTACTAGTGATTGAAGTAAAAGTTAAGGGGGGGATTGTTAGGGTTGTTAAAGTAAACTTGACTCAGTTAAGTTACCTATGGTTTTGGACTCCAAGTATACAAGCACCCATTGATTTTCCCATGGTATTGATGTGAAATGCTGCCTATATATAGGCCGAAAAAGCTCCATTATTATTCGTCTGATTGGCCAGTAAGTTCAAACAAAGGTGTCTTTAGACACCACCATATCTCTTGGTGCTCTGTGATCCTAACAAAAAATAATTTTATAGATTGGTATTTGAATAAAATATTCAACAGTTGCATTTTTATGGGGACTTTGAGCTTGTGATTAATTGGAACAAGGGCATTTGCAGGCTAAATTTTTTTTCTCTCTTTCCTCTCTTTAGAAAATTTATTTAGCATATGATTTCCCTCTTTTATCACATTACTTTTGACCATGTATCTTCAATTACAGGAACAATATCACAGAGTCCCCCAAGAAAGGCTTGGAATTGGAATCCAGGTTCTGGTTAGTCACCAAATAAAATGATCATCATCAAGAATAATCCATTCATGGGTCACTGGGCGAATGATGGGACTATATAATCATAGTCTTTGTTGTCAATTTGACTAGTTTTTTGTTATTATGCGGATGTAATATTGTTGGTAGTTATATGCATATGACTAGAAAATATATGTTATTAATGCTTGCTATAAGTCTGTGATGGTTATGTGATAGTCGATGAGAACTTTCATTATTTTTTGAAAGTATCTTTTATTGACACTCTACTGATGTAACCCATTTTTGATATATTAATATAATCTGTTTTTTTTCCTAGGAAAAAACTATATTTTATGTATCAGAAGAACCAACAACTGGGTTAGGCTCATACTCATATGACATGGGGTCGATTTTGGCCGTTACAACTATACCTATAGCTTTGGGACCTTCAAAATTCTTTGATGAAAACTTAATTCAATATTCCTATGAAGTAACATACGACAAGTTAAAAAGGGGTCCACGAATTATTGATGAAAACTTTTGTGTAATTATTGTATGGCTAACTTGTGCTTCTTCTAAAGAACTAGAAATTTCAGATAATTAAGTTTTTTACTGAGACTTAATTTGCAATATCGTTGTACTCTCTATAAATATGAGTATAGTTGACTTAAATAAATTGATTAGATATTGCTTTTAATTGCAATTGTAGCAGAAGGCGAGAATTGTTTCATACTTGGATGCTCCTTTCATTTAATTTATCAGCATAGACGAATCAATCATGATTTGAAGCTTATTAATTCTTTCTTCCAAAGTATATTTTAGTACGTAGTATAAGGCCTTGAGTTTCTTTTGGTTATTTGTTCCTCTTCATACATTCTCTTTGACATGAAATTTTCATGATTTTAATAGATATAGAATGAAGCCTATTTCATTGATAAACTTTAAACCTTGACAAACTTCATTAAAAATTTTCCTAGATAAAGAATTCAAATTTTACATTCAATAAAATTTTTTATTGTTTACATTTGGAATAGACTTATAAGTTGCAAATAAAATATTAACTTGGGTAGCTATCTAAAAAGTAGGCATCATCTTCTATTTAAAAATTATAGAGTTTATAGCTATCCATATTCCCCATAGAACCAAAAATGTGATTGGCTTGAAGCACTTTAGTTCTTTTTGAGTACACCATACATTAAGGCATGTATCTTCATATCACATTTCCAAAGGTTCTCAATACCCAATTGCTATCCATAATCAACTTAGATGATTTGTGAAAAATTATAATGCAAGGAAAAATGTGAGGTGTTCTCACCACTACACTTGAAAAATAGACAAATACTTGAACTTACTCTATTTTATTTTTCTAGAGGAAATCCCTCGTTAAAATTTTTATTGTTCACTATGCGCCACATAAACTACTTACATTTATAAGGGAACTTAACTTTAAAAATCTTCTACTACAACCATTTTCCATCACTTGGTCCTATGAGGAAAAAGCCAGGTATCCAAGGCTTGGGGTATAAGTGCTTCTTGTTCCATTCAGAGCCTAGATTAGTTCATCTAGGGATTTGTTCAATCTTATTTATGGTTTCTTTAGTTCTAATAAAAATTGATCCCACCCTTGGGTCATATTTGTTGAAAAGTGTACCTAGGTTCGATATTCATAATGACATGTAGTTGTGACTTATGTAAATGATATAATGAAGAAATTAAATTATTATTGTAAGCCTTGCTTCATGGGTTTCATGATCAAGTGATATTATTTTAGTTGGCTCTCATTGAGAGCATTAGGATTTTTCATTTAAGTCAAGGAATTAATGACATGTATGAAGATATCTTCTTGAGGATGTCTCAATATATATGATTCTATGAAAATGTCTAAATAGCCCTCCCATGACAAGCACAATCCTCCTCTTCCTACGTCGACCTCAAAGACTAATAAAGGAATTCACGACGGCTCATAATGGAGACACATCAGTTCACATGGAATATGTTAGCTTATTTAAGAGACTAACTACTATATATATATGCGGCTAAGATCACCACATAAGAGATAATACAAACTTCACATACCTCTGATTTTTTTGGTGATATGACAATGTGATGGTCTTAGATCTCCATAGAGAGGTCTCTCTGAGATTTAGATGGATGCTCACTATGAACAATATTCAGATTACTCTGAAATTCGTGGACTATATCACAGATATAAAGTTCAGAGTTCATCATAGATTCAGTGCTATTGTAGAGGATAAGGTCTTGGTACTATGTTGATGAGATGATACCTGGTGCTACAATAAGGTGATCTCTATTTCTATACTCAGTGCTATTATTAGTGCTACAAGGTAGAAGTTATCTCGGTGCTATGGTGGCATGATTCTTTATGTCTCAGTGCCACAATAAGAAGATCACAGGAAGGTCAAGGATATTCGTTGGAGAGTTGTTCTCAGGGAAAGTAATATTGAAGAGGAAGAGGACAACAAAATAAGGTTGACTGTGTCTTGGTCTAAGAGTGGCTACTAGGTCAAGGGTCATGGTCTTGGTATTTGTCAATTGGAATCTCTATAAGAAGAATTGGTGCAAGTTTTCCTCTCAAAGAGTGAGAGGGTTTGGCCCTAGATCATAGCCTACATGCTTTCTCTCTTGTCTATTTTATGTTCATGCATTGGTTACTATTTGATGAAGAATAACACTAATAAAATAACAAGAATAAGATCCTAAACTAAAGAAGTGAAAAGCATTCACAAGAAGTCACTAACGAAGAGAAATCACCTAATACTAATTCCCTATATTTATCAACATGGTATCAAAGCTATGGCGCTAAAGTCAAAGGAAGGGCATCTAATCAAAGAGACACTCAAGGATCAAGTTTCATGAAAGGCATACAAACAAAGTGAAGGATATAAATTGAATAAGAAATTCTACTTCAAAAGGAAGTCTTGGGATCATCAATCAAATCAAGGGAACTAGAAGTATACTCCAACAAGGTAGCTCAAATGACTTTAAAATGAATATCACATAATCTTGGAGAAATTAAAGAATCAAATCTCTAGAAGCAATTATGACCTGCACTCATTCACTACCAAGTAGTTGAAGTATCTTAAAGGCTATAATTCAATCTCCCTATCATTGCAGCAAGGATCCCCTTCTTATCTTTGAATAAGATCATCCAAAGAAGCATCAATCACCATCAACAAAACGAAGCTGGATCTAAAGATTTTGTCATCGTGAAAGGAGAAATATCCTTTATTGAAGAAATGATTTTTCATTTGGAAGAAGATCATCCAAAAGGGAGCACTAATACATCTTCTTCAACCACCATCAAAGTGATCAAGTTGAAGATTTCATCTTCACCTGTCTAGTAAGTATCTTTTATTCTATAATCAAATTTGGTAAAATGACTTTGTGTTTTCAAGGAGATCTATAAGATGGTTGGGTCATTGAAATTCCTTGCATGGAAAAAGGAGGATAGACATATTCCTCAAAGAAATCGAAGTCATTGATCATATCTATGGAAAATTCTCTAAAGGTGAAGCATTATCTGAATACATGGAAAGGGATCAAAGGGTTGAAAGTATTCTGATGAAATCAATCAAAGGTCCCTACATCCCTATATAGTAGGATTGGAGACATCAAATATATATATGATAATATGGAAGAACTATTCTATGAAGATGTGATAAGGAAGGTCATATCACTTACACCTGATCTACACAAATTGAAGGTATCAAAGAATGAAGGGGTATCTTCATAAGATATCACATGTGAGATTTGGAAGAGATGATAAGAAGATGATCATCATTGTTCTAAATGCAATAGTTGATGAACAAGGTAAAAAATTTCCATGGGATAATAAAGTTTCCTCATTCGAAAACTTGTGGTTTCTATGCTACATAGAAGAAGACAAGTTGAGGAAAAATGTATTGAAGGACAAAGGACTCAAACATTTGCAGGAAGTAAAGGGAAGTTTAGAAAAATTTGGTCATCAGAAAAGAAAGAAGAGCATATCTAAGATTCAATACTATGGAAAATATATGGACATTACATAAATGAAGCTCATATCACTAGAAAGATGGAGGAAGATGAAGAAAACAAGTCCAAGGAAAGAGGGAGTAAGAGATCTATACTATGATTGAGGTAGTCTCCCTCACAATAGGTCTTGTCATAGCTCCTAAATATTTTTTTATAGGACATGGCTATAATAAATAATAAGATGCATTGTGGCATCATGAAAACATTAGAAACAAGATATAGTGACATCACCAGAGGAAATCTTGAAGAATAACCAAAACAAAATCTATGGTAGTCAAATATGAAGGATATATCTCTTAGGAACCTCATTGGAAGGAAGAAGTCATGTAGGACAAGGCTCATCATACATCAAGTAAAAAAGGGAAACATCTGCTAGATAAGGATATGTAAGATCCTCAATATTATATGATTGAATCCTCATCGTAGGGTTCACTGATCTATAGAGGAAGCAAGTGTTTTCATCATGAACTCCAACTTGTGGAGTACATGGGATGATGGTATGATGACATAAGAGATGAATAAAATAAAAGGATTGAAGATCTTTTCAATCAAGGAAGCTTCTGAAATAATCCTAGATGACCTAAAGATAAATGAGGTATGTATGATGGTATTTAATATTATAATGTCATATCATAAGGTTGTAGGTAACATGGATCACTACTTCTATCTTGAGAAGCATGATCAAAGGAAAGGATCTCCTCCTCTTAAAGGATGAAGGAAGGCATAGGTCACATCATATGTCGTCATATGAAGTATGAGGTGGTTTACGACAGTTAAGGAACTCTGATTGGAAGCTCCTGGGAATGAAATATGGAAAAATAAAGAAGAGATCGTGAGATATGCAACCATGGTAAAGGTAATCATCATCCAAAAGGACCAAGAATATTTGACTAGAAAATCTCCTGGAAACATATGATGACTCTGATAGAAGTCTGAAAAATATGGAGACCCTTGACAATGGATATCTTTGGGAGATGTGTCAACATGTATGCAAGATGATGATACCTTCAGAAAGATGGCATGATGAAAGACCATCACAAGGGTAATTTTGATTTAAGTGTTCTTACTTTTGAAAAAATATCTGGATAGGCTTATGCAGGAATGCCAAAGGGAAGAAATATGGATGAATTTCAAGAGGACCATATAGAAGGATGTAAGATCCTTCCAAAAATATGACATGAAGCAAGCAACATGGAATGAAGCAAGGACAACTATAGACTGATGGATCACTTTTTGTTGAAAGGAATAATCACATGAATGACACATGGATGAAAGTGATGGATCATTTGTTCCCTATGAAGAAGTACCAAATGATGAAGACTCCATAACAAAGAATAAATTCATGAAATCGAAGGAAGGAGTTATTCAAGTAGTTGGTTGTCCCATTATCTCCACCCGAGGAGCTGCTACAGGTCCTTGATCAAGAGGAAGCCTAGAAAAAAGTTTATTACTTGGAAGAAACTTGGAAATTCCTAAGCCAAGAGGAAGCTTAGGTACATTCCTTGTGTAGGAATGAGTACATTGGAGTATTTCATCCCTATTTGAGAGGGAGAGATAGACACATCATTATTGTCTTCACTTGGGAAGACATAATGGAGGATTGGGTAATCATCTGGAATCCGATACTCTTTGAGGATGAGATAGGGAATCCAAGATAATAGTAGTCATAAAGGTCTGATATTATATTAGGACTAGGAATCCAAGATAAGAATAGTCCTGGTGGAACACACCCTAAGAACCTGGGTAGGGTATGTTCCAGGAGAGACAATGATTAAGGATTTTATAAATCATTGGTCTCACCAAAATTGAGCTCAAATATTGTGAAGAGATAGAGTTGCTAGTCAAGGCCATATAACAATGTTGGTTGATATGATGCTATACAGATGGGTTACCAATCCGATTCTTCTTATGAGAAATTCTTCAGATTGAGAATGACCAAGTCCCATTATGAATACCTCCCTAGTTAAGAGGGAGTGTTGAAAAGTGTAACTAGGTTAGGTCTTCATAATGACATGTAATTCTGATTTATGTAAATGATGTAATGAAGAAAATAAAATTATTATTGTAAGCCTTGCTTCATGGGTTTCATGAGCAAGTGATTTTATTTTAGTTGTCTCTCATTGAGAGCAATATGAATTTTCATTTAAGTCAAGGAATCAATTTCATGTATGAAGAGCTCTTCTTGAGCATGTGTCAATATATATGAGTCTATGAAAATTTCTAAATGGCCCTCCAATGTCAAGTGTTGGGCCTCCAAAATATCTTTAAAATTTCATACACTTTCACCTTCATTCTCATTTTTATTGCCTCATTTCATCACCTTGTCATTAAATTACCCTACACTTTCATTACCATGTGGGTTCATATTTGGATTTTCCAAATTTATTAATTTCATGTATTTAGAGTGAATTTATGATTAAAAGTTAGAAAAATAACATGTATTTGCTTATACTTAAAAGTGGCTTGAGTTTGATGACATGTGTAGGTCATTTGGAAGCTCCAAAGGTACCCTTGTGTGACCTCCAATACACAAATTCGAATTTCAACTCAAGAGGTGGAACATATTCCAAGGAGAAAGATCATGGAGATCTTGAGATCTTCATGGGATTTGTATCTAGTATGTAGGGGTAAGTTGAGACAAGTATGGATCTAGTAGATATTTAAGGGATTTACATTTATTGATAATATATCCCTAATTCATGTATCAATAAGAGGAGGATCCTTCAAAGGAAGCTAACAAGTTGTCAATTATTCATTAGCATCAGATTTATGATTGTTCATTCAACATGAGTAATATCATTTTCTCCAAATCATGAGTTATGAGTGTTGTTTGATTCTTAAGATGTGACAGCTGTTCATGTGTGCTCATTGAGGAATGGATAGATCCCCATCAACCAAAATTCGCATACATCTATAACATGGTTTAATTTCTGTTATTTCCTTTCATGCAAGTGTGCTTTAATTTCCACAAGTGTGTTTTATTATGTGAAGATTGATTTCCTTTCAGTATCAGCATAGTTTTGATTCAATATTTCTTGTTTCAGTTTTATGATTTAGATACTTAGTTGTGTTATGATTTCTGAATGATTTTGGATGATTTTGGTTTAAAATCTAATTTGCGTATGAAAGGACAACCAAGGATTTAAGTTAAATTCTCTTTCTATCAAGTTATAAATCACAACTAAAAATCATCCTTTTGCATTTCTTGAATTCTAGTTTATGATTTGATGCAATGGTAATGTTGTTGGAGTAGAACTATGAGGAAGGACAACCAGGACCTCCCAAGTTAGGAGCCTCTTCTCTTGCTTTCTACACATCACAAACTGCTGCTCTTTAGTTTCTCTTCTTGAGGACAATACTGTGGGGAAGGAAAACCAGGACCTCCTAAGTTAAGAGCCTCTTCCTTTGCTTACTGCATCTTGAATAATATAATTTTTAGTTAGAACTTATATTTGTAATATGCATTTCCATTATTTGCATCTAAAAAACTACTTCCTACACTAGTTTAATCTAAGGTTCCATATACTTTGGTTTGATTCTAAGTTTACTAACCTGGATTGATAAATAAATGAATGATCTAATTTACCTCAATAAATTAGACCAACAACAAGCATAATCCTCTTCCTATGTCGACCTCAAAGACTAATAAAGGAATTCATGCCGGATCGTAACGGAGACACATAGGTTCACATGGCACATATTGACTTATTTAGGAGACTAGCTACTATATATATGCGGCTAAGGTCACCACATAAGAGATAATATACTTAATTCGCATACCTCTAATTTTTTAGGTGATATGAAAACGAGACAGTCTCAGATCTCCATAGAGAGGTCTCTCTGAGATTCAAATGGATGATCATAGTGAGCAGTATTCAGATTACTATGAAATTCTCATATTATATCACAGAGATATAATTTATACTTTATCACAGATTTGGTACTATTGCAAAGGATAAGGTCTCAGTACTATGTTTATGAGATGATACCCGGTGCTACCATAAGGTGATATTTGTTTCTATACTCAGTGATATTCTTGGTGCTACAATGAAGTTATCTCGGTGTTATGGTGGCATGATGCTCGATGTCTTGGTGCCACAATAAGAAGATCATAGGAAGGTCAAGGAAACACAGTTCGTTTTTCGTTGAAGAGATGATCTCATGGAAAGGAAGATCGAAGAGGAAGAGGACAATGAAATAAGGTTTAATGTGTCTTGGTCTTGGAGTGGCTACTAGGTCAAGGGTCATGGTCTTGGTATTTTTCAATTGGAATCTCTATAAGAAGAAATGGTGGAGGTTTTTCTCTCAAAGAGTGAGAGGTTTTGGCCCTGGATCATAGCCTACATGCTGTATCTCTTGTCTATTTTATGTTCATGCATTGATTACTGTTTGACGAAGAAGAACACTAGTAAACTAACAAGAAGAAGATCCTAAACTAAATAAGTAAAAAGAATTCACGAACAGTCACTAACGAAGAGAAATCACCTAATACTAATGCCCTAGATTTATCAACAATATTTCCTTCTAGACCAAGATTGTCTATGTTTCTCTAGCCTTGAGGCCATGGGGACGTGTCATCCAGGTTTTTAATCTAATTAAGTGCACATCTACCAATTTATTATAGGTGTTGTATGATTTCATCAAGAAGGGGAATGTTTCTTCCACACCCAATTAATGCATCTAGCTCCATTGTTGCTTCATATCTATCTCCCACTCCCCATTTTAGATAATATCCTATGTATGGGAAGGCTGGTGACATTACTTCCCATTGGTTAGACACATTCACTATAATCTTCATTTTATTTTTAATCTAGTCCAAGAGAGCTCATGAACCAATTTATTTATATCTAAGAGTAATTTTCAACATGTTGTCCTTCATGATGACATTTCATAATGATTTTGTTGGCAGAGCATTGCCAAATAAATATATGTTTTTCAATCTTAATCCCCCTAAAATCTATTGGATTTGCAATCCTTTTTCATATAAAACTAGTTGTTTCCCTTTCTAATCACAACTCCCTTGCCAAAAAAAAAGGAGAAAAAATGTTTTTGTTAAGAATACCTTTTAGTATATGAACTAGAGTCTGCGAAAAAAACTAGAATAGCTTTTAGCATTGAATTTATTAAAATAAATCTAATTCCTCTAGAGAGCCAATAGTTACATGAAAAAGAGATTAATTTTTCAATTTTAGATAATATCCAGTACCAACATGCCTTTTCATATCAATTATTATTTTTTTTCCCAAGGAAAAACCCATAATTTTATCCATTTAGAGAAAAAACAAAATTACATTTTGTATATGTAGAATGAATTCGAGAAATACACCACATGGAATTGGAGAAACCCAAGTATAGGTCACAAAATAACCTTGTTTCCAAATAGAGAGACCTCAACATAAATGAAAACGGCCCCAGGAGACCACACAAAAACCTAGCAGAACAAAACCCCAGAGCCCAAACCAACTCCAAAGGGCTAGAATTACATGGATAAAAATCTCGAAGAAAAAAACATAGAGAAATGTCCAATAAAATAACATCTTGGGCTAAAGGGCCCACTTACGTAACTCGAGTTATAAATAAATCATGGTTCAAAACCCAGATAGACAACTAAGTGTCAACAAAAAGCTCATAATGCTCAGGCATGAAGGAGCACATGTTGCAAGGAAAAAGCAAAGTGGCTGCAGGAAACCACCACTAGTGGAACCAATAAAAGGTGCCATAAATAATCCATAATAGACCTTGTCCAGAGGAGGGTGGCGAAAAACCAATAGGTGAAAACTCGACAATAAAATACTTAGGCATGCAGAGCACAAAGACCACAATGAAATGCCTCATCAAGCATGCAACAATGGTCGACGAGAACACCAATAGAGGAAGCAACTATGGCAGTGGAAAATATCGAGAAACAACAACAATAGACCCACTAGGAAACCCCGAAAATGAGCCACACAAACTTTCCAAAAGGAAAACACACCAATAGATAGGATAAGAGCGATACCAGACAATGCAAGACATGGAGGAATGAAAGGCAACAAGAACCATAGGGAAAGGTGGCTAGGGTTCTAGACGCTAAGCTCCCTACTCCCCCAATTCATATCAATTATGACTAAGAATAAAGCCTATATATTTAACCTGTTCTAACACATCTAAGTGTTGAATAGGAAAACATCCTTTAATACTCAAACTTTGAAGACCTTCGAAACTAACTGTATAAAACGTAGATTTATTCTCATTTATTTCCATGCCTATAGCCTTATTATAAACTTGTAATATGTTTTTGGAACATTGACCCTACCTTTCCAATCTACAATAGAATAATAGAACATCGTTTATGAACAATAAGTGTGTGGGTGTCTTTTCTAAGCCTCCTTGAAGACTTAAAGAAGTTTGAAGTTAATTTGTAAACCAATCCTGCAAAGGAGGTAGTAGCCACACATCTCATAATCCATTTTACTAGAGGAAGTGGCAATCCTATGTGAATTAACGCTAGGTGAAATTAAAACCATGGGACCATATCATACACCTTAGAAAGATCCAATTTGATCACTATTGTTGGTATAAGTGAGGTTTTTACAAAGTTTACAGTTTCTTTTGTGCTAATTATATAACATCGTGTATCTGGCATCATTTCAGGAAGCTACTTTGGTTTTTATGGTAATCATATAACATCATGTATCTAGCATCCTTTCAAGAGCCTAAGTTGGTTCTTGAATTGCTTAACTTAGACTACTTTTGAGAGGAAAACATTCAATATGACTCTAATCACTTTGGAAATATTTTTGTAAATGCAACTTAATAGGGAAATAAGCATAAGCCATTAAAAGTCTTTAAAAAAAAATCCACTTTCCCAATAAAAACAATAAAATTGAAATTAAAAAATATACACATTATTCTTGAAATTCTCACTTCTACAACAACTATTAATAAGTCCTCATGTTAGATCTAAGACTTTTGTGATCCATAATGTAGATAAATTTCTTTCGGATTAATCACATCATTAGGATTTGGTCGATGTTTCGAACCATCTAATGTGGTTCATCTCAGGACAAGTTGAAGAAGGAAATTGATCTCATTGAATAAATAGTAAGGATGTGCCATTGCCCGGTGATAACTGCTAAAACTAGCTGTTATTTGATATGGTTAGTTAATAATATTAAAATTAAAAGTTTTAAGTTTCTAAGAAATATTATTAAAGAATAATTAAAAATATAATAATTTAATAAAATGAATAAATTATAGTTGTTATAATAAGGGAGGGGGTAAATAATAATAGAGGGATAAAAAATATTAAAAAAAGGGCTAATAAATAATCAAGAATAATTAAAAATGAATAATTTAATAAAATGATATATATATATATATATATATATATATATATATATATATATATATATATATATATATATATATATATATTGGATAAATAAATATTATAATAAAAAGTTAAGAATCATAAAAAGGATAATATAAAGCATAATGAAAATAAATAAAAACAATAATCAAAGAAAAATAGAACAAGGGAAAGCTTAAAGAGCAAAGGGGTGGGAATAAAACAAAGAAAGAGGAAAGAAAAACAAAAGATGAAAAGAATCCAACACAAGGGGGAGAAATCACCTGGAGAGTGTCGAAATCCAACTCTTACTCAATTTCCACCCATCATCTCTGTTGAGATTCTTGGGATGCATCTCAATTTTAATGGCTTCCTTCAGTTTCCTATGATGGAAATGATCCACCTTAGCAATGAATTTAGAGTCTTCAATGCAAACATGGTGACACAATTTTTTAGCATGTTCCGCAAGAGCAGAAGTGCGAGATTGATTGTGTCTAATGTATGCCACATGCTCATGGATTCTTTGTCTAATGGATCGACCAGTTTCCCCAATATATGGAGTACAAAAGGAACAAGGAACCATATACACCCCTTTTTAGTCCTTTGGGTCTATAGGATCCTTGACAGATCTGAGAGAATTCTTGATAGTATGGAGAGGTTTGAACGAAGAGGAGACATTATTTCTCCTAAGGACATGGGCAATCCTATCCGTGGTCCCTTGGATAAAGGGAAGGTTAACCTTGGAGATAGGATCTATTCGAGTAGACTTTCCTCAAGGCTTTCTGAAAGGCCTTAAGACCTTGAGATCTACTATACTCATTCCTCTCAAACACGTTAAGGAGATGGGATTTCTTAGATTCCAAGTGACTATCATCAGATATTCTGAGAGCACGGGTAGCCAGAGTGCAGAGAACACCAAATTTTTGAGCCGGAAAATGATGAGAATCAACATGAAAATATTGTTCAGTGTGAGTTTTCTTGCGAAAACCCCAGTGAGAGATAGAACCATCATCCCTTCTAGAGAGAAGAATATCTAAGAAAGGAAGGCAACTATCCACCTCAACTTCCATCGTGGACTTGATGTAATCTGACTGGGAATTCAAGTGACCAAGAATTCCACATAGAATTCCACAACCCAACTATCGAGGCCTAGACTTCTATTTTTTTTGAAGGAGCCAAAAACATAGATAAATGAAATTCCTCCCTAGTCCTTGTCATTTCCCTATACATCCTCTCATTCTCATATTCTCCAAGCAATACAGGGAAATAAAATTTCTTATATATTTTCTCTATCTAGTTCTTTAAACACTTCCTTAAAATACCACACTCTTACTGAATCCTAAAAGTTGCTGACCTTCCTCTCTTTCAGATTGGTTAGTTCCCACACTTCTAAGTATCTTTGATTCATAAGCCTCCATTCCCTTTCCCCTCTTTTCTTTTAACTCCAAATTCTTGAAAATGAATTTATCATTAAACACATCCAAATAAAAAATGATTTTCTTCTCAATTTCTTTATACTCATCATTATTTTCAATGTGTTTTCATCCACAATCAATCACCTTTCTTTTAACTTTCTTAATAAGCTTAAAAGTTAACCACCTTTTCTACTTTTTTCTCAAAACTCCACAAATTTCTTAGAGGCTATGACATCCTGTGATGTATCATTCTTCAAACAAGTTACCTATTATAAATTATAAATAATTATTATAATCATATATAAATAATAATTATTATTTTAAATAATTTATATTAATAAAACAATATTTGAGATATTTTGAGGATTAATGTTTGACCTTGTAAAATAAAGATAATGCATACGTTTCATTTTTCCCAAACTTTAAATCTCAAATATAGGCTTTATATATAATCATAATGTTTCTTAAATTATAACAACCAGAGCTGAACCTTGAAATACTCTTAATTTCATTTGTTGAATTTGATATCTTTTCTCATAGCATTGTGTCACGTTGAATCTTTCTCCCAAGAGAATTTTTATTACAAATTTCCTTTGGAAAATAATGGAAGTCTCTGTTAGAAACTGTGGATTTCCTTTGGGATAATTTTAGTCACCAGCTAACCAAAATAATAAATAAAATATTTTTATTTGCTTTGTAACCGGAAAGCCATCCTGAAATGAGTGAATCGGAAATGAGAGGTATCGATCAAGCTCCAAATTGAACCCATTGGCTGACGCTGGGAATGCCCCCGTTGATAACAAATACCATTTAGTATCCTGACGACGCTGCCACTCCGCTGGGAGGAGCTGTCACACGGACATTGTGTAGACGTTGGTGGAATTGGGGAGGAGGGTTGGCGTGGAAGTTGTGAGGGTGAGCAACCGTTGGTTCATGGAATTATTGTGAGTGGTGAATGATAGACGTAGATGTTCACTTGGATAATGCTAGTGGGAGTAAGGATAGCACACACAGAGAAAACCACAGTGAAGGAGGCATCATAAATGATGGAAGTGGAGGAAACGAAAGTTATCTAAGGGCGGAAAATGGCGTAAAAAGACTCCAGATAGTAAGGGCTGTAGCTTTCCAGGCAGAGCTCTATTGGAAAGGGCGTTTCAGTGAAAATGTAACTGAAGTGGGCATTCGAGCCACCGACGAGAAGTTTTCCGTCTACCAATAGACTTGTGGTGGAGTGGTACATTCTGGGGATGGTGGTGTTTGCGAGCTTGAAGAAATGGGAGCCAAGAATGGTGTTGGGGCGGTAGAGTAAAGGGGTGAAGACGGGAGTGGTGGCCATGTCCCAACCGACCACACCTTTCTGGGCGCCGTTGATGATAATTACTTCTCCGTTGGGGAGGAGGAGCATGTCGCCCATGGTCCTGGGGCTAGGCATGGTCTCCATAGTCCACGTAGGATTGGGGTTGGTTATCACCATTCTATCGCAGTCGTTAAGGGCGTCGGTGAAGTTGCCCGCTTGTGCTGAAGTGTAACCATTGTCGGGGCATCCACCGCAGATGAGTACTTTGACTTTATTAAATCTGTCGGAGGTAGAGAGGGGAAGCATGACGGACGACCTTGTTGAAGGGTAGTTTCTAGGGTCGGCCCCCGGCATCGTAGGGTAAGTTTTCACCACAACGTTTTTCGTGTAGTCCAGAAGAATGGAGTCCCTATTAGCGAAGATGAAGAGGTTCCCATCCGACGACAGGTGTAGAAATGGGTATAGATTGTTCTACACCTGCGCGCTAGTTCGTGTCTGATTCAAGAAAGGCAGGATGAACTTTCATTTCTTGGGGGTTCTCGGAATGAATTCGTAAGTGAAATCCCTAGTGCCGCCCACAACGATGATGCGATTTTCGGGAAGGATCTGGTTGGAGGCATACCATCGACTGTTGATGAGATTGGGAGCTTGCGATTCGTCCCAGTCGCAAGTGCCATTCGAGCAGGGGACGAAGTAGCAGATTCTCTTAGCCCCATCCCGTCAACCGCCGGTATGAAAAAGCGTCCCATTGGTGGCAAAGGTACCCGACGAACACCACGTATCGGTGAAGATATCGAGTGGCCTGACCACGTTGGTGCACACATTGTATTCGATGGAATGGGCCCAACATTCGTGCGTTAGAGCCTAATCTTGCGGATTGTCGCGACATTTCCCATTGTCGAGCATCTGCTGCGAGGGACCGAAGTTGGTCCTGTCGAACATGACGATGGTGTTAAGATGAGTAACAGTCATGTGCATGGCAGGCACCCCACCATTCTGTACAAGAAGCTTCCATCTCCCAAGCTTCACTGACTGCGTTATTGAAGTACTGCATGCCCATAATGCACTCACGATAACGATAACATAAAAACCCATCTAAAATCCCTGCAGACATTCCTTCTAGATTTAGGATGCTACTTTCCAGATATTGGTCTAAAAAATTGGGAGGTACCCTTCAGATGGATATGTTATATGCCACAATCCCAATGTTTGGAGGGGAATTCAGAGGCTGTATAGGGAAACCTAAATGGCCTACATCATTAGTGATCAACATAATCCTTCAAACCATCCCATATATGCTGAAGAAAAGGAATTGGGGTCATCCATACTACACCTTGCTGCTGATCATAACAATTTTCAACCTAAAATCAGTGAAAAACAACACTTTCAAGGTACAAATGAGCAGCATTTAGAGGGAGGACGGATCTGGAAATTGTACTTTGATGGAGCCTCATTAAGAGAAGGATCGGGAATCGGCGTAGTCCTCATTTCTCCCACACAGCAAAGGGTAACTATATCATATAAATTGAAATTTACTACCACTAATAACACTATTGAATACAAGGCGCTTGTGCTGGGTATGAAGGCAGCAAAAGACATGGGAGTAGAGTAGCTAGTTGCTTTTGGTGATTCAAAATTGGTGATAAGGCAGGTGAGAAAAAATTACCAAGTGAAAAATTCCAAGTTGAAAAATTATAGGAATGAAGTATGGGACTTGATTAAACATTATTTTTCAGCATTTAATATAAATTTTGTCACTAGAGAGGAAAATCAAATGGCTGATTCACTAGCTATTGCTGCTAGTAATTTCAAAGTTCCTCTAGATGTCAAGGTAGAATATGATGTTCAAATAAAAAACAGACCTTCAATTCCTGATAATATCCAATACTGGCAAGTATTTGAGGATGAAAAGGAAATTCATAAATTTTTAGAGTGTTGAAGAGTTTGCAGACATAAAAATTGATGATTAGCAGGAAATTGTTGAAAATCAAAATAGCAGGCCTTTAAGAAAACAATGGTTGCGAAGAACATTATATATTTGAAAACTAACTATATTCCTAAAGGCCTAGTTCCTTTAGAAATATTGTTCGACAATAATGATGTTTTTCTCAATCCTGAAAGTAAAGTTGATGAGGAGAGTATAATTGAATGTAACATTGACACAGGAGATCAATCAAAATTAGTCAAAGTGTTCAAATTCCTTTCTCTTGAAACTAGAACAAAATATATCAAGCTGCTGAAACAATTTGTTGATATTTTTTCATGGTCTTATAGTGAGCTGAAAACTTATGATAGAGGCATAATGGAGCACAAGATTTCTTTGAAGGCAGATGCAAAGCCTGTAGCACAAAAAATAAGGCATATCAATCCTATGCTGCTCCCAATCATTAAGAAAGAAATCAAAAAATTATGGGAAGCGAAAATAATTATGCCTCTGAGATTTTCTAACTGGGTAGCTAATATAGTCCTGGTTCAGAAAAAGAATCGAGAGATAAGAATTTCTGTTGATTTTCGCAACCTAAACCAGTGTTCATTGAAGGATAACTATCCATTGCCCAAGATGGATTATATTTTGCAGAAAGTTGTAGGATCCAAAATATTGTCAATGGTAGATGGCTTTTCAGGCTATAATCAGATTTCAGTAGACAGACAAGACATAGAAAAGACAACATTTACAATGCCCTGGGGTAGCTTCATGTACAACAAATGCCATTTGGTCTAATGAATGCAGGTGCAACATTTCAACGGGAAATGGATATTGCCTTTGCAGGAGAAAAAGACATATTTGTAGTCATCTATTTGGATGACGTTATAGTCTATTCAAGATTTGATGAAGACCACTTGAAACATTTGAAACAAGTTTTTGACAAATGTAGCAAGTTTGGTTTGTCCTTGAACCCAAAAAAGTCATCCTTTGTTGTCCAAGAAGGGAAATTGTTGGGACATATTGTAACAAAAAGTGGTATCTTTATTGATTCAGGGAGAGTAGAAGTTATTCAGAAGATTGGTTTGCCAATGAATAGAAAAAAATTACAGTCATTTTTAGGGAAAATCAATTTTTTGAGGCGCTTTGTTCCTAACTTTGTAGAGCTGATCAAACACATAAATGTCTTGCTAAAAAAAGATGCAGAATTTAAATGGCAAGATGAAGCAAAGAATTATTTTTCAACAATCAAGTCTGCCTTGAATGAAGCTCTAGTTTTGATTTGTCCTGATTTTGAAAAATATTTTCTGATTTTTTCATATGCTTCAGAAGAAACAATTGCAACTATCTTGTTACAAAAGAAAAATGAAGGTTTAGAGCAGCCCATTTCATTTTTCACTCGTGCTTTAAGAGATGCTGAATTAAAGTACAATCTAACTAAAAACACGCATATGCAATAGTTAAGGATTTGAAGTATTTTTGAGTTTATGTGCTACATTGAACAATTGTTCCTTTTTTTCCAAATATCACTGTTAAAGATGTGTTGCTGTAGCTAGATACAGATGGCAGAAGGGGACGATGGCTAACCAAAATTCTGGAATTTGATATTGAAATTAGACCAACTAAATTGATAAAAGGACAAGGCTTGGCTCGCTTGATGGCTGAATCTAACTGCAAGGCTCTAAATCTGAATGTAGGGGTAGCTAAAGGAAAATATGGAGAAGGTATTTCTAATTATCCTGAAATATTTCATTTAGATTGGTACAAGGATATAATATACTTTTTATTAAATTTCAACTATCCTCCTGAGATGGAGAAGTAAAAAAGGAGAGCTTTCAAATTGAGAGCTGTGAAGTATTGAATTTTGGAAGACCATATTTACTGGAAGGACCCTGTGGGAGTCTTATTAATATGTGAATCCCAAGAGATTATGAAAGAGATACATGCAGGAGTGTGTGGAGGGAATTTGTATTGGAAAACCACTGCAAACAAAATCTTAAGAGCTAGCTATTATTGACCAACGCTTTTCTCTGATGTTTTTCCCAAAGTCAGGAGTTGTGTCGAATGTCAGAAGTTTGCTGGGAAACATAAATTTCTACCATTACCTCTTATTCCTATTTCAGCAGATGTTCCTTTCCAGCGGTGGGGGTTATACTTCATTGGCAAAATTCATCCACCTTCATGAGGACAACATAGATGGATCCTCACAACTATAGACTATTTTACTAAATGGATTGAGGTTGTACCAACCAGGAATGCTACTGATATGGTAATTATCAAATTTCTGTTGGAAAACATTATGTCCAAATTTGGTTGTCCACATAAATTAGTAACTGATAATGCAATGGTGTTTAAGTCTACTAAGTTGCACAACTTCTGTTAGCAATATGGTATTTAATTGACTCATTCCACACCTTATTACCCTCAAGGTAATGGGTTAGCTAAGTCATCCAATAAAATTTTGGTGAGAATTATTAAGAAAATTCTTCCTGAAAATAAGAGAAATTGGGACACTTAGCTGGTGCATGCTCTTTGGGCAGATAGGGTAAGTAGTAAAAAATCAATTGGAATGTCTCCCTTTCAGCTTGTATATGGTACTGATGCTGTAATGACTTTGCAATTAGCTCTTCCTGTGATAAAGTTCCTACAAGATGAAATTGATGATGAAAATCCAATCCAAAGGAGAATGCTACAGTTGATAGAGGCACATCAAATCAGAGAATCATTGATGGATAAAGTACAGAAATATCAGACTAAAGTCAAATCTGTTTTTGACAAAAGAGAAAATCAACAGTTATTTCAGGAGAATGATTTGGTGCTCCACTGGGATGTTAGGAGAGAATACCATGGAAAGCATGGTAAGTTTGAAAATCTATGGTTTGGGCCATTTAGAATTGCTGAAGTTTTGGAAAACAATACTTTTCTACTCAAACATATGGATGATGATCAACTGACTGGAGGCCCAGTTAATGGTCATTTTCTTAAAAAGTTCTTTGTTTAGTAAGTCAGTTGATTCATTTCATTGTAAATATCTGGTGTGATTTTTCAATAAAAATCCATGCCTGATGGTACTTGTGCCTGTATATATGGTCAGTCTTCAGTCCAGTCAGTCAAAGATTAGTCCTAGTCATAATTTCCAAGAAGTCTTCTGAGTTTTGAAAGTTTTTAAGGCAGTGATTCTACAGTCCTTGAAGCCTCACATGGAGGACTTCATCCCCAATAGGAACCACTATTAGCACTGGAAATGTTAATAGTGCGATCGCAATTGTATCACTGTTTTCAATTTTTTCTAATGTCCTAGTCCATGTCGAAGTTTGAGTCATTTTCAATAAAGGTAAAAAAAAATAGTCTCAAAATAAAAGTACTTTTAAGTTTATAGGTGTTATTAGAGTCTTAGGTTCATAAAATAAGTTAAAATTACTGTTTTAACTTAATTTAGTGTCAAAGGATATTTTTTGTTTGGGTAATAAAATTACAACCACCCTGTCCGAGATAATAGCTACCTTTGTTTTAATTTCATTTTTAACACAGTGATGTAGTGGAAGGCAGCGATTTCTCCAAATTGAAGGTCATATTACTCACATAGTGAAAAGAGCTGCTATTTCTTCAGGGACCTGTTCATAGTGGTAACTCAGTGAAAAGTGCATCTTTTTTGCTGATATTTGGTTTATTGCAATTCAGAGGTAAATATAACTATTTCTCAAGCATATAGGAGCAACAAAGAATATTTTTTAAAGCAAGGACCATTCATGTTTGAAGATCATTGAAGACCTCCTATGTTATAAACATGATTATTCTTTTAAATAAGATTAATTATTGTTTGACCTAGGAGGATTATTATAAGTAAGTGGTTACGTTATCTATGCAGCTAAACTATAGCTACCCCACTTAAGTGAAGTAGAAATCATAGTACGAGGTATCAGTCATTTAATGATACTGTGGAGTATTAAGCACACTGGGATGACTTGGCGCATGTTTTCGAATTATTTCAAAGCATGCCATTACTCCATACCATGATTACAGGCGTGAAATCAGAGGAGTGAGTTTAGTGTTCACTTGACCAAAGCTCTCTATGGAGGCTACGGCTAACAGAAGTCATTTCTACAGCAAACAATTTTAGTATTTCAAGGCAGGAAAACCAGGGCTTTGTGTAGGGTTTTGCAACCATAATCGAATAGTTGTGTGTTTGTAAGCAGTCTAGCTGTTGGAAGATATGGGAAAAGGTGGCAATGTCAATAGGTTCGAGCCAGCAAACACTAGGTTCGTTGATGCAAGAGCCAAACCTCAGTTTAAAACTGTTGGCTAGTATAAATTTCCACAAAATTTTTCTAAGGAGAATGTGGCTTTAGCTCAGGATTTTTTCGAGAGCTTTGATGGTGAAAAGGTCAAGCTGGGAAGCAAGACATTCAACATCTCCGAGGCCATCATAGCTCATTCTACTCAAACCTCTGCAACTGGTGAATGCTGGTTCAAAAACAAAACGCTGCCCACAGAAGTATGTCTCTACCTTAAGCCTGAAAATGTCAATGTTAAGTGGAATCCGAATCAACTACACATATTTCCTGCTTTAAGGCTGAATGGCAACATGTGATCACCACAGTGCAAAAATATATTACATGCGAGGGTAGGTTCTCCTATTTCCACCATTATCAGTTAAGATTTCTTGCTCATATTTCATGAGATAAACCTATGAACTTGATCTATTTCTATATAAATCCTTGCTCGAAATGTCCCTAAAACTGCAGAAGATCCCTAATTACTCTTTACACAATTTATATCATAGGGGTCTAATTAAAATTCTAATTTTATACCACCTTAGAAAGAGGAAGACCACTTGGGACAAGTTCTTGACAAAGGAAGGGTTTGGTAGCATAAATTCCAGGAGAAGGGTAGGGAGGCCCAAGAAAAGAGATCCCCATGAACAAACTAGTGCAACCCCTGTCTCAAAACTTTCACAACCTAACTCCATTATTCATCAAATTTCTACCAAGTTAATCCTCCTTCCATGTCAATCAAAATACAAACTAGAGGCTCGACTAAGAAAGATGGAGACCCTATGCCTATGCCAACAGTGCCACCAATCAACGAAGCCCATGTTAGCAGTTAACTAGTGAGAAGTTCACCTAGAGAACTCTAGAACCTAAGGGCATTCATGGAGGAATATAAGAAGAAATTGAAACAAAAAAATTCTATGCCTCCTAAAAAGTCTATGTCAAAAGACAAGGAGAAAATAGCTTCCTCTTCAAGAGGAAAACCTAGGAAGAAGCTCTTCATGATAGAAGAACCAATGGAATTCAACCCTGGACTTCTAATATCTAAGCCTGCTTTGTTTCTAGAGGAAGTCAACCCTGGAGTAAAAAGATCAAGCCATGTTTATGAAACAACTCATCAAGCTCAACCAAGAAGTGGTACTTCTCTCACAAAATCCACTCTCTCACAGGTTTTGCTATCTCTTAAGAAAGGAAAACATAAAATGTCAGAGACTGTCATAGAGGAAGAGCCTACTCTGTCTCAACTAGTCTCCTCCATTGGCTCTTCGATCAAGAAGAGAAATAAGACTATGATACACTCCTACTCCTCTTATGAAGATAACAGTGACCCTAAGTATACAAAATCAGAGTATGAGGAAGGAGAATCTAGTAGATTCATGCATGGAGGTAAGAGGTCTAAGTTCATTCCAAATCCTTATATCTAGAGACCTCATACTGGGCCCAAAAATAAACTTAGACTAAAAAATAAGCTGATTGCTAATCCTTTATTAAGAGATGAAATTATCAATATTGAGGAGAGTCTAGAAGATAAAATAAAGAAGAGGAAAAAGACTCAGCCAAAGATTCAAACAAAGAGAAAGAGGTCATACAAAAGGGTGACTAAAGCTGAGGCCATCAAGATTTTTGCCTCTATTTTGGACCTCTAAAAAATGATGGAACAAGGCTACCTTTGGAGAAATTTTTTAGTTTTGGGTTAATTTTCCATGTTTCTGGATATAGCTACTTTTTCTGCGAAGGTAGAAATTATTTCTGAATATTAACTTATGATGAAAAGGATCTGCTTTTTGTTTTATTATCATGACGGTGACATCAAAACAGGTGAAGTGGAGGAGATTTCAGTTATAATGGATGCTGCCAAGTGTCATGTATCAAGTCTCCTCCAAAATTTCAGGGTTCCATTTTGCATTTTTTAAGGAGAAGAACCTGTCACTTTCACTATTGTTTACACTTTTTGTGAAGTTGGTTGCACTAGAACAGAGGAGTAGTCTTCCAACGGACTGCCAAATCATACAACCACTTCAAATTGTTAGCCTTCATGATGTTTACTTTATTTATGATATAGCACTTTGTATTAAAATTTAGTTATAAGCCTCATCTCTTGCACGAGATTGTAATAACTTTTGGGAACAGATTCACTCCTTTTGTGGAGATGACAATATTATGTTTTTGTATATATGTGACAAACTTCTATGAAGTAAATGTTCGTGGTTTTAGAATCTTGGCTCATAGGATCAATACTTTTTTCAGTGAATGAAATTGAAAGAAACTTCTGAGGACTTATTATCAATCTGGTGTGTGTATTGTTAATTTTCACTTGTGTTTCCATAGCTTATTATCTTCAGTTGCAGTTTGCAATCCCTCATGTTGTTATGTGTTTTTATCAGTTTCTTGACATGTTCATGTGTTTTATCTATTTTTAGTCTCACAGAGTGAGCTTTCTTGGTAAAATATATATAATAACAATGTAAAGAGCATAACTTATGACAATTATCTTTCATAATATTTCAGTAAGAATATTGTAAGAGTAGACATAGCCTTCTCTTGTTGAAATATTGTTAAATTGCTACTTGTGTTATTTTCTACCAAAAGCAGTAGATTTCTGCCTTGCAGATCTACTGTTTCTTCTTCCATTTCACATTTTCTTCTCCTCATAGGCTATGAACTCACTCTTTTTCTACCACATCAGGATCCAATACCCTCATTAGTAGAACAATGGATTTGACTGAAATCTCTATTCAGTGAATGAGAGTTTAAACACCTACCAATGTTATAAACCAAATCTTTAAATTGACTTAGAGTTTAGGATGTGTCTGGTCAGGCGCTTGATGGAGTCCAAGTGCTGATTCCAGCGCTAACAACAAGCATGCAGAGCACAAAGACCACAACAAAATGACTCACCAAGCATGCAACAATGGTCGACGAGAACACAAATAGAGGAAGCAACGAAGGCAGTGGAAAAGACTAAGAAACAACAATAATAGAACCACCATGAACCCTCGAAAATGAGCCACACAAACTTTCCAAAAGGAAAACACACTAGTAGACAGGATAAGAGCGATACTCGACAATGCAAGACGTGGAGGAATGAAAGGCAACATTAAGAACTAGAGGGAAAGGCAGCTAGGGTTCTAGCCACTGAGCTCCCTACCCCCCCAATTCATATCAATTATGACTAAGAATGAAGCCTATATATTTAATCTGTTCTAACACATCTAAGTGCTGAATAGGAAAACATCTTTTAATACTCAAACTTTGAAGACCTTCCAAACCAACTGTATAAAATATAGATTTATTCCCATTTATTTCCATGTCTATAACCTTATTGTAAACTTGCAATATGTTTTTGGAACATTGACCCAACCTTTCCAATCCAAAATAGAATAATATAACACCGTTTATGAACAATAAGTGTGTGGGTGTCTTTTCTAAGCCTCCTTGAAGACTTAAAGAAGTTTGAAGTTAATTTGTGAACCAATCCTGCAAAGGAGGTATTAGTCACACATCTCATAATCCACTTCACTAGAGGAAGTGGAAACCATCTGTGAATTAACACTAGGTGAAATTACAACCATGAGACCATATCATACACCTTAGAAAGATCCAATTTGATCACTATTAGTGATATAATTGAGGTTCTGACAAAGTGTATAGTTCCTTTTGTGCTAATCATATAACATCATGTGTCTAACATCATTTGAGAAAGATAATTGGTTTTTATGCTAATCATATAACATTATGTATCTAACATCCTTTCAAAAACCTAAATTTGAATTTGAATTGCTTAACTCGGAGACAACATTCAATATGACTCTAATCACTTTGGAAATAATTTTATAAATGCAAATGAATAGGGAAATAGGCATAGGCCATTAAAAATATTTAAAAAACAATCCACTTTCCCAATAAAAACAATACAATTAAAATTTAAAAACATACACATTATTCTTAAAATTCTCACTTCTACAACAACTATTAATAATTCCTCATGTAGTAAAAAAAATAAAGTCAATATAGAATTTCACAATCCAACTATCCAAGCCTAGACTTCTGTTTTTTTTAAAGAGCCAAAAACATAAATAAATGAAATTCCCCTCTTGTCCTTGTCATTTCCCTACACATCATCCTCTCATTCTCATATTCTCCAACCAATATAGGTTTTCTCTATCTAGTTCTTTAAACACTTCCTCAAAATGCCACACTCTTAATTTAGCTGAATCCTAAAAGTTGCTGACATTCCTCTCTTCCCGATTGGTTAGTTCTCACACTTGTAAGTATCTTTAATTCATATGCCTCCATTCCCTTTCGCTATCTATAAATAAATTTACTTTTCTTTTAACTCCAAATTCGAAACAAAAACGATTTGCGTCTCAATTTCTATATACTCATCATTCTTTTCAATAAGCTTAAAGTTTTCTTTTTTACAGAACTTCACAAATTTCTGAGAAAGGCTATGACATCCTGTGATGTATCATTCTTCAAACAATTTACCTATTATAAATTATACCTAATTATTATAATCATAGCTAAATAATAATAATTAGATATTATTTTTGAGATTTAACTGCTTTAATTAAGTTATTCATTTATATGAAAAGGAATTGTTTCTCATGATTTTGAATAGTCTATTTAATTATTCAAAAATCATGAGAAGTTATCACTACTTTTCATGGAAATAGATATAAATAAATTTACTTAACATAATTGAATCTCAAAAATAATATCTATTATAATATATTGCAGAAACTTTTTATAATTCAATAATAATTATTTTAAATAATTTATATTAATAAAAAATATTAAATATATATTTTTTTTGAATATAATAATTTTAAATAATATATCATTGAGATATTTTCAGGATTACCGTTTGACATTGTAAAATAAAGATAATGCATACGTTTCGTTTTTCCCAAACTTTAAATCTCAAATATAGATTTATTTTATATACAATCATATTGTTTCCTAAATTATAACATCCAGATCTGAACCTTGAAATACTCTTGATTTCATCTGTGCACCTCAAGGAAATTGAATTTGATCATATCTTTTCTCATAGCACTGTTTCAGGTTGAATGTTTCTCCCAGAAACATTTTTATTACAAATTTCCATTGGACAATAATGGAAGTTTCTGTTAGAAACCCTGGATTTGCTTTGGGATAATTTTAGTCACCGGCTAACCAAAATAATAAATAAAATCTTTTTATTTGCTTTGTAACCGGAAAGCTAGCGTGAAATGAGTGAATCGGAAATGAGCGGTATCGATCAAGCTCCAAATTGAACCCATTGCCCGACGCTGGGAATGCCGCCGCTGACAACAAATACCATGTAGTATCCCGGCGGCGCCGCCACTCCGCTGGGAGGAGCTGTCACCGACATTGTGTAGACGTTGGTTGAATTGGGGAGGAGGGTTGGCGTGGAAGTTGCGAGAGTGAGCAACCTCTGGTTCATGGAATTACTGTGAGTGGTGAATGACGGAGCGTAGATGTTCACTTGGATAACGCTGGCAGGAGTCAGGATAGCGCGTACAGAGAAAATGACAGTGAAGGAGGCGGCGTAGGCGATGGAAGTGGAGGAAACGGAAGTTATCTGAGGGCGGAAAATGGCGTAAACAGACTCCAGATAGTAAGGGCTGTAGCTTTCCAGGCGGAGCTCTGTTGGAAAGGGCGTTCCGGTGAAAACGTAACCGAAGTGGGCATTGGAGCCGCCGACGAGAAGCCTTCCGTCGGCCAATAGACTTGCGGTGGAGTGGTACATTCTGGGGATGGTGGTGTTTGCGAGCTTGAAGAAACGGGAGCCAAGAACGGCGTTGGGGCGGTAGAGTAAAGGGGTGAAGACGGGAGTGGTGGCCATGTCCCAACCGGCCACGCCTTTCTGGGCGCCGTTGATGATAGTGACTTCTCCGTTGGGGAGGAGCAGCATGTCGCCCATGGTCCTGGGGCTAGGCATGGTCTCCATAGTCCACGTAGGATTGGGGTCGGTTATCACCATTCTGCCGCAGTCGTTAAGGGCGTCGGTGAAGTTGCCGGCTTGTGCTGAAGCGTAACCGTTGTCGGGGCATCCGCCGCAGATGAGTACTTCGACTTTATTAAATCCGTCGGAGGCGGAGAGGGGAAGCATGACGGACGACCCTGTTGAAGGGTAGTTTCTAGGGCCGGCCCCCGGCATCGTAGGGTAAGTTTTCACCACAATGTTGTTCTTGTAGTCGAGAAGAATGGAGTCCCTGTTGGCGAAGATGAACAGATTCCCGTCCGACGACAGGTGCAGAAATGGGTACAGATTGTTCTCCACCTGCGCGCTGGTTCGTGTCTGATTCAAGAAAGGCAGGCTGAACGTTCGTTGCCCGGGGGTTCTCGGAACGAATTCGTAAGTGAAATCCTTAGTGCCGCCCACAACGATTATGCGATTGTCGGGAAGGATCTGGTTGGATGCGTACCATCGACTGTTGATGAGATTGGGAGTCTGCGATTCGTCCCAGTCGCAAGCGCCATTCGAGCAGGGGACGAAGTAGCGGATTCTTTTAGCCCCGTCCCGCCAACCGCCGGTATGAACAAGCGTCCCGTTGGCGGCGAAGGCACCCGACGAGCACCACGTATCGGTGAAGATCTCGAGCGGCCTGACCACGTTGGTGCGCACGTTGTATTCGATGGAATGAGCCGAGCAGTCGTGAGTCAGAGCCTGATCCTGCGGATCGTCGCGGCAACGATTATTGGGGAGCATGAGCTGCGAAGGGCCGAAGTCGGTCCTGTCGAACATGACAACCGTGTTAAGATGAGTAACAGTCATGTGCATGGCAGACACTCCACCGTTCTGTACTAGAAGCTTCCATCTCCCAAGCTTCACTGACTGCGCTGTTGCAGTACATGACCATAATGCACTCACGATAACAATAACATAAAAACCCATCTCAAATCCCCGCCGCATTTCCATTTTCCTTCAAATATAGAATAATTCTCCTATACACTTAGCCAGACCCAGACCCACATTTAGGGATTCAAATTCCTCGCATTTTATAGCATCTTCAAATGATGAGGCCTGGAAGTTTGGGAGATCCAGATGATCTCATGCAATAATACTCTACCGGTACTTTCTACAGATGCCTTTAACTTTCTGTTAAATATCGAAGTGGGAAACATAAATTTTTTCGCGCCGTTATTCCCGCCCGATACTATAAATTATAGACTTATCTCCCTCCATTTTGCACGGCACATGACTAAAAGTCTGATTCCTCAATGGCGTCCATTAAAGTAACCTCGTCACAGGGAAAAGGTGGTAACAGAAAATATTTGAATTAAAATTGTCTGGCAAAATCGATACCGGAGTGGCGTATCGTGCTCTAGTGGGTGGCTGCTATCCCATCTGCGGGATATGTTTGATAATTCGCATTGTGCTGCTATTTCGTCACAACCTGAACTTTGTTGCGTGGAATAGTAGCATAAATGTTAAAGGATGGAAGTAAGCCGCGTCGTTCTAGAGTTTCGTCCAATAGGGGAAAAGCAATTTCTTATCCATTCGGCATCGTCTTCTGTGTCGGACAACTAAGGCGGATTGGTTAAGTCTAGATTGATTTTTTTATTTTTTGGGAATTTTTGGTGTTGGAATTTAAAGTAAAAATATTTGAAGTGAAATTTCGATTTGTGTTATTTCAATTGGTTTTTTTATTATTATTTTTTAAATCACTTAAATTGTGTAAGGTTATCTATCGAACTTCTGTTAAATTTTAAAAAAATTACACAAAAACAACTAACTTGTACAATAATTGGTGCAAAGTTTGGTCTTAGGCGGTCTTCCTTCTTCTTCTTTCTTCTTGTGGTGTAATTTGAGATATAACTATATAGGTTTGTGAGCTGCTCCAGCCAATCTAAACACTCTTTCTTTCAGTTGAAAAAATAAAATTTTCAAGCACTCCAAAAAAACACTCTTTTTCAGTTGAAAAAAAAAACTAAGACAATATTTTTAGATTCAAAACTAGGAATCTCCACAGTCCTCATTTTTTAGTCTACTTTTTGGGTCTAAAATAATAATAGACAGAATAGATGAAATAATTCACAACAAAGCAGGCGATGAACGATTATAGGCAACAGTTTATGAGGTGTATGGGTGTAGAATAGTGAGTGAATGGATTTAGGGTTAAGGTATTTTTGGATCCTAAATTTTGTGTTTGTTTTTTAAATAGGCAAAGTTATTATAATTTATTGTCAAACTAGTAGTAAAAAGGTAATTTTGGGATTTTAAATATTTTAGGTGATTCTTTTAAAGCTGGAAATTTATCATAATTTATCGTCAAACTAGTTATGAAACAATTATTTGGTTGGTATTTTTGGGTTTTTAAATTTTTTTGGTATTTATTTTGAATAGTGAGAAAATTTATCATAATTTATTGTCAAATTAGTTATGGAGACAGTTATCATTGGTTACTGTGTGGCATGCACATTGACTCATCATTATTATTTAAGAAAAACCATACCACTTCTGGTTAGTAGTTCACAAATGACCAGACTTTCACTCTTACTAAATACATTGAGTCTTAAAATATTAACCCATTTCCTTACTCTCTGTAAAATAAACTTTTAACCAAATAAAAACAATTATATATATAAATAAAAGTTTCATTTGTCTGAATTTTTATTTCATTTTATAGGAAAATTTGTAAATATTTCATTTATCTGACTGACTTGTAACTAAAGATATGTGATAGTCGTTCGAACCAACTCTATATCATAGGAATACGAGACTCATTGCCAAATTCCTGCAGTAAAAGAACACAACTACAGCTAACAAAATGACATTATTATGATCACGAGGCTAATTAATTCATAAAAATTACAATGAGTTCTAATAAAATCGATCGAAATGAATTGGAGTTGTTTAACGATGTCATAATAGCTAGGACATGTCTTAGGATGTTTTTGAATTGCGGGAGTGTTTGAATTGTTTTTTTATGATTAAAACAGATTTAGTAATATTAAAAAATTTTGTGGCATTTAAAATACTTACAATTATAATTTAGATTTTCAAAAAATTTATTAAATCTTTTCATATTCTTATCAAATTTCTATATTATTTTGTGAATATTTTTAGACAACAAATCTAAATGCTCTAAATGCTAGCGTTTGATACAATTTCACGGCCAAATATCAAAAGTACGGTGAACACATCTTTAAATCCTAAAGGGTTAAGTAAGTTTTAATAAACAGTCGAGCATAAAGCGAAAATGATCAAATTGAATCGATAAGCAAACGAGATTTTCAAATTCCAACCCCTTTAACGGTAGGGTTTTTTTGGGTCTATATCCTTCATTAATTAGTACAAATATATTTAATTATTAATTTTTTTTTACGAGATTCCATTTTTTTTTTAATGGAAAACTTTCTAAAAACACACTTAAAACTACTTCTGGTATATATAATTGAAAACGAATTCCAATAAATAAATGTGTAGAAAATTAATATTTCATCAATTTTTTATTTTTATTTTTTTAATAAAAATAAATTTCTATTTAAAATTTAAACACACCGGAAATTAAACTAATAAACATGTATAACAACATATTTAGTATATACATAAATAAAAAGTGAAAAATTTGAACACGTAGAAACACTCGTCGACAGAATCACTTGAAGTGAATCATTAATATGACGAGGGGAGTGACCTGCATCTAATGTGATACCCAACTGCTCTTCAATTCTTTGTACCTTGCTATATTCATAATCTTCTTCTGACTTTGAATTGCATCGAGCTTGAAAGGTATTTTCTTATTGGCTTCTTTTGCTTCTTATATATATATATATATTAAATGATTAAGTATTTTTTAATTATATTTCCAAATTTATATAAAAGTTAAAGTAAAATAATGACTAGAGATAGATTAAAAGTGGAGTTCATTTTGATGATAAAGTATTATGTACCATGATATTTGAGATTCAAATCTCCAAATTATTAGTTTAGAGCAAATGAGGTTATAATGGTACGAGTAATAATTGATAGTGTAATTTATCTAGTTGCAATTTATTTTGGTTACAAAATAAAAAATGATTAAGTTAAAATGTTAAATGATATAAAGATAAATATTTATAAAGTAAATATATTAACAATAGTAATAAGTTCATTTGAAAAGCCATTCAAATTTTTAATTAGGAATATATAATATGAAAGTTATAATTATTCCTTTTTAAAATTTTTAATTGTATGTATGGTTTTGATTTTAATATATAACATATATTAATAGATTTATTAATTTATTATAATGATTTTAATGTGAAAATGTTAATAAATGAATGTTATTTAGTCTCATATATATTAGTTTTGTCTATTGTGTTAAGTTTTTATTAAAATCATTTCACTTGATAATTGAAAATATCTAAAAGTTGAAATAAATTTTTTATGTTTATGTTTTTTATTACTCACTTATTGCTTTGCAACTATTTGTTATATTATCATTTAAATCAATATATTCTATTGTTTTTGTGTTATATCATTGTTAAATTGAATATTACTACCGAATTTTTTGTTTTTTTAAAGCGTGGCAGTTCCTTTCTATTCCATTTTCAAAAAATAGGCAAGTTTTACATCCATATCCATCGAGATCAGATGACTTAACTTGCCCATTGGGAAACTAGGTCTGTTGGTCATCTAACTACATTATACACCATCTAAAAATTAAAAAGTATGAGAGTGTCTAGTAAAAATTAAAAAGTATGAGACTTTCTAGCATTGCTATATATGTATGATTGTCTTTAATTTTCCTATTAGCTATTTAACTAAACATTAAATTTTGTAAAGCCATCATATTGACATCTCAAATTTAAAAAAAATAACCATATTGATTATCAAATTACTCATCAGATGAGTTTATGGGCACCGAATCTTTAACATTGGATCCCAGTTGTTAGGTTTGAGGGAGGCAAGGGATGTGGTTCTCTATGTGATTGAGGTAAGCATTCTGTTGCTGGATCTGGCATTGGATGAGTCGAAATTCCGTGTGAATTTCTTGCAAGTCGATTTCAGACTTAGATGAGTTGGAAGAGGAAGTAATCATAGCTTTTACCACAATATTTTTCATTATCCAATATAGATATACTTTATGTTGAAACTAGGTATACTAGATTCTAGAATGGTCTGGTTCCTGGACTCAGGTCTGCCAATCATTCATGCCTAGATCAATATTCTCTTCTTGCTGTTTTAAATCTGATTCCCACCTAGAAATCAATTGACGAACCTATGGAGGCGTGTTGACTTGATAAGCGTGGGTGGCCTCCTGGGTCAAACCTGTAATACTGTGACACCCTCTACCCTTGGTATATCGTAGTTGGGACTGCCAACCACCATGTCTTTCTCCATTATTTTGAATTCGACCTCAGCCCCCCCGACTTGTGTTCCCATTGCATGAGGAGGGTCATGCCATGTTACAAAAAAAAAAGCCACACAGGTGCCCTTAAACCCAATACCTGAATATCACACACACTGACACCTAGAAACCCGTCCATACTAGAGACCAACTTGCAGAGAGATGACCTGGTGTGGCAGGCTCACGAAACTGGGAGAAGAGAAACTTTGTAATAATAAGATAACATAATACAGAAGGATAATAAGCAAGAAACCCATGCAACCAAGTTTTTATCACTGATTTGACTCGACTATGACGTAGCGGGCCACCAAAAACCACCCTTTGTTCATAGAGTTCCCTCGAGACAAGGGTTATGACCAAGCCGTGGAAATTCCTCTTCAATTTTCCCCATGAAAACCCAAGCTTATGGTTTAATACAAAGAGAAAAACTTGAGGAAAAACCCTTATATGAGAAACAAAGACCAAAACCCATATACATTTTGAGTATGCATTGACATAAATGGAAGCATAATGTTGTAAGAAACAAACAAAATACAAAAATAGACAGTCCAGTTTCTAGAATAATATATTCTTACCCCCCAAATTTCTGGGGAGTCTTCATGACTATCCCGTATCTTCATCTTAGAAACATCCATCCAAAGAGTTAAGAAGAAACACTTGAACACATTGATAAGGGAGTGTTTAGGATAAAAAAAAAGAACATACCCACAACCATCACTTATAGGCTGGGAATCGTAACCAGACTAGAGCGAACCTTTTGCAGATGCCCTTGAGATTTCAGAGAGGAGGCTTTCAGCTACACTAGACTAGATTGGAGTCTTTGAACCATACCTCATAGGAGTTCATTATATTCAGAGCTCTCACCACACCTTAATTCCATCCTTTTCCTTTCCATATTGTGCGTGCAATGGAGTAAAAGAGGGCTGCCATCCGACCACCCTCCATTATGGTTCATAATACTTTTGCTCATGGCATGAATCTCATTGCTTCCAGTTCACCAACACTGAACTTGATCGGGGCTTTTAAGTCAAATGTCTCATCCCAATGCACATGTTTAGTGACCTAGTGAGGTTTGAACATAGGTTGCCTTACTAACAAAATCCTTTCTCAATTGGTTGTGCTACTAAGACTCAAATTACTATTCAAATATTAATATTACATTATATATTTATTTTATTATTGCCACACATATAGATAATATAAATATCCAACTTTTAAATTTTGAAACTTTCTTCATTTTAATAATATATTTTTAGAGAATAATATATATTAACAAAAAATAATAATAATGTTCACTAAATGTCATATTAAGTTCACTACAAGTCATTTTAAACTCATTAAAACCGAGGTTATATATTTATTTGATATTTAATTAACGTATAATAGGATGCTAACTTTAAAATCTAAAAAAAATAAAAATAAAAAGTCTTAGAAAATAAAAATTAAGGATATTTAGCTTTTTATAAGACTTCCCTACTATTGTCTTAAATCTTAATTCTCATTTCTAATTTTAATATATAAAATAAAAAGTTTTAGAAAATAAAAATTAAGGATATTTATGTTTTTATAAGACTTTTAAAACTTAACTCTTATTTCTAACTTTAATATATTTTGGAGATTGTAGGTAACTAGTGTTGAAACTTGATGTGAATTTGTTATAACTTTGTCTTTATTTCAATATTAATTTTGATAATTATATAGGAATATTATTGAAAATAATTTGTAATAACCAACTTAGATTTATGGAAATCACTTTTGAAGTGAAAAAATTGAAAAGATGTTTGCATTTTGAGAGATTTAACCTTTTTGGGTGCTTAGTTCTTGATAAGTCAGTGATATATATATATATATATATATATATATATATATATATATATATATAAACTAATACTCTCTTTCTCTATATATATACACCATGTCAAAATTTTCATTATTTAAATTGCATTTTTTGAAAAAATAAATGGATCTAATGCCTTCAAAATCTGTTTAGGAATTTGGATTGTGTAATCTAAATATTGATGATTGTTTAAATTTATCATAATTTAACAAACCATCTCTTGGAATCTCATTATGTCAACAAGATAATGAGATAGTGTGCTCAAAACTTACAAGTACATGTTGTTTTCTTAGGTTTTGTGTTTTTTTGAGTGTTTTATAATGCAGAAATATACACAAAATAATTTTCTACAAAAAATAAAATGAAAATATATACATTATAAATACATCATTTACATCAAACACATGACCAATAAGCAGAAAAAATAAACATAAAATATAAATCAAATTAAGATCAAGCAACAAGCTATTCAAAATTTGGGCTTGCAGACAGTGAATTATGTAGAGCATAAGTTGCAATTAATAAAATGGAACACATGGTTGATCTTATTAATGATAAATAATACAACCAAGTCTGGAAAGACAAGCTTCTGTGAAATATTTTGACCAGTCTTATCACAAACTACTGTAATGTAAATAAAAAAATATACAATAACTCAAGAATAAGAAAGAATGACAGTAAATTGAAATCCTTCATGCAAGTATGAATATGGGAAACTTGTTTTTTGAAAAAAGATAGCTATTAACACTGGTAAAATATAACCATCCCTTGAACACTGGTAAAGTATAACCAGACCTTGAAACAACAGTAAATGAATCAGAAAGACACAAGATACCTGAAAATTTCATTGGAAATATTAATGGAGTCACCTAGTTTGTCACCCCTTGGTGAAATGATATTGTTTTCACCATCAATATTAGCCTCTAACTATTGAGAAATTAAAATCAAAGGCGAAACAAAAACCAAAAATTCTAAAGCATACCTCTCTTCATAATTATCTCTCTCTCCCTTCATAGATCCTTCCTCCTTTTGAAGGGCTCCAAAATAGTTTGGGAAGTTCACTTGATTAAAAGGTTTGTATCTAGTTTGACTTATAATCTAATTGATTAGAAAATAGGAGAGATGTTCTAAAGGAAATAGTTAATAAACTAATTTATGAATCTCCTTTTTAGTTTTAAGTTTTGACTCTATTAGGTGGGATCCTTAATCATATTCGATTGAGTTTTTTAATCTTTGTCTTCACATATATAAATAAGAAATCATATGAGCACAAATAATTTGACTCATATAACTCCTAATTAAAACTATTTATAACAAAAAACATGATATAACAAAGCACATCCATGTTACTCATATAGCCAATCAAATGTAAGCCACTGTTACCCATCACAGAAACCAAATGATGTTAATAAAACCCTGATCAAGCATACACTAGATTGTATACACTGTTGTTATGAATCATACCGCATATATACATGATTCTACTTAAGAGGACCTGCATACAAATCTAAAAATACTGAAAAACCGAATCTCAATCACTATCACACTGAATCAATCACTGGATCACATATTGAACCCATCCCAATTCACTGAACCAAATACAAATCACCATACATTAACATCATCCCTAGTCAAAATATCATTCCATAAACAATTCAACCCAAACAAAACTGTCAAACATAGATTATCATGAGAGAGACATCATCTACATACAACAAAAAACATAACAAAACTAATAAAAAATCATTAAAATTTCATACTAAAAAACCCTAGCAAATGTACATGACTCTTATAAAGCATATCCACGTATGTACACAATTTTTTATACTTGACACCTATGTACATATTCTGAACTTTTCGCAAAATGTATACGTGACTACCCATAGGCAGATATGTACATGAATCCTCTATGGAAAACCAACATACAGATCTGTAATCACTAAGTCATACCTTCGATGCATAACACAACATCTATCAAATCCAAATCTCGACACACATTTTTAAAGACATACATCAAGATACCATCATCACATATCTATCTGGCCATACACACATTATACATATGTAGTCATTTCATATCTATCATATCTAATACATATCCATGCTCCCTAGTGCACACCTATTTAAGATCAAGTCATTCATAAATTATTCAACAGATGCACACCTAACACTTTGATCTCCATATCCTTATATAAATTAGGCCTTAGCCAATATCTTAGGATATTCCCTTAGTAATGCGGATGATATTCTTTGATAGGATAAAATATATTTTGTCACGCTCATTACTATGGGCCAATACCATGGTAAAGATCAATGGCATTGATAATACCATGGTGCGGAAACTGTACATAAATTTTCTTCACCATACCTGCGTATGCGACCTTGATTCATAGGACCCACATATACTTTCTCACACTTTATATTTACCATTATCATATCTCTAAACTGATATTCCGTTATCTATATCACTTGTAGAATATGTATAACCATCATTTTGACATATTTATAAAGTAGGTTTTGATCAAGGACAACACATTAGCCAGAATGCCAAATAAACTCACGATCTTGCTTTGTTATATTATGAATAGGTTTGATGATTTTAGAAAAATCATTTAGGAAATCACGAACACAATTGATTTTAACCATAAGAGATTGAATTTATTTCTTGTAATTTGGGGTGGAAGATTCTTGATTGTAGTGATTTGATTAGGATCGATATTGATACTTACTTCTGAAATGATATGTCCCAATAGTTTATCAACTGTAACAACGAAAAAAATTTTCTTGGGACTGATGGAGATACCAAATCAACTACATTGAAGGATGACACACTTAAGATGGTCAAAGTGGTTAGAAAAACACTTAGAATAAATAATCATATCATTAAGATATATCTCGATGATCTTTTTGATGAGATCATGAAAGGCCATCTGCATGTCCCTTTGAAAGGTAGCACCTGCATTAATTAAGTTGAACAACATATGGTCATAAGCGAAGGTGCCCCAACGCGTAGTAAAATTGGTTTTAAATTTATTAGCTTTATTCAAGTGTATGTTAGGGTCCTATGTCTAGGAATCTTGGTCATGTTAGTCTTGCAATGTATCTAAGGTAAAATTTGTAAATATTATTCATGTTGACCTGACTATTATTGTTTAAAGAAGTCCAGGTTTAGGTTAGGTGTCACATAAAGGTGTTATTTTTCTAAGAGTCCAATGTATAAAGTCATGTGTTTTCCTTTCAAAATGGAAATCATAGGAAGTATTTGATCACCTTGGAAAGAGTATAAAAATCATGTTTTACAAATCCTTGGTTATTATGAGTTAATCACCATCCTAAGTCATTATAAGTAGCTCACCTAAGTCTAGATGCCATGTATACATAAATAAAATCATCTGATGATTTAGGCATAAATTTGGAGGATCTTGGGAGTAATTTTGAATGTCATGTCAATGAAAACTCATGATATTAGTAGGAGATAATGGTCAGAAGGACAATCCTTCCTTTTCCCAAAGCGTTGTGTTCTCAGAAAAGTGATGCACATTCATAATTTCCTCTTCTAAATCACAATCAACACTCTCATTTCCACTCCAGGCCATTCTGCATGATTTTTTGAACTTTCCTTTTATTCCCACAACACTTAGTCCTTCACCATTTTCATTAGAGGCTCTAGTTTTCTCGTTTAATTTGTTGAAAAAGGGAGGTGGGGGTGCTGCGAATTCACACACTGCTACAAATCATGCATACTGGTGGTAAAATATCCCTCACAGGTGCAAATACAACTCTATATTTATCCCCCAGTTTTGAATGAACCCTCAAATTGCATGTAGAAGCTAGGATAAACCATAAAAATTCTTCAAGAATGAAAAATTTACTGTCGCTTCACTTCTAAAATCATTGTGTTTCTTCCTTTGCACTGTGTTTTATCCTAATTTGACACGATTCTACACAGTGGGTTATATTCCTCTTTTGTCATTGTCAATTCACCTTTTTTTCTGTGTAAGCCTTTGCATGTAATATGTGCATTGGCCTTAAAACTAAATCAAAGATGCTTCACTTAGGTTCTTATGTTTGAAAGTGTTTTAAAAGTCAAATTCCTTTAGGGTTGTGTTTTCAGATTTTGCGCTGTGACTTTCCCTTTTAATTTCTCTACCAACAGTTATGAAATTGCAATTTCTATAGGGATTTCCTAAGGAAGTCTACTTTATCTACTTTTTTTGTGTAATTACTTGATTCAATCTAAAGACATTATCATAATTTAAGAATATATTAACATCTCCATTGTACACAAAAAAATTCTCATAACCCTAAACTATTTACTGTTGCAATTTAGAAAAAATATGTCAATTCTAGAAGACAAGAAACACAAAGGAGATGCCATTGTATGATTTGAGCCACAATATGTCACAACCATAAATGCAGATACAACCATCAGAATGAATTTCGAACAAGTAGGGTGTATGAAAGTTTGTGAAAATATTCAGGGGTATCATCTACAGTTGAAACATGAATTTTCTAGGGGTTTTGATGGTCTACAAGCAAAGGTGGGAAGTCTAACTTTTCCAGTCTCAGCTCAGTCAATAGTTGAGGCCACTAAGATTCCTTTGAGTGGAGAGGAAGGGTTCAAGGGTATGCATTTAGATTTGGTTGATTTCAAAGACTTTCTAAAGCCAAAACACTGAAAATGGCATGGTTTTGTTGTTCTAAGGATCTATTTACAATATCACCATAGTAAACTATTGGAGGTGATTCAAAGGTACTTCACATGTGAAGGGAGGTTTAGTAAAGTGTATCACTATCACATTAGGCTCTTAATGCATTTTACTATCAAGAAACCTTTGAATATTTCTTATTATCTGTTTAGGAGTCTATGTAAGATGGTTGGCAGAGTTGAAACAAAATAAATCAAATTGAAGCTAGTTTATTTCATTTTTCATTAACTAAATTGCTAGTGATGAAGGAGCTTGAGAAGGAGTAGACATGGTAGGAATTTTTGGTTTATTTAGGGTAAGTAACACAATATTCAAACAACCAAAATACCAAGAAAGAAACCTCATCAGTTGTAACTAAAGAAGCTTCACCTACAACAACAAGCTTAGTTAAAAAGCCTTTGATTAAAATCAAATCAGTTGATAAGATAAGTGCTAAGAAGCTACATTTCTCACGAAGTAAAAAAGGTGGCAAGGGTACAAAGAACAAGAGCTGCAGCCAAGAGGTCACCTGTCGATCCCCCATCTACACCTATTCAAGTTATGAAATCTGAAAATACACAGTAAGAAGTGGAAATTGATGAAAGGGACGAGAAAATTGGAGATTTACCAGATTAATTGGACAAGGCCCATCTGACAATAGCATACTTGCAGTAAGAGAATGTTATGAAACCATCTCACAAAATAGAAGAAAAGATATATCAATGACTTATAAATAAACCTCTTTGAGGGGGCAACCTCCTTTAAATTACATAAATGAACAATTCTTCGATGATACAAATGAAAAAACCTCCTTTCTATATATACGAGTCCATGAGGTCACAATATAATCCTATTTGACCTAACAATAATAATGTAAGGGCACACTAATAACAATAATGGGATTTTATGGGGCATAATAATAACAATATGGGGACTACAGGGGTACAATAATAACCATAAGGGGGCTACACTAACAACAATAAGGGACTGAAATAGTAATATAGTGACCTAACATGCCCCTCTCCATAAAAAAGGTGTTGTCCTCAATGATTGAGTAGTTCTCGATGCTTCTATATAAAAGTCTCATCCTCCCATGTGGAATATTCAGTGGGTAAGTTCTTCCACTTGATGAGATACTTTGAAATTGAACGATTTCGTAGCTGTCAAGTTCTTGTTTCCATGAATGCTTGAGGTTCCAATATGAATTTTCCTTCCTCATCAAGTTCTGGAAATATTGTTTGAACTGGAAGTTTGTCACCTATAACCTTCTTTAAGTATGAAACATGGAAAACTGGGTCCACTTGGGAAGAAGAAGGAAGCTCCAATTTATATGCCATAGTACCAATATTTTGCAAAAGCTTGTAAGGACCATATTACTTTGGCGATAATTTATTATCCTTCTTAGCTTTCTTGAGGTACAATTGTTTGTATGGCTGTAGCCATAAAAATACCCAGTCTTATACATCAAAACTTCTCTCGCTATGATGTTGATCTGCGTGTTGTTTCATTAGATTTTGTGACATATTTAGGTTATACTTTAAGAGTTGGAGAAATTGTTGTTGATGCTCGATGTGATATTCCACTTCTTAAACCTTAAAATTTTCTCTTAAAGATGATGTGATGGATGGTGGATGATATCCATAAAGTGCCATAAATGTGGTCATTTTTCGATAGTGTGGAAGGAAGTGTTATACCACCATTCAACCAAAGGTAACCACTTGACCCATTGTGTTTTATTATCAGAGACAAAGCGACTAAGATATCCTTCCAAACATTTGTTCACTATCTCAGTTTTCCCATCAGATTGAGGATGATTGTTGTCAAGGTAAATCCTCTCTACGGACAAAGATGATCCATCTAGCCCTAGAGTGGGTCTAGCAACAAACAAGACAAACACGCGTCTATTTTCCTAGATTACATTCAATTATGAACAAACTATAGAAGTACCTACCTTAAACTTGTGTTGATTAATTTTTCCTTAGGACTGCATCCACTTATATTTTGCTCCAAATCACGTTCCTTGTTCCTCTTTACAATCAATACCTGTGGCCAGAGACATAAGACAATACGGAATGATATAGAACAAATAATACTTATATTGAATGAAATCTATCTAACAGATCAAGGAATATTCGAATTTTCATCATAATAACAAACAAAAATGGAAAGTAAAAACCAATAGTATTCTATTAATGATCAGAAAGGGGAGTTATTACTTTCGCCTTGATGTTGGAGCTCTCCTTTGACAGGTGCGAATCTAAGCATGTCTCCAAAAATCTATTTTCCAAGCTTAACAAAAGGAGGCTAAGGATCTGATTTTTAATTGAATGTTAGTTAATGTTGTGCTAATATTAGTTTCAGATTTAAAATAACATTGCTTTGGTTTGCTTATCACACATGGGTTTATACATGAGCTTATGAGTGAATATTCATTAAACTCGGTGCAATTTAGTGTTTTTCATGAACTCAAAAGCATGGAAACTCAATGTTGAACATCAGCATAATAAAAAACAACAAGAAAAAATAACAGAGACAAATACACAATTTTTTGATGAAGGAGTTCACCCTTCCTGGGCTACATCTCCTTGGTCCAGCTTCATAGTGTGGGCCTATGTATTAGCTTCAATTTTTCAAAAGTGTTGTTTATAATATCCTATTGCCTCTACAACCTAATCCAATGGCTCTAAAACATCAAAATCTACCAAGACGGACTCTTCCTGAGCCTAAATTGGTCTAAAATTGCCAAAGTTATGGCAAAAAAAAATTCTCCTACTTTATCTTCACTAAATCTGGAATTTAGCCAGCTAATTCCACCAAATGTGGAAGTCCGCCGAATTTGGTGGGTCCACCAAAGGCGCCACCAAGATAAGTATGCGATTAATGTTGAGATAATTATGGTCTAAGTGGGGTTAAGTGCATTTAAATCTCTGCAGGTCGCATCGTAGCGCAGTCAATTTCGCAGATCGCAGATCTACTATAACTCATTCTTTTTTACTTGCTCCTTCTTGCAATTGCGATAGCCTGATGCGACATATCGCAGCGCAACTCTGCATCGCATCGTAGCTCCGCATTCGATAATCTTACCACCACGTCACTTATCACTACTGTGAAATCATAGATTTTCCACCTGATAATGCATTCACATCCGCTCCTAAACCCCCGATGCGATTGGTAGGACCCACCTTATCACAAATCGGAAATTGAAAATCATTTGTTGTTGCCTTATGTCCTCCGCTTCTGAACTACCGATGCACGATGGTTGAATACTTTGGGTTAATGAAATATTTCGTGGATATATGTTATATTTTCATTCGACTATGGTTTTGGCCATTAGTCCCAACCTCTGACCTTGCATTAAAATCATGTTATCTTCCCTTTGATTCAAACTTTGGAATAAAACATATATACGCCCGAATTTCAATCTTGGAATAAAAATGTACGTGCCTTCCAGCTAAAGATTATCCGCCAGATTGCTTTGGCTCTTGGCTGCGCCACGTGCCCTTCCCCATTGGCCTATAAATTCCTGAGGTGCTGACTAGGTTGCCCAGTCATCAGTATGTCACTATTTATACACAACTTTTGCCTATTTCAGAAAATGAACAACAGACCAAACCTCACTCATACGAGCTTGAATTTTGATGAAACAAGTTGCGTTGGAATCCTGGTGACGAACTCTATCAGGTTGTCCTGGTCTGAAGAATTTCTGAGCACTTTCATTTTTTAGCTAAATACTGAGCTCTTGATTAGGATCTCAACTCTCTCCTTCTATAACTAAAGAGATCTTCAGATTATTTCTCCTTTTGTTATAGCAAAGACATGTGGAAAGGGAGCATTTTATAGTCATGGGAGGAGGGAACATTGATCCTCATAAGGTGGAAGGAGGTCTTATCTCCTTGAGTGGTTCCTCCTTTGCAGGAACAAGAAACCCAAAAGAGAAATCTTGACCATATCATGATCAACAAACCTCCAGCCCTCGTCTCTCGAAGCTTCTAGGTGATGAAGCTTAGCAAAAATCAGATTTTTAGGGAGAGTCTCTAGAAATGAGTCAAAGTGTAATTTATCTTCAGACTTTGTGGGATCCAAGGGCATGTGCTCCATGATGGAAAAAGTAAACATGGACCACTGTATGAGTTCTCCAAGATCTAAGAATAGGGAGTAAAAGGAAAATGAAAAAATACTATGTAACAGATGCCCCCTAAAGCATGAAGGAAAAATGAGAGTGAGGGTTGAAATGATTTACAAGTAGATGAAAGGACGAGGATGTTGTCATCGGAAAACCTATGAATCAAGCATATAGATACATACATAACTTGTTGTCTCAACGTGATTTGCAAGATTAGCAAGAAAAAAATCTGCAGGGAACCACATTAGAACCACTTTGGAATCCTAGGACCTAGCCTTCCTGGGCTTAGAGAGGGATCTCTCTATGTAATTGTTTATATATGATATGTCTTTGTGCTTTTGTTTATGATGTTAGGCTAGTTATGAAGTTCTAAGAACTTGTTTGTTTTTATTGATTGATTGATAGGTTGATAGATCAATGGTGTGATTAATTGAGGGAATGTTTCAGCTGAATCGATAGATCATGAGAAATATTAATCCATTGGGCTATGGAGTCATGAAAGGATTTAATTATTAATCAAATTTTCAAGGGTTTTCATAGGGCAAGCTAACTATATCAAGTGGATCTCTTAGATTAGATGGCATATGAAATGACAATAAGTTGTGAAGACAACAAAGCTAAAAGTCAGTTAAGAATCTTTTAACTCTACTTCAACAAGAAAAACCTTTAAGGTAACTGTTTGAGGCAAAGCAAAGGACAGGGCATACCATAGACTTCTTTAGCCAGACTTTAATAAGAAAAAATTCAAGACAACAATCCAGCAATCCTAATATTAATTTCAGTCAAAGAAAACATTTAAGATAACAATAAGTGTAACTAAATAGCAAGTTAAACCTATATTCTTTAATTAAACACTCTAAAGACCTTCAAAGCAACAATTTGAGACATACCAGAGGACAAGGCATACCATAGACTTCCTTGGATAGACTCTATTAAGTATACTTCAAGGAAAGGCCTTAAAAACGATGTTTCAAGCTACACTGGAATACAATATTCTACTACGCCATTAAGGTTGATGGCTAGCATGAAATTATGAAGGTGTTCCTCTACAGGTAGTCCATCATCAGGATTATACTTTGGTAACCATCTCCCTGGATGTTTAGGCAAGGGATGGAGTGGTTCTGACATTTGGACTGTCCCTGGGTTAGTCCAAGGTTTGTTTTCCATTCTGGTATTTTGTAGGAATAGAAGAAGATGTAATTGTTCTAGAGGCTAAAGATGACTGAGTGGATGAAGAAGTAGCACTTGTAGTGCTACTAGCTATGATAGAAATAGTTATTTGTGTCATAGGAATGTGAATGGAAGGAATTATTGGATGGTAAGAATAAGGTAGAGAAGCTTTTGAAGGATCAAATAAGGGAGTGTGAGGTGGGGAAGATGTTGTAATATCATTAGTAGAATATTGATTTTCTGAGGTAATGAATTTTCTTCGATGAACGTGTAGTGGAAACTCAAAAGGAGTAATTCTAAGTTTTCACTCTAAGATCAGGTCAATACATGAGAAAATCCTAAAGATGATGATACACTTCCTTTAGAGACTTCTGAATAAATATGTATTTCTTTTGAAATAGAAATCCCTTCCAGTGCTTGGATCAAGGTTTGAACTTCTCGTGACTCTCGAGGTAATGGAGTGGAATTTTGAGCAATTGACTTAGGAAGTGTGTTAGGAGATTTTGTAGTTGTTTTAACAACTTGAGATCTATGAGTGGGAGATTTTGAATGGGATCTTGAAGTTGGAGGATATTTTGAGGGGGGTTGACTCTTTTGATGGAATTTTGATTTGGGATTAAACCTTGATGCCATTCATAGTCTAAAAGTCCTCCTCCTAGCACCCAAAATGTTGTAGGATCAAAAATATCTGCCTTAACATCGGGGAAAACCACCCGGTTGGGAACTTAAAGTAGCTCCTTTTCCATTTGGAATGGTGGCTCTTACTGGGGATAATGTGACCAGTTTATTGTTAGAAATATATGAATGGATGGGATATAGAAGTGTGAAGATGATAATGTAATTAAAACTGACGAAAGAAAATAAAATAGAAATAAACTATATATATCCTAGGACAATTATCTTTTTATATGTGACTTTAAAAAAAATATATCATATAAAATAAGACAATATAGATCATAAAATCATATACGAAGTGAAAAATAGATTAAGATAAATAATTTAATTAAATATCTAATTAAATTAGTTTATAGAACATATCACATAAAATATCTCGTTGTTTATGCATATATGCAAAAGATTACAACCATACACTTCAATAGTGATAATGCATGATTGTTATTGAAACATGCTTATGGTAAAAAAATTTAAATGGTCATTAATATCATAAAAACAATGTAACATAAGACAGATAATAGTAACCAATATATGATAACTATGCTTATGAGAGAAACAATGTTGGTTCACCTTTTCTATTAATATTACTCATAGTTACAATAGTGAAAAATTAGAAGCTCTCTTACAAAAATTCAGAACCTGTTTCAATGTTATTTTGAAGGGGATTTTATAGTAGAGTCTTAAAACTAAAAATAAAGTAAAGTGACATAAAATACTGAGGTGGTATAAACAAACCGTCCTTAAAATAAAACAAAGTACAATAATAGGATTTTTTGTAAGAAGATTATCATGGATCGATGATCATATTTGGATCATGGACCTAAGTGATAGCTATAAATTCGAAGTATTCAAAAGAATGTCAAACCTGAGCAACTAGATAGATCTCATCTTCCTGATTCTAGTGCCATGAACAGTTCGAAAAATTGACATTGTATGAAGAAGTTATCGCGATTTAAAAAGTCCAGTAAACTACAATTTCTATCTTTTGACCAAGGATGACTGGGGTTTGGAAAAAATAAGAAGAAGAGAATATTCCAGGGAATATTCTTGGAATATTCCCTAGAATATTCCTTGTGGACCAACTGTATGCTGAAAGTGTTGAGACCGTATTGGTCAGTGGGTTGACTGTTGTGATTTCGGGCCAATCATAGGCTGCCACAAGGCAGGCCTGGAGGCCGCCAAGTGGCCCAGGAATGGTGCAGCAAAATTTGTTGGACTCTGCTAGGATCAATTTAGTGACCTCTCGCTTACAGCGCCCATGCCTTAACCGCCCGGGCTATGGTATTTCTTAACTATCCATGTATGCGGCACATATTTAAACTTTGGTGGTTTCATATTCGGGGGTCCAGAGGGGCCAACCCCTCCCCATGTGGCCGTCGGCCCATAACCATGGGCCAAGGATTTAAGACCTAACCATAACCGCCCACATTTTGTTAAACATTCACATGTGGCCATTGATGTTTTATGCCATGGGTTACCCCTAACCGTAACTGCCTTCGTCTGTTGCGTTCACATATGGCCACATTACCGTTTAATGCCACGGTTGGCCTAGTTTCCGCCTAACAGTTATGGTTATTTGACCACATAGTCCAGGGTCATGTGCCAAAATAACTGCCGTAGTTAATGTTATAGTTTTTTTGGCGGTATTTTTGGAGGGCGCTCCGAAATTTTATAATTTCCAAACTTATCTGTAGTTAAACTTCAGATCTCCAAATTTGGTGGAGCTGATTTATGGGACACTGGGAAAATTTTGTTTATGCTCTATCTTAGGCTAGATTCATCCATTATGAGAGTGGAAATAGTCCATTTCAATTATCTCAGACATTTTAGACTCATTTTTGAGGTTTTCAGACCCATCAAAGAACTTTTGAACATTTTTTTTCTTTAGAGAAGTTCAAGGGGCCATTATGGCCACCATGGGCCAACAATAGTTTAAGGCTTAGCCAAGGTAGCTAGAGGCCTTTTTCAACAATATAATAGTCAATTTTGGATGTTTCAGAAATTTTGGAACTAATGGTGTGGTTTTCAAAGCCTGTAGAGGAATTCTGAAAGTTGATATGCTTTAGATAAGTTCCAGGGGCGACTAGGGCCAGTAAGTGCCAACAGGAGAATGTGGCCTATCCAAGGCGACCAATAACCATTATCAACAAACCAATAGTCATTTTTGAATGTTTAGATACTTTTGAATCCATTAATGGAGTTTTTAAAAGCTTTTTAGGACTTATAGAGGTCAAGAACCCACAAATATTTTTTCTTTGACCCTAGAGCCGGGGGGTGCCACCAGGTTCTGGAGGTGAAACCGGAGCAGCTGAAGGAAAATTTATGCAAGTGAATAGTATATTCTGAATATTTTGGACATTCTGAATACATTGAAGGGATTTTTGGAGTCATTTGAAGACTTCTAAAGGTCAAATAACCACACGAAAGTTTTGGGAAGCCTACGACCAATAGTGGATGGAGGCCTAGATTGGGGATCCAGTGCTCTTTTGAAGCAAATGATTAGTCCATTTTGGAGGTTTGAGATGTGATGGAGATATTAGGTGAATTTTTAGGTACAGAAAAATAATTCTGAGGAAGTTAGTGCCATAGAGAAGCTCAGGGTAGCTCAAGAGCACCGATAGAAGGAATCAAGTCTAAGAGAGCCTAGATATGTTTTCAGAGTGATGACAGCCATGGAAGGGATATAAAAGGTATTCTAAATCCATTGGTTTAGTTCATTTAACCATTGGAGTTGATTTTGTAACTTGTGAAAGAAATTTTCCATAATCCCGAAGAGCCAAGTCAAGATGATAAGAGCTCAAGGAGACGTAGCCCATGATATTCAGGTGAACTCCTAGATTAAAATTGTTGTTGTGTGTTGATGTTTATTTGTTGCATTATATGGTTGTTGCACATGTTTAATATCAGAAAAAACAAATGGACTTAAAGAAATTAAACAGTTAAAAAAATACACACATGTTTCAAGTATAAATTTCCAAACAAGTGAAGTATAAGCTAGATCTTTTATTTTTTTAACTGAGTGGGAGGTTCTTGAAAAGAAAAACAAGTTATCCAACCCCTTTTTAGATCAGGTTGGTATTGGAGCACTAGGTTGTGCTTGCTTGACAGAGCACTAGGTTTCTTGTTTGACATGAAAGGTGTTTAAATAGTGCAAAGAATTTACTTTTTGCAAATTGACTATTGCTTACAAGTTTAAGTTTGCTGGAGGTGAAGGGAAAGCTATTGTTAACTAAGTCTAGAAGAGGACAAGAAGGAAGTGTTAGGATATTCTGACACATAGGAAATAGTTAAGAATAACTTAGTCTAGTGTAGAGTTAGGTAATGTGTGTTTCTTTACTATGTACATTTGTAACTTATAATCTAAAAGTCACGATTTATAGTGATCCGATGGTTAACTCTCTCCTCGGTATTTACGACACTTGATCCATGGCTTAACACTCGATTGGTCCATGATCTATATTTAGAGAGCATGGAGGGTCATTTTTCTGGTAACTGTTTATGAGAGAAACATATGTAATCTTTCTTTTATATTAATAAATTTCCTAAAGTGGCCACATTGGCTTAGGCCATGGAGATTTTCCCTCTTTGAGGGTTTTAACCACGTGATAATACTGGTGTAATTATTTGTGATTTGTTTGTGAGCAGTGACCTTTGGTTTTTGATCTAAGGAAATTTCCCTGTAAATTCCGACATGGTATCGAAGCCTAGACCCAGGTTCAATTCCCCCGAGCTGCATTTGAGGGGGGTGTTGATTCCCCTGAGCTGCATTTGAGGGGGGGTGTTGGAGTAAACACCGCACCTCTATGGAACCCATAATTTCCACCTTGGAGATCCTAGTTACCGGTTTGCAAGTTTACCAACACCTGCGGGTTTTGGTGTAACAGAAAACCTCTACAAAAGGGCTGAAGGAATCTTCCTTTCCCAAAGGACCTCAAGGCAACCCTTGAATCACAAGAGGTTTTGTTTGCAAAAGGATGCTTGAAGAAGAGATTGAATCTATAGCATTTTTTATTCAAAAGCTTTGTCAATTATTTTTGAAAGCTTTGTGAATTTTGTTGAAGTTCCTTAGCTCATTTTCATAATGACAACTTCTTCAAGTGAGGTTTCTGAATCCTCCTTCTTCACAATATTATTCGATGAAGACATGAAGCGGAATTTCTACTTCCTGAAGGATAGAGTGCAAATTCTGTTTGAAGATAGAAAGGAAAGCACTAGACTTCATGAGAAATTGGTTACTATGCAGCTCCATCAAGCCCAAGAGGCCTTAACCAAGAACATGCGTGAAGCAAAGGTAATTCACTCAAATTTGTCTTTAATTTCCTCTTCAGATAGATGTGTTGGTTCATTTGAAAAGCACACTAGAGGTATAGGGTCCAAGTTGATGTTTAAAATGGCCTATGAAGGCAAGGGTTTAGGAAAACATGCACAAGGCATGATTGATCCTGTTTTGGTTGAGTAAAGACCTAAGAAATTTGGTATTGTTTATGTTCAATCTAATGGCGAAGAATCCAAAGAAATGAAGGCATTTGAGACAAATTCAAAAAGAAATTTTTTTCCAAGTTTTAAACCACAAACATGTCAAGTTTGTTTTCAAGTTGATTGCCATTGTTTGAAGCCTATTTTGCAGCAAGATGATTGTAGACATTTAGCTTATGGCGAGTATGAGAGTTCGGACAACTATCAAGACATAAACAATGATGTTAGTCTTCAAGAGAAAGCTGGAACCTCTACTAGTTGATCTCCTCAAGAAGGAAAAAAGGATGGACATGCAAAGCAAAATTTGAGGTATAATTCTTCCCATATTCAATTTTATTATGTTTTTGATAAGCATGGAAAATCTGCATGTGTAAAAGGAAGAAAGGGTTGTTGTGCATATTGTGGTCTGTGTAACCATGTTGTTTCAGAATGTTGGAAGAGGATGAAGGCATACATGAAAGATTTGAGGCAGAGGAAATTTGCAAAGAAGGTGCAAAAGACTTGCACACATTGTCAGAGAAAGGGACATGTTGTTTCCCAATGTTGGACATTTCATCCAACTAATCATCCCAAGCATATGAGGAAAGAAGATAGAAAGACTGGCGAAATTGGAACCAAGGATTCCATCATTGTTGTGAGAACAGATGTTTCACATGAAGAATATTTTTAGTAGCAAAAGTCGTCGTGGAAGTGGCTTGGTAAGAAGTGGTTTAACTTCTTGACGCATGTTGGAATAGGGTCTCCTACAAAGCTGCGAATCTGGTCCATTTTGTATATTTTTTATTATATTTAGTCTAATGCAGGGGTTTTGGGATGGGTCAAAGACCCTAATGCATTGTAAGTGGGTCAAGGGTAGACCAAGAGTCTGTAAACCATAGTTTGCGGACCATTGGATGCATAGGCTAGAGTGGTATAAGTAGTTGAACCTTTTTGAGTTGTAAGGTAGGCCATGAACTAAGATTAGTGTGAAGTGTGAATTAGTAGATCTGTTTTGGGTTTTTGGGGAAAGGACTCTTGCTAGCTGTGTGCATGGAGATCCTCAGTCCTGATGTGTGCAGATCTTGCTGCTGTGTGCGCAGGTTGGGTTTTGGGTATTGTAAAAGGATCTGAAGGATTAACGAAAGTGGAAGGTTGTTGGAATATATGAATCTATTAATGTGACTATATAATATCTGTTATGTTATATTGAGCTCCTAAAGTAACTGTGTTATTGGCTTATGTTGCGTTGAAAATTGATCTGAATTTGTCTGTTATAATTTATGCTAGAATAACTGCAATAGTTTATTTATTGTCCTGTATCTATTGTTTACTGTGATTATAAGTGGTATTGCGCACGTGGATGCGAAGGGACTGATAGATCTGGGTTCTATAATATGCGATCTGATATTTGGGAAGTCGAATGAAGATCTGCGTGAATTATCTACCCTCTCCCAGGGTACAGAATCATGGTTCCAGCACCCTCCCATACTACTTCGGGTGAGACTTTGGCCTGCACAAGCAGGTCACCCAAAAGGGAAAATAGTATAGGGGTTTGTTGGTAAACCTTAAACTTTGAATCCTGTTATAGACCCTCAAAAAATGGTTCGTTTATTAACCGGGAGAATTAGAGAGGGAGGGATCAAATAATGCCGGCAATCGCATTCAGAAACTCAAAGAAAATAAATTGATGAATGGTTCAAGCAGAAGTTCTCTTTCTTCACGTGCGAAAAGAAAAACTATGAAAATGCAATAAGAGGTTGACCACCGAAGAGTGGAAAAATAAGTATATTTTCACAGAGATCTACAAGACCTTCTTTGTAACCATTGCGAACGAGCTCCAGGTGTGGCTCACAAGGTTGGTCAAATTTCAGAATTATTGGAAGGACGAGTGGGTCACATAGTGGACCCCATAACTGATCCAATAGTTAGAGGAGACTGATAACACCATCACTCACACGGTGGACCACTGGGTGGATAGCATGCTGGGAGGATTCATGACTGAATTTTCCATTGATCACTTTGTCTCCTACTCTGAAGTAGGACGAAGATTCTTCAAAGGATTCAGGGGTAAGTTTCTAAAGACCTTATCATTGCTAATTAAGATATTGCTGTGCGAAAAAAGTATTATGTGTAGCCACACCGAATGAATGACCTCTGATCTAGACGAGAGTACGATGCGAAGTGGAGAATACTATCGGACCAACCGAGAAGGAGGTAGATCAGTCTACAGCTCGGTAAGAGAAGCAGATGCGCAGAGTCCTCCAGCCACACCACTTTCAAACCAGCGTAGGGGTAAGAATTCACCTACACCTCACCACTAGAAGACGACATGGCCGCGTACATAATTTCCTACCTTTAAGGGTGTGGGAATGAAAACATGGATCATTTCTGGTTTGTCACAGAATCGGTATGTGATGTATAATGTGGAAGCAGGATTAGGTAAGAGGGCACAATCGGTCTCTTGCCTTCGAAGTAAGAGCTTTGGATTGGTACATGGGATACATCGGACATCATGCAAACTGAACCATTGAAGAGATCAAGAATGCCTTGAAACAACAGTTCAAGAAGCCTAAGTCCTATTCTCAAATAGTGGTCGATCTAAAGGATTTCAAGCAAGGGCCTTCTATTTCTGTGTGGGAGGCCGATCAACAGCTAAAGAAGGTGATCGGAGAAAGAGGATTTCAGTATGATGACAGACATCAAACGGAATGGTTCATTACTATGCTGCTACCTCACCTGCGCATACCTATGGGTCACCAAACTTTCGAATCACCAGAAAAATCCCAGGAGGTCGCTATGAAGTTAGAAGCTATGCCCAGATATGATACCCAGCTAGGCATCCAGCAGATCCAAGGACAACTGGAGGTGATGCACATGGAGATCCAGAATCTGTGAAAGGAGCAAGGAGTAGAGGCTAGCCTTGAAATATGGTGCATATGATGTAGGACGAATGGTCACACCAAGGATAACTGCCCTCTGTTAACAGATGACATGCAAGCTGGGGGACCTAGTCTGTTACACCCTAGGGAAGTTGAGGACCAAGTGGACCAGCACTATGGAGCGATGATTGCCACGTTGCAGGGCTGCATGACACAACCCACTATCCCCACCTTACTACTTACATCCCAGAAGTAAAGCAGCAATGGTGCAGGTTCTGCAGGTCGGTAGGACATGATGAACATAACTGCCAGACGTATGATTTGATGATCGATCGAGGGAACCCCTATAGGGTACAGTCAGATCCGTCCTCACCAAGATCCCTCTCGAGTGCAGGGGGATCCCCAGCCAGGGGAAGGGGAGGTGGAAGAGGTGGAAGTGCAGGTCGGGGATGAGGGAAAATAATCTATTATAACTGTGGAGAAGTAGCACATGACTTTGCCAGGGACTACCCAAACCCTGCAAGGCAGTCTTGTCGGTATTGAAGACAACTGGACCATGCGATTGAAGATTGTCCAATCTTGATAGAAAAGATGCAGGAGAAGAAGCCGACACCTACGCAGAATGTGCAGAGGGTTAATACTGAACTACGGGACAAAGATCCAAATATAAATGTCGTAACACGCAGTGGGATGACCACCGGGGGGCCTGGGGAGAAGATTGCAACTGAGCCTCTGATCCAACAAGCAGTTATCAAATAGGAATGTTTGGATCTAAAAAAGGAGAAATAAACAATTGTCGCAGCTCGCAAAGACTTTGTTGAGGCAGAGGCATCTACTTCGTAGCCGCCTGAAGACCTCAAGGCCGATGAGGAGGTCAAACCCTTTTTACAGGCATGTATGAAGTTGCTGTGCAACCCAAAGGCTGTGGAAAATCTTCAGGCATTAATATATAGCTGCACAACACGACCTAGCCTCCCTCTGGAAGTCAAGGGCGTACACAAACTATATAAATATAAGAAACATATTGGTAGGGAGATGCGGTTGACTACGTAGATCGGTGATTACGAGATGGATCAGGTTATTTTGGAACTAGGGTCAAATGCGAATGTATTACCTAAACATACTTGGTAATGAATGGGGGAACCTAAGTTGGAATGGTCCACTATCTAGCTACGTATGGCCAATCAACAGAAGATCATACCCTTGGGAAGAATATCGAAGATTGTGGTGGATATCATAGGGGTTAAGGTCCGGGTTGATTTTGAAGTAATTCAGATTGTAGAATATGTGGACCCCTACCCTGCGCTCCTAGGCTTGGATTGGGCCCTTGATATGGGGGGCATCATTAAACTAAAGAAGAGAAGCATGGTATTCAAAAATAACGGTACAAGGGTAATAGTACCATTAGATCTTGCAGAAGGCGAATGATACATAGAACCAGTGTGCGACGAAGAAGATGTGGATCACATCTATAAGTTGACTGCGCGAGATGAATAGTGGATCAACCACATGGCAGAGGGAGTACTCTACTGGGAAAAGGACAGTGAATGTTTCTCTGACTCTGATGGGGAGATAGAGAATTGGAAAAACCGGTTACATGATGTCTCTACACTGCGATGTCTTCGGATCGCAAGGAACTTCCGCTACATCTCTTCAGAGGTAAGAGATCTACCTTACTTTGATGGTTCTGGTAATGTTAGGGACTTTTTGCGAGCATTTGAGGCCAATGTTCCTAAATAATGAAGGTTATGGGCCTGTAAGTTGGCCATGCGGGGGTCACCTGTGCAATGGTGGGAGACACATGAGGAGGCATTCTAGGATTGGGAGGAGTGTCGGGATATGATGATCCTATGATTTGAGGCCCCAACCGACATACGAATTAAAACATTCCTTGTGCCTGAAGACCCGTGCGAATATCTGCTTGCTTGGATAGAAAAATGGTGTGACAGGATTACCCAAGAGTGGGTTCATATGCTTATTCATGCCCTGGGACCACTTCCCACTGCATGGTACTTAGATGCGGAGCTCCATCAGCACACCTGCCACTAGGAGACTTTGAAGGATGAATTTATCATAACATTTGGGTTAGTAGATAGGATAGAGGTGCTTGATGCAGCTCTGCAGGACATTAACACTGTAGCATGGGGTGAATCACACCTATATGTCGGACCCGAAGTGCCCTGAAAAAAGTTAAGGATGATCCACAAGATGGTTCTAACTCAGAATTGGAGGAGGTGCGCATGGTTACTGGACCACTTGGTCTCTGAATGGGTAGCATTGAGACGCACCCCACGTTGGACAAAATTCGGGGTACAAATATCATAACGGAAACTCCCACAACAAGGGGATAACTGTGTTCACTTCTCAGCCACACAGGTGATTACAGAAAGTTTGTTCAAAGGTATGAAGTGATCACATTTCCTTTGAAATACTTTCTTACGAAGGCGGCTCGGTTCTGTTGGGATGACACATGTCAGGTAAACATATCTTTGGTTTTGAAGTACATAGGGATTAAGGCTGTGTTGGGGGAAGATGCACAGGAGGCACAAGTTTTTAACCCAAGCGTAGCAGGTATGCCAAGTGCACAAGAGGTGTGAAAACTAGCTGTTGGCACAATCACATCTGGTAAAAAGAAAAAGTTATCGTTAGAAGGAGCGGGCCGCTAGCATTTAATGGGGCAGATTTTGAGGATTTTTTACTTTTTACCTGATGGTAAGTTCCAGGTCAATTTTACCCTATCGTTGGATGCCCGCAGGCACTATAAAAAGGGTTGGATAGCTCAGACAAGGGTTTCGTCTCACTTGCATAGCTTGTACTTATCCTCTTTATCTCGAGTGAGCTTGAGCTGTAAGATTTTTCGAAGCCCCCCAAAGCTACGAAACGGGCTTCAGGGAAGCTTAGGAACTCCCCAAGGCATGCCATGTCCCCGCAAGCAATGCCTTAGACTCAGGTTGTGTAGGAGGAAGCCCTGCCTGCCAATCCGATCAACTAGATACCTCCCTTCATCCACCCGTGCAGGCCCTCAATGTGCACACCAAAGAACCTCAATGGCCTGGTTACCTATCTACAGACGCCACTAACCCCGGGAGAGGTCCCTATCCTAAGTGACCCCTGCGGGAAGCTCCATGAGGTCAAGTTTGATGATCATGACTTGGCGAATTATGAAGCCTTCCCTAAGTTGACCCCCGCGTTGTAATTTGACATGATTTATGCGGATGATGGGGTCACAGTTGTTCCTCAACACTGGGTAAGCGGATTTTCCAGATCTGGGCTCTTGAACCTGCTGCATATGCCCCACTTTGGTCATTACAATGTCACGGATCAGTTGGGCTGCCAACTACTCGCCTTAATTCACAATGGCTCCCTATGGATTCGAGAAACAATCCCCATAGATTCTGTGTTGGCTCATAGAATCACGGGCCTTCCCATGAATGGTCCACACCCTCTGGAGCGTGTGGGAAAGAAATATGAAGGGGACACCGCTGAATATGTGCATAAGTCCTACCATGTGGAATGGAATACATGGGGCTTCATCATCAAATCCATCAGTGACCCAGCTACGTATATGGGTACCATATTACTAGCTTGCTAGCTAATGTGAAAGTGCCAGGTCGCAACCATCCCTACCTATGTCATTCGGCTAGCTGGTTAGTGTGCGAAGGGTGTCTGCCTCAATTGGGTCCAATACTTATGCGACAATCTCTTAACCAACGTCCGCGAATCTTAGGAGCAGGGATGAGCCTTTTCCTATGCCTGGCTACTGTTTCTTATAGCCCTTGTTGTTACAGGACAAATGACCTCCTCATCAGCTCAAAGGAGAAGGTAACATGGAAGGAAGAAAATGACTTAGACAAGACCCATTTCTGTCAAGGTAACGCACCCCAGAAGCAGCTAGACAGCGTTATAACGCACTTGAGACATGTAAAGGGAGCGTTAGTACCTAGGGTAATGCTTTGTCTTATCCAAAGGGCAGTGTTATCTGTGTTTAAGTGTGAAAAGGGAAACGATCTTGCGGAAAAGTGACTGGCACTTCCAACTTTTTCTCATAAAGGACTAGTACAAAATAGAAACTAAAAGGCATAAACCTTTTATTAGGCCTTGCCAAATACAACTAGACTCCTAAGGAGGAAAAATCATGGAAGGACATGGAAAAATCTTGATCTTTCCCATTACAAACTGGTTGAATAGGTTGGAAATGTTTGCCCTCTCCATCTTCTCTAAAATGGAGCTGTGGGCTCTTGGTCTAAGGTCGAAGGATTGAATATATGTAGAATAAAGTTTCATTGTTGTAGTGTGAGGTTTAAATATCGGTGAAGCTCATTGAGAGCTTTCTGCCTTAAGCATCATCACACTCTGAAATAGAGAAAGAAGGAGAGGAATTAGGAGACTGTGGAGGGCTTGGTGCAACCAACGGTTGTAATCCTCTTTTTTTTATAAATCAATAGAACTGTATCTGTTTTTTCCATTCAATGCATCAGTGTCACAATTTTTTTTCAATCGTCTATGTAGCATGATATGAATGGTTTAGATCTATATTATTTCATGTTTCTTATATGCTAGTTTAATCAATAACAAACTATACTATCGTAGATATTACATGGGTGCTTTGATTGATTGCAGGATTTCGATTTGGAGCTGGTGAAGAAGCATGTCTACTTTGTTGCTCGTTGTTCTCCATAGGATCCGCTACCAATAAAGATATAATTTCTATGTCTTATTTTGTTGATTATAGACATTAGCATGAAGCTTTACAGCTAATTTGACTGTCTGCCTCATGTACCGGAAAGCCCTGAGAGGGATATTTAGTAACCACCACCCAAGCATATTACCCTATAGCAGAATTGGCGACTTCGCTGGGGAGTTAACCCCAAGTTTCCGGATTGTTCCTATCACTTTCCATTTTTCCTTCTGTTCACATATCCTTCCGACTAGCTTATATGCTCAGTGAACATCTCAAAAGCTCACAGAGTCCAAATCAGACCCTCCTTAGCCATTTGTGCAACTTTACCCTGACTAACGCTTCCCCTGTAAGTGTTTGAGAGAATTATAACGCGGTCTTTGCTCAGATACAGTGCATTAGTCTCATTAATAATGCTCTATAGCCCCTGCTTGCTTGCGTTACCCAGCCAAAATAGCTGTTTACACCCTTGTTGTGTTTTCCATTTGGTTTTGGAGTTATTGGCCATCAGAATAGTTTCTCTTGCTAGATCCCTATGCTTGTTTACCAGCTAGCATTTTTGTCTTTTTGTTCTTATTTCGAAAAGTTAAATGTCAATCGCATCTTCTTTTTGAAAGAACAAATTTTCTTTTTAGTTTTCTGAACTTAGCTGCATTATTCCTGAATTTTTTTGGTTAAAAGGCTGTTAAGAGAGGAAAGATAGATGTTTGAATTTTTAAAGATGAACTGTGTTATTTGAATCGTTGGTGCACGGATGTTGAAAAATCTCTCATTGTAGAAAAAAATTTCATTGAAATTGAATATCTAAAGTATATTTTCTGCATGGTTTTTTGAGTCAGAGTCTCATCACATTTCATACGTCCACTCCCCCTCCGCAAGACTAATAATCAAGTACAATAAGAATCAAGCAATAATAAAATTAATCATATAAATTTTTCTGAGCTCACACCAACAATAGTTCAGACTAGGATCTTGGGGTAGGAGAAGTGAGAAAATCTCCCAAGATCTCAAAACTTGAAACTAGAGTCATTAATAAGTGAAATCCTGCTACACTCATATTATCGGGACCACCACACCACCACCAAATTTAAGCGCGAGACAACACTAGGGTGCATGAGAAGGTAGCCCACCTTCAAGTGCATTCAGTGGGCATGCTATATATTGGGGTTCCCTTTGGGGATGTCGAAACTAGATCAGGGATCTAGGTGTTCTGCCCATATAGCATGCTGTCTACGACCATGACCCCCTTGATGATGTCTATGGTTTGAGGTATCTTTAGTGGCCAAAATATTTTAGGGACTTACACGAGGTGACTGGGATGGGCTGTCCTGGTACCTAAAATAGATGGACCTACTTTGTCTTCGGTCTTTGGGAGGGTACTCGTCTTCACGAGAGTGCTTACACCTATTGTCTAAGGTTTGGGTGAAGCTCTAGAGTAACCGTAACTGTGTTTACGACTAACCCTCTCTGTATGCCATTGTGATACTGGGTTTCATCTCCAGCAAACGGTAGTACTCAAGTGGGGCCACCCTCTTCTGGCTGCTTGTTGATTGATTTTAGAAAGTCCTTTTTTATTTTTTCTTTTTTAGGTGTGTGGTTACTATCACTAAGACTTTATAATACATCACAAATAATAAAAAATTGATAAAAATAAATAGGTCACCGTGGTGTCTTTCGACCCTTGCCATCTGTCTCAATGACAGTGAGGTCTCCCTCCGTTGACACCGGAGGAGGAGTCGAGTCTCGGTGAGCCCGTGCCTTCTTTGGAAGAGCAGTCTCCAGTGACAACCCCTGATTTTCACATAGCACCATATCACACGAAATTTCCAAAGGATCCTTTTATGGAAGGAGTCGTCCCTCCTTGCAATCCTCCACTCACTGATTCGTCGATGCCAGTGTTAGTTCATATTACACCGAGCCAAGATATTTCTTCGGCTACACCAACATCCATTTCACAACCGGCACCCATGGGGTCGATGCCGATGGCAACCAACCCAGGTTCACCACCATCTTCCCCGTTGGTAGTAAGTTCTACGCCGCTAATCGGCAACCCCAATAACTAGCCTATGCCTGGTCCCAACACTGCAGTCACCACAACTATTAGTGGATCTCCGAATCCTTCAGGACCTACTCCTATGGTGACTACGCCAGGACCCACGGTACCCACTCTCACGAGTGTGGCTACTTCGGTTCCTTTTAGCAACCCTTTCGGTTGGAACCCTTTGCTGAGTTCAAACCCCTTGGCTATCATGCCAGGGGGTAGTGTCACCAACACACAGATGAGTGGGGGAACTTCGATACCCCTACAATTATTCGGACAAATGGGACAACCCACTGTTAATACTATTCCCTTAAGTGGTCAAAATTTCAGTATAGGATATATGCCGTTGCTTAACTATGTGGATAGTAACATGCCTCCAGCTAGCTATATTGCGTCCATATGGGCAAATCAACCCCAAAATCCATTTGGACAAGGGGGAAACTTTTACATTGGGGGAAACCAACCGTTGGCCCCCCAGTACAATATACCATATGGACAACAACCATACATTCCTACACCCCCACCCACAGGGAACTTTTATCAACAAAGTCCTACTTATTATATTGGTAACACATTGATGGGTAGACCCTATGGTCCGAATAGTCAGTCTATGCTTCCTTGGTTGGACCTGGGGGAAAACATGCAATTGTCATTTTTGGAAGCTCTAGACATCCCCCACATCTACAAACTGACCAATGATCCCATCAGTCACAAACCACTCTGGCCTCCAGTACCGCACAAGATTCTGTCTGACATCCCTAAATTCGATGGGAAACAAGGGGACGATCCAGATATGCACGTCACCACCTTTCATCTATGGTCTATCTCTAATTCCATGGTGGATGATAGTATCCGGCTTCGACTTTTCCCTCGCACTCTCACAGGAAATGCTGCCAAATGGTACATTGAATTACCACGCAGAGCCGTCAACACTTTTCGCACTTTAGCTATGGAATTTCTTAAAAACTTCCAACTACCTATTAGATACGAAACAGGCACAGAGCTCCTAACCTCGCTGCGCCAAGACACTGCCACCCACATCTCCAATCACATTCATGAATGGAGACATAGGAGGAGGTTAGTCAAAGTGCCAAACCCGGATCATCTCTTAACTAAATGGTTTTGTAATTCACTCTTACCAAACCTAGCTAAAGACATTTGTCTGTCTGGTGCGGCCACGAAAGATCAATCCATTCATCGTGCATAGCATCTAAATTTGATCTATTCGCAATCTGGCACGCTATATGATTTACTCCCCCATGCCCGTGGTAATATGAATCCTCCCACTACTCAAAAACCTGGAGCACACGTTGACGGCCTTGTTGGTGCAATATCCAGTATAGCCATAAAACAATATAGTGGGCAAACCTCCCAGCCATCTTCGGCTACCATCGCCCCTAACCAATCAACTAATCTTCCTACCGCTGAGGTAAATTCTGTGCAAGTTTCACAAAAACCTAGCGGCAAAAACAAGAAGAACAATAAAAATTCCTCTTCTTCAGAAGAGAAGTTAGATCATCAGAATAATCCTAATAAAAAAACACTACTAAAAATGACAAAGGGAAAGAAAAACCCATGAAATTTCCTTGCCGAATCTGTGCGGAGGACCACTTGACATACAAATGTCCTCGGCGACAGGAATGCACATATTTTATCACAAACAAGGAATTTGGGAGGACACCTGCCGTCCTTCATAAACCCTTCTCTAATCCACAATAGCAACAACAGAACATGATTTTAAATCCACCACAACCCCCACAAAGGGGAAATGGTAGTATGCATCCTTCCAGTGAAGGATCGTCTGCCATTTATGGCGTAGAAAGTGTTGAACTCCAAACATGAGCCAAAATTTATGGAGATCCTGTCATTGATACTCAAGAGCCTGGTACCAGTTCAAATCCACCGCCACCCAATGATTTTCATATCGAATGGCCCATTGCTGACCCCACAGTTCATCCCCCCAAAGGGACACTTTGACGCAGGACTCATAACACTTCTGCACGTGCCACCCAAAACTACAATATTGTAGAATATTTGGCGCAAGCAACCTCAGCTATGTCTCCTCTCGAAGTATTGAAAACTTGTCCAGCACAAAGGAAAGCCTTGCTTTCGGCCATTGGTGGGATTGACCCCCAGGATTCTACGCTAGATATTTTTGACACGGAGAAATCTAAACCTCACCTCTCATGCCAACTTGCATTCCAGGTACAAGTTGTGTCGAAAGGGAGACCAATCCATCGTACTGTCATAGATGAAGGTGCTTTGACCTACGTTATGTCAACTACTTGCTGGCTCGCTTTGGGTTCTCCCACTTTGTCTCTGCCGTCAAATTCCCTTAAAGCTTTCGATGGCCACACTTTCCTCCCAAAAGGTTACCTTGCTAGCTTTCCCATTTCCCTTAGTGGGAAAACGATAACAGTGGACATAGAAGTCGTATATCTTCATCTCGACTATAATATATTACTGGGTCACACTTGGTCATACGCAATGACTGCCATTGTTTCTTTGGTTTTCCGGCTCATCCTCTTTCCATTGGATGGGAAAATAGTCACAGTGGATCAGTTATCCTTTTGCACCCCTGATTATGCCACATTACCAAGTAGCACTGTACCCCTAATAGGAGGCATTCCTGACTCGTACGTCAGTATTGGAACCGGTCTTCTAAAGGAATCTTCCCTGATGGGTTGCTTTCCTCTCCCGCCGCCTGAGATTCCACATATGGTTGCAATGATATCTACCACTTTGGATAGCTCTATCGACTCATGGATCCTATTGGTCCCTTCAGAAATTGATTCCTATGGAGATTAGTCACCAGCCAAGTTGGCTTATCAAGCCATCCAGATTACATCTGAACCCTCCACAACTATGGTTTCGACCAACGGTACAAACCTCCCGCCCATCACAGTTATCTCTAAGGATCTCCTCGATGAAGTCCTACCTACAGATGAAGCTATTCGAGAGATCATGTCTTTAGAAGAACGACCTTGGGGAGAGTTCCACCATCGCACTTCGATGTTCGATTCAGACGCGATAACTACTCAAATCCCACATTTTGACCCACCTGAGATGATATCCTCTATTTACACGACTGTTAAAACTATCGATTCAGAAGGGAACTTGGGCAACCTTTCTAAAACCTTGCTCATAGATATCTCGGTCAAAACGGGTATTGTGGAAAATATTCAAATTGGAGCAGATTGCAATCCTGAGGAAATTGCGCACTTCACGTCCCTTTTTAAGGAATTCCATGATGTGTTTGCTTGGTCTTACGAAGAAATTCCCGGCATAGATCCATCTGTCATCGAGCATGAAATCATGGTTTATGACAATGCCAAACCTATTTGGCAGAGACTTCGACACTGTTTTTAGATTTATTTTTAGGGACTTTTTATAACTCATAAAACTAAAAAAACCCCGAGTTGCCTTTGTCGGACTCATTAAACCACCACGACAGAGACATATGATCCATTCTTTTCATATTTTTCAAAAGCTCTTTAAACAAAAAAAGTGACCGAGTTTTTTCCGTTTGACTCGTTAAAATTTCACGGAAAACATCGAGTTTTTCCTTGTCGGACTCATTAAAATTTCACAAAGAACATTGAATGTACTCCGTCTCGTCGTACTCATAACAAACTGAGGTAGATGTCCATCGAACATAACTTTCTCACTGTTTCGGATTCAATGGACTAACTCACGGAAAATGAACTGTTTTGGGCTTACTATTCTCCCTTTGTCGCGCCCGGTTATCAAACATGACAAAGGTACCCCCTGGAGTTGTCTTTTACAGTGTTTTTCAGACTCTCTAAATATGAAAAAACCACCGAGTTTACCCATCTGGAATCATTAAAATTAATCAGACGGGGAAAAAATTTGGACATCATGGCTACTTCTTCTGTTTCATTTTCTAAAGGTCGATTTCGTAGCACAAAATCTTGAACATGGCACTTCTTAGAAAACTCTTTCGCATTTAGCCGAACCCTACCATCTATGAGTTTAGCCTTCATCTCCTAGTGTTCCTGCATTGGTGAATCCTAACACTCTTTGGTGTTCATTAAGCCTAAGCTGCCTAGTACCCTATTAGAGTGCCTTCTATTGTTCAAGAGGATCCCACTATTTACTGCTCCCTATATCAATCAAACTCATCATATGCTAGAACTTATTTGTCATTAGTTATCCCCATTTTCTCTTGATTATTTCCATCAGTACAAAATCATCTTTTCTTGTTTCATGTAAACTGATGTAGGACGCCTCAATGCCTACCCTTTGACAGATCTCTTCCTATCGACTTCAACATATTACCTAGGAAGTTGATCCAAAAACACATAAGTACCCAGATACTTGTAGACATCAGTGGTAGGTCATCTTTTGTTTGGTTGGAAGTTCTCATTATTGGCTACCGATCGAATGATTCTATGAGTGTTCTACATCAAAACATTTTATTCACACTCGCTAGATTGTACTATGAATCTTGGGGACCATCATCATTATCGGTGGCCGCCCTCGTGTCTGTTAACAATTTTTGTTATTTACTGGTAATCAGACGATTTCTTGCATGTTCGACTATGACTCATGTATTCACATGTACAGGAATATGCAATTTAGTGAAGCGGTGACCAAGACCTTGGGTTGAGGGTTACACGATTACAGTTGTGTTTCCTCCCCCAAGTTGCGATATTGTTTTTGGAGACAACTTTTCAGTTTGATCCTGTTATAACAGACACTTTCACATTATGCTTATCAGTAGATATACTGTTCATATCTCTTTCCTAGAGAAATCATGTTAATTAGCTACTGAGCATGGGAATACCTGACTCAAGACAAATACTATATTTTCTGACATATGTTGTTGTTTCAGGTTTTCCTCAGTCCTCCAATTCCTCTTATTCTGCTACACTTGTTATAAAGTATTTCAGCCATCATCTTCATCTCTGACCTCACACTTTAGGGGGCATATTTTATAGGACAAATGACCTCCTCATCATCTTAGAGGAGAAGGTAACATGGAAGGAAGAAAATTACCTAGACAAGACCCATTTCTGCCAAGGTAACGAACCCCAGAAGCAACTAGAATACGTTATAATGCACTGGAGACATGTAAAGGGAGTGTTAGTACATAGGGTAATGCTTTTTCTTGTCCAAAGGGCAACGTTATTCGTATTTAAGTGTGAAAAGGGAAATGATCTTGCAGAAAAGTGACTGGCACTTCTAGCTTTTTCTCATAAAGGACCAGTACAAAATAGAAACTAAAAGGCATAAACCTTTTATTAGGCCTTGCCAAATACAACTGGACTCCTAAGGAGGAAAAAGCATGGAAGGAAATGGAAACATCTTGATCTTTCCCATTAAAAACTGGTTGAATAGGTTGGCAATGTTTGCCCTCTCCATGTTCTATAAAATATATGTAGAATAGAGTTTCATTGTTGTAGTGTGAGGTTTGAAGATTGGCGAAGGCAATTGAGATATTTATACCTTGAGCATCATCACACTCTGAAATAGAGAAAGAAGGAGAGGAATTGGGATACTGAGGAGGGCTTGGTGCAACCAAAGGTTGTAATCCTCTTTTTTTTATAAATCAATAGAACTGTATTTTTTTTGTCCATTCGATGCATCAGTGTCACAATTATTTTTCAATCGTCTATTTAGCATGATATAAATGGCTTAGATCTGTATTATTTCATGTTTCTTATATGCTAGTTTAGTCAATAACAAACTATACTATCTTAGAGATTACACGGGTGCTTTGATTGATTGTAGGATCTGGATTTGGAGCCAGTGATGTGAACTTTACAGCTAATCTGACTATCTGCCTCGGGCACCAGAAAGCCCTGAGAGGGATATTTAGTAACCACCACCCAAGCATATTACCCTATAGCACTTATTTCCTGGGAAACGCCTTCAGAGTCGGTCCTCCCCGAGCTCCCTCCAGATATGTGCGAAGGGGCTCGGTATGCCTATTTGTGGGATTCCAAGGACGTGCAACGCAAAGAAGATAACCAAGTCTTCTGGGTCCTCTTCCAGAGTAGCGTGGACTTCGCCATTAATTATTGACCTCGAATATCCCCCATAGTATATGAAAAATACAAAAGAATCGCAGCATTCCAAGTTACCATGCACAACATTTATATCTACAGCCACAAGGATAAAACCTGGACTTCACTTCCTTATATGGTAGCAGATGAGGAAATTGACAATGTGATTGTGCTATGGCCTCCTGCCTGGAAGATAGGCTTCAAATCCAGTGCAAGGGGCACCGCAGGTACTAGCACGACGCATGTACTCCCACCTGTTATCATCAAGGAGACTGGAAGCACAGGGAAAGACTCAGGCGCAGTCACAAAAAAGGGCACGCAGCTAAAGCAGACCACCACGAAGAACACCGAGGCTAAAACCCAGTTCGACTCGCAACTGGGCACAGAGGAAGTAAACGTCGGGGGTATAAAGCGAACAGGCGAGCTTGTCAAGGAACCCCGAAAGAAGAAGTGCGACTAGTGGAAGGAACGAGATGAGACGGTTACGTTGACGGACGAAGATCTTAAACAAATCACAAATGCCGTCACGCTGGCCACAGAAGAAAAATGGGTAGCTTTAGAAGAAAAATAGAGGGATGTGATCAATTCCATCCTGGCAGAGCTTCAAACCTTGCAGATAAAGATAGACACGCTACAGACCAGCGTGTTTCAGGGATAGATTCCCTTGGCATCTAGCAGTACAACGCTAGCCACGGAAGAAAGCCGTTTATTTCCCTTACCTAGAAGGTATAGGGGTGCAGTTGAATCTTGCTAAGCTACCGCACAAAGCATTACAGGGTCTCCACATCGCCGTGTTTTAGGAGATTCACCATCAGGACCAACAAGTACACAAACAACTTGGTATGGCCGAACAGACCATCGCACAACAGAACGTAGAAGTACTCCTTGTTGTCACGCAGCAAGAAAAGCTCGAAACTTTGATCCACCAGCTCTGCAAAGAGGTTAAAGAAGAGATCCTGACAGTAGCCAGCCCCCAAGCTAAATTGGAAGGATTGGTCGCAGCATTGAAGGCTTCTAGGATGGAAATGCAGGTCATTAAGACATAGTTGGAGCAGCAAATCACTGACTTACAGGCTAAATTGCAGCCTGAAACACCCCCAGAGGTATGAGCCCAGTGCGCTACACTAGTAACTGCGGCTACAAACACCATTACAGGGAAAATTTCTCAGGGCGCCCATTTACTATAGGCCACCATGCAGTTCTGGACTAAGGTCCAACACGATTCGGTCCTCTGGAAAATAAATCAGGACTTGCGATAGAAGGAGGAAGCTTTCAAGAAGATCGACGTTACATTACCCAATTTGGTTCCTGAACAAAGGTTGGCATGATTGAGGACCAACAATACCATCCAAGATGAGATCGAGGAACTCCGCCATAAGAAGCATGTTATCAGAGAACACTTGAAGCCTTGGGTTGCCACAACCCTCCAGCTCTCACAAAATGTTGATGTTGCTGTGAAGCAACTAAACCAAACACTAGAGAGTGTCATAGATGCGACAGAGGGACCGACATCATAGAAGCTTGTAGATATTGCGCAGAGCACTGCTACTCAGAGTTAAGAAGTGTTTCCCCTGCTAGTCGCAGCCGTCAATGCACTGCGCGTGCAGGTGGAGACTTCACCACCACAGTGACTCAGGATGAGTCACAAGATTGTGTTGGGGGACTGTTGGAACAGGGTCTCCTACAAAGTTGTGAATCTGGTCCATTTTGTATATTTTTGATTATATTTAGTCTAATGTAGGGGTTTCGGGGTTGGTCAAAGCCCCTAATGCATTGTAAGTGGGTCAAGGGTAGACCAAGAGTCCGCAAACCACGGTTTGCAGATCATTGGATGCGTAGGCTAAAGTGGTATAATTAGTTGAACCTTTTTGAGTTTTAAGGCAGGATATGAACTAATATTGGTGTGAATCATGAATTAGTAGATCTGTTTTGGGTTTTTGGGGAAAGGACTCCTGCTGGCTGTGTGCGTGGAGATCCTTAGTCCTACTATGTGCGGACCCTGCTACTGTGTGCGTAGGTTGGGTTTTGGGTATTGTAAAAGGATTTGAAGAATTAATGAAAGAAGAAGGTTGTTGGAATATCTGAATTTGTTAATGCGACTCTATGATATCTGTTATGTTATATTGAGCTCCGAAAGTAACTGTGTTATTTTCTTATGCTACATTGACAATTGATTTAAATCTGTCTGTTATTCTTTATACAAGAATAGCTGCGATAGTTGCTTTATTGTCCTATATATGTTGTTTACTGTGATTATAAGTGGTATTGCCATGTGGATGCGAAGGGACCGATAGATCTAGGTCTTGTAATATGCAATCTGATATTTGGGAAGTCGAACGCAGCTCTTCCTAACTTACCTGCCCTCTCCCAGGGTGTAGAAATCTGGTTCCAACACCCTCCCATACTGCTTTGGGTGGGACTTTGGCCTGTGCAAGCAGGTCACTCCCGAAAGGGCTAGTAGTATAGGGGTTTTTTGGCAAACCTTAACCTTCGAACCTGGGTCAGGACCCCTCAAGCCAACAACAAAGTAAGACATACACTCAATTTCACATATGAAAATTTCAGTTATGTATGCATGTTTTCTGCTGTAATCTCACATTTGTTTGAGCCAACTTGGATCAATGATTAAGGAAGAGATGTTCAGTTACCTTCTGTAAATTTCTCGCCATAAATTTCTAAGTGAGTTCAAGGAAGAGAATTCTTGACAAGAGGACAAAGCATTCAGGAAGGGAAGTGTCGACTACGTTCGAGTTGTGGTTCAAAGGCAGTAAGCCATGCAAGGCAAGTGTATGGAGGCTAAAATGTGAGGATGTTGTACTGTCATCTACTGAATAGATAAGGTAATCAGTCTTTTGGGGTCCAAAAGATTCTCAATGGGGAGGTGTGATCATATTTGGATCATGGACCTAAGTGATAGCTCAAAATTCAAAGTGTTCGAAAGAGTGTCAAGCCTAAACAACCAGATAGATCTGATCTTCCTAATTCTGGTGCTACGAACGGTTCAAAAAACTGACACCGTATGAAGAAGTTATTACGATTCGAAAAGTCCAGTAAACTGTAATTTCTAGCTTTTGACCAAGTTTGACTGGGGTTTGGAAATTAGAAAAAAAAGAATATTCCAGGGAATATTCTTGGAATATTAGTCAAAATATTCCTTCTGGACCAATTGTATGCTGACAAGTGTCCAGACCGTATTGGTCAGTGGGTTGACTGTTGTGATTTTGGGCCAATCATAGGTTGCCACGTGGTAGGCCCGGAGGTCGCCACATGGCCCAGGAATGGTGCAGCAAAAATTATTGAACTCCACCATGATCGATCCGGTGACATCTCACCTGTAGTGCCCATGCCTTGACTTCCCAGGCTATGGTAGTTCTTAACTATCCATGTATGCAACACATATTTAAACTTTGGTGGTTTCATATTCGGGGGTCCGGAGGGGCCAACCCCTCCCCACGTGGCCGTCGACCTGTGACCATGGGCTAAGGCTTTAAGCCCTAACTATAAACGCCCACATTTTTTTAAATGTTCACATGCCACAGTTGACATTTTATACCACGGGTTACCCCTAACCGCAACTGTCTCCATCTATTGTGTTCACATATGGCCACATTACTGTTTAATGCCACGGTTGGCCCAGTTTCCACCCGAAATTTACAATTTTTTTACCGCGTAGTCTAGGGTCATGTGCCCAACACAACCGCTGTAGTTAATGTTACAGTTTTATTTGGCGATATTTCTAGCGGGCGCTCCAAAATTTTGGAATTGCCAAACTTATCTGTAGTTAAACTTCAGTTCTCCAAATTTGGTGGAGCTGATTTAGGGGACACTCAGAAAAGTTTGTTTAGGCTCTATATTGAGCTATATTCATTCATTCTAAGAGAACCAATAGTAAATTTAAAATATCTCAGACATTTTAGACTTATTGGTGAGGGTTGTAGAGCCATTAGAGAACTTTTGAGCAGGTTTTTGCTTCAGATAAGTTCAATGGTCCAGCAATAGTTTGAGGCTTAGCCAGGGAAACTAGAGGCATTTTTCAACAATTCAATAGTAAATTTTGGATGTTTAAGACATTATGGAACTAATGTTTTGGTTTTCAGAGCCTGTAGAGGACTTCTGAAATTTGATATGCTTTAGAGAAGTTCCAGGGGCCACCGGGGCCAGCAAGTGCCACCAGGAGAATGTGGCCTATCCAGGGCAACCAGTAACCATTATCAGCAAAACAATAGTCATTTATGAACTTTTTGATACTTATAAATCCATTGATGGATTTTTAAAAAGCTTCTGAGGACTTCTAGAGGTCTATAAACCACAAAGAAGTTTTCGTTGACCCAAGAGCTAGGGGGTGCCACAAGGTGTTGAAGGTGAAGACAGAGCAGCCAGAGGCCAATTTATGCAAGTGAATAGTATATTTTGATTATTTTAGACATTATGAATCCATTGAAGGGATTTTCAGAGTCATTTTAAGACTTCTTAAGGTCAAAGAGCCACAGGGAAGTTTTGGGTAGCCTATGGCCAATAGTGGATGGAGGCCTAGATTGGGGATGGAGTTATCTTTTGGAGCAAATGATCAGTCCATTTTGGAGATATGATATGTGTTGGAGACACTAGGTGAAGTTTCAGGGATATAAAAATAATTCTGAGGGAGTTATTTCCATAGAGAAGCTCAAGGTAGCTCAAGAGCACTGACAAAAGGAATCAAGTCTAAGGGAGACTAGATCTATTTTCTGAGTGATGATAACCATGAAAGGGATATAAATGGTATTCTAAACCCATTGGTTCAGTTCATTTAACCATTGGGGTTGATTTTGTAACCTATAAAAGAAATTTTCCATAATCGAAAAGAGCCAAGTAAAGATGACAAGAGCTCAAGGAGACATAGCCCACGATATTCGAGTGAAGTCCTAGATTAAATTTGTTGTTATGTGTTGATTTTTATTTGCTGCATTATATGGCTGTTGCACATGTTTAATATCAGAAAAAAATATACTTAAAGCACTTAAACAGTTACAAAATACATACACCTGTTTCAAGTATAAATTTCCGCACAAGTCAAGTATAAGCTAGGTCTTTTATTTGTTTAACTGAGTGGGAGGTTATTGAAAATAATAGCAAGTTATCGAACCTATTTTCAAATCAATCGGATAATAACTTCTCTCACACTCTCTACCACAACTCACGTACATATTTCATTGATTTTAATTCAGGAGGATGAGGAGGCTGGATGTGCATCTTTCCGGTGAAAAATACATCGCTGAATGCTGGAATGAAATGAATGGTTGTATTGGAAAGAGATTTCAGCATAAGCCATTGACTATGAGGCTTGACCAATAATTTCCAATGGCATTCAATGTTAATATTAGATAATTTATTAATACCTTCTGATTTTTTCATGGAAAAATATTTCCATGTCGCCCTTGTTAATACTTTCACAAGGGGTAAAGTGCCTTAAGGGAATTCTTGAATCAAATTTTCCTGTAGTAGTCTATCACTGACATATTTTGTGAGGCTATTGGAGATATCTCCAGCACTGAAGATGGAAATTTATCCCTATTTTAGCTTGATGTCCCAATCTATGAAAACAATTTCTTTCTATGATTATTCTATTGTAGGGAGATCGACTGCTTTCCCTTTAGCAATTTCTTGCCAAGTTATATAGTTAGAAATTTTATCTTTTATCTCATCGTAATATTTTCGTAGATTAGATGGATGATTTACTGGTGAATCACTTGACTGGCATAAGTCATTGATTATTGCCAATTTTTGGCAGAAGACAACCTGATGTTCAACAAGGAGAGTGGTTTACTATCCTGCTTCCTTTTTGAATGCACCTATATTAGGATTAGTGTTCATCTTCTCTATTATGTGGTGAAGGTCTTGAACATGTGCATCCTTAATTTTCAAATCAACTTCATGTTGAAGCTTCAAATCATTAAAGTTTTTGTGAAGCTCTATAATCTGAGCTTGCCACTTTTGCTCAATAATTTTATTTTCATTTTGGAAGCCTTGTTCCAGTTGTAGTGTCCCTTCATCTTTCTCTTTCATCAATTGTTGTACCACATAGGCCTTATCAATTGTGGCAGAGGCATATGCTCTTGAAAATTGTGATAGCCTTGTGAGGTCCTCTTAGTGGTTTTCTTGGGGATATTTCCATAAGACATCAAAAGAAGCATTGCTAGGAACTAGAGCCTAGGTTTGTTCTATACTTCTCCTTTTCCTTTGTCTACTCATCACAACTCTGTGATTGGGACTATAGAACACATCTAGGGGAGGTATTTCTTCAATATTTGGAACAACCTCTGAGGTCAGAAATGTTGGGATAATTTCCAAATCATTAATATCCATGGCCTGATCGAAAGCCCTAGTAGTGAGAGAGGTATTACTAGTAACTTCATGGGTATGAATAATTTTATCTTGGGTTGGAGTCTTTAACTCCTGAGTATATGTCTGTATGACCCGATTAAATTGATCCCAAATTTCATCTAGTTGATTGTCTGTTTGAAGTTCCTTGGTTTGATCAATTGATGATGAGGCCATTTCCTTAGCTTGTGATGCATCACTTTCCTTTGATGAAGTAGTGAGGGCTTTATCCTACTGTGTGTATTGTTTAGGAATTCTCAATAAATCTAGAGGCAGGTCAACTATTCTTTTGTTTTGATATTGATTGAACTGATTCATTTCTTCTGGAGTGCATTGGGATGCTTCCAATCTCTCAACTTTTGAATATGTGTAGGTTGATTCAAACAGATCATCAATTTTTTTTGGTTCGTGAGTAAACTACCTTATATTGACTTGTGCAGTGAAATCCTTTACAGTGTCATTAGGATCAAATTGTTTGTTTGGGATAGTTGGGAAATTCAAACATTGGATTTGGTCAATTTCAAGAAAAATAGAATTGAAATTTTCCAGGGTTTAAACTCCATAGGAAATAGGAAAATATGGCCACGTATAATTATTAACATCTTTTAGTACTTTAGAGAGACCATTCCACATAGTTTGGTAAGCAGTTTATCGGGCTAGAAGCTTATCAGGAACATAGAGTTGGAATACACAAGGTTTAGCTAAATTGTTGAAAACCTGGATATAAGTAAAAGATTCTTCCCCAAACCATTTCCCTATAGATGTTAAATCATTGCTGGCTTCTTTGGAAAGTCCAGGGGCTTTTTCATCGAAAACTTCTTAGAACATTGGTAGCATAGCCTTGTGGCATATTTGTAGAAATATGGATGGAACTTAAATTCCCAAAGTATATCATGGTAAGTATGAATAGGCATAGGGTCTTCTAGGGTCCATTTCCATCCCATCGATGTGAAATATGAAGTAAAATAGGAAACATCCATAATGTAAGCACTAATGTAAAAAGGGGGCACAATATTATTAGAAAAAATGCGTTTTTCTCTATAAGCAAGAACTTGGGTGGTTATACTATTGGATAATATAGCTGCCCAATCCATTATATATGAATTTTAAGAAACATCTATCGAAGGTACCCACTGAACTGAGAATTTCTGGGTATTATGTTACCCATACACCCTACACATCATGCCAACTATATAACAATATGGGCCAAGAAGAGAGGCAATAATATACATACCCTTATCCTCACACTTGTGCTTATTAGGGTCTCTTCTCCATTTCTTGATAGGTTCTGATTGATCTTGATTTTCTGCCATGAAATTTTTTACAAACGGTTTGTCGTATTGCTTTAGAGGTGGCGGCAGATGATACATTTTCCTCAAATCATTGCTAGTGAATGACCCATTTACAATTTTCTTAGAAGTAAGGAAGGTTCTTTCTACAATATTCAAATTTTCTATGACCCATTTAATAATGTCTGTGTATGGAAAAATATTTGGTCGTGCAAAAATTCTGTGTAGATGAGAATTAGTGACGTCGCTCCAGGTAGTTTCAGAAGTGGATGTGGAATCATCTGCTATGGCCTTTCTCTCCACTACTATAGGTTTCTCATCTTCAAACATTTTATACATATCCTCCCAAGAAATTCCAGCATCTTGTGTGCATGTAGTATCTTGAACAACACGAGAATTTTATTGATTTCCAGAGTAGGATGAGGTGACTGTTGTGCGTAGGCTTCTTCTTTTCCTTAGTAACTTTAGACATTTTTTTTGTATTCGGTCTGTCGAGGCTAGGCTACAAGGAGAAATTACAAGAATTAGTAACAAAATTTCTTAATTCTAGAATTCACTAAGGAAAAATGACTCATTTGATAACAATCTATGCCTTTATGAGCAAAATCAATCAAGATTAAACCATAAAAATCAAACCGTTTATGATTTCAAGAAGAATGAATTTGTTACAATTGGTAATTTATTGATGAAACATGGGTTCACATGGCTTTTCGTCTAGGTTAGCGGATATCATAGGTCTCACATTGGAGGATTTCTTAAAATTCATATTCCAAAATATGCGATATCAAATTTTCCCAATAGGGTCTATTATTATTGTAACCGTTATCATATAAAGGCGGGAAGCATTTATCGGAGACTCTTTATCGGGGTTTTCATATCAAGAATTGTTAAGATATGCTTCTGATAAAATGTTGTGATACAGAGAGTTGTGTTATGGATTATGCGATATTGGGTGTAGCGATATCGATGGTTGGTGATATCGGGAGGAAAGTTTTATCGGAAGTAGGAGAGATTGGAATATCAAAGATTGGAGGGGACAGGAATATTAGAGATCAAAGATATTTAAAGTATGCTCAATTGAAAACCTCAATATGCGAATTGTGATATGCGACGTGGAATTTATGTGGGGTCCAACCTTTACTTAATATATTCTCTAAGGTGCTTTTACGTTTTTTAAAGGCTTTTATACTTACTTTGAAGTTTAAATCGAAGAATTTATATCAGGGATTTCTTTAAGAGAGTTAATGTACATAAAAGTTCTGATGTTCCGATCCCAATAGGAGTAAAATCCTTTGAGTGCACCTTTTCCTTGATTAATTCCTAAAGTCCGATATAAAGTTTCAATAGGGAATTTTCTCAATTTAAAGTCATTTTTTTTATAACCAAAAACTAAAATTGTCCTAGTCTATTCAAATAAAGGAATTTTATCTGATTTTTTAAAAGGGTCCCCATTATATATTAGTTTTTCTGTTAACTTTAATGGGGGTTTTTGATTACTTAAAAATGTACAAATTCTAGTAAAGGATGTTGTTCAACATGAACAAAAGATAGTTTTTGATGAGAAAAAGGAGTTTGAGAAATTATTGGAACAACTTGGAGTACAACAACAGGTAGATCAACTTGTAGAGAAGGATCATAGGGATAAATTGAATTTATTTACGTAAGTACATACTATTGAAATAGTCCTTGATAAGTCTAGATATAAATTGAATTGGAACTAACCTCTGCATAGGTAGGTGAGAAATTTATATACACATAATTAGTCATAAAAAGAAGACTCAGATTGGTGAAGAAGATGCTCTCTGAAGTTAAGGAATCTAGAAGGAAGAGGAAGAGGGTCAAGTTAGATATACTTGTAGAGGATAGTACAAAGGTGAATATTCAATAGGAAAGTACCACTCAGCTATGAAGTTTTGTATTTTGGCTTAAGAGATTATAAAAATGGCAATTTTGATGAAATTTGCAAAAGTGAAGCAAGGGGCTTGCTGCACCTTTTATATAATTTTTTGCTACTGGTGGGATAGAGAAGATTGGAATTTTTTATTGCCATGAGGGGAGTTATATGAATGTTAAGAAATTAACATTGATTCTTCCAACACTTTATATAAAAAAAGAGTCACCATATGTTCAATTTTTTGAAGGCGCTGCGAAAGGAGACAATCTTGCCGCGAAAGTGGGGAATAGTCCAAAAGGAGGTCTAAAATCACTTTTAATATTACCTAAGAGGTTAAAAACCATCATAAAGGTATTTTAAGCATAACCATTTGTTTCATTTTAACATAGAAGGGCTGAAAACATATAGAACATGGAGGATGCTTCATTTTGATGCGAAATTGGCTAATGCGCTGCAAGTCTGGACACTCAACACTTTTTATTTCAAATTTTGAATATTTGAATTCTAGAAGTAGTATGGATCATGTAGATAGGTGGAAAATTATCTTAGGAGCTGTATTTAATGTTTATTTTTCAATATTACAAGTTTATGATGTTTTAGGCTTATATTGGTTGTAAGGAAAACCACTCCTATTTTTCAGTATATGCACCAAAATTTTGATGTATCTAGTTAGAAGGTTGTTTTGGTCAATTATTTTGACCACCTAGAGTGGGAGATCAAAATTCATGATGTATATAGAGATGAAAAATATGGTAATAGGTCATGTTAGTTACATTAGAGAAGAACAGACTTTTTGTGCACTGTATTTTTTTGAAAACTTTGCTAGTGAATGAATGAAATTAAAAGGTGATTTACAGGGATTCCTATGTCAGTGTATTAGTGGTTTTGTGATCCTTTGATATTGTAAGTTGTCTCATTTGTTTAAATATATTAACTGTGTATCTTATTTCTTGGAAAAAATCAGATGTTTAATTTAGAATTCATCTTAATGGTACTCTGATTTAGTTTTTCCAAGTTATCAATATTTTCAGCTTGAAGAAAATTTTTAGAATTAATTTATGGTTTGATGCTCTATGTGTTGTCTTTCACCTTTGTAAACTCACCATCTATAAAAATTTAACCTAAATTACACCACCAAAGGTGCCTACCTTGCCCCTGTGGAGAAACCCTTTCTTTTTCCATCATATCACTCGACAAAAAATAATTGATTTCACATGACTCCATGCCCAATGGATCTGCCTATTTTTTCATCAAATTTTTTTTTTTAAAACAAACCTTATTGTTCTTATTACATAGCATAATATCATATCATTCGAAAAACCTAAGTGAGAGAGCCCTCTCCAAGGCTAGAAGGGCTAGATTCTGGCCTAAAACTGGTTTGTGGATACCTCTGGAATTTCTCTTTTCAGCCGAGGGAATTTACAAAGAGATAAAAACGTATATGGCTGTAACCAAAGAATCCATCAAAAAGTAGAATCATCTAAGATCCTGCCACCTGTTGCAAGATCTGCTCCATGTTAGGTAGGGGAAATTTGTCTTTGCTGATAACTTTATTCAAAGATCAATAATTAACAAACAAAAATATATCCCCTTTTTCCTTCCTAACCGAGACCATTTTTTCTACCCATTCTGAATACTTTATGGGAAAAATAATGTGAGAATTGAGTATTTTCTCTTTTTATTTTCGAATGGTGGCTTCAAGTGTAGGATTGATAGGTCTTTTCCTTTGCCTCATGGGCTTCGAATCTTGTTTAATTAGAATAACATGTTGTATAATTCCATGATAAAAACCATGAAGTTCCTTGTATAAAAAGGAAAATACGTCAAAGAACATCTATTTTTATTGATCATTACATTGGGATCCAATTTTTAAAAGCTTGGGATTATTAGGGATTCCAATATCAACTAGGATCATTAGGGAATTTCCATTGACCACACGAAGTTGTCTTCGATAGTCATGTGGTCCTGAGGATGGTGAAATAACATTGTTCCAGACCACGTCCTAAAAGGAATCTATTATCCTACTCTTGGGTCACTATCACTCTTGGGCCAAGAGAGGGAAGATGACTTCAAAAATTTCTATATAAACAAGCCATGGGAAGATTAAAGTATGAGACATTTTTATGCTGGCCAAATTGCTACCAGAGCAACACCACATTTCAGTGTTGAAGCAAGGGAAGTGATAGCACTAGCATGTTGGCCATATTTCTTCTAAGAAATCCAACATCTTAGTGAGAGAAGAGAATTCGACCATTGGAGAGTCTTCACACTTTTTTTAAGAGAGAGGCAAAGCTTGCAAAGAGACCAAAGAAAGGGACCTCCTCGATGACGATATTTGAGTTCCATAGCTCAAAGGATTCTGTGTTAATATAGGTTTTCATTGATGTCATATGGAAATATTATTGCTAGATGATGATGAAGAAGTGTCAGTCATGTGCCTTGATTAATAATATGGATGACCATACTTTTTGAAGGACTAGATGATGTCCCTTGGACGATGGAAGAATACGTAATGAAATATATCACTATGGCATGGTAACCTTATGATGAAGAATGAAAAAATTGAAGAATCAAACCATAAAGAAGCCCAAGACATTCTGCCCTACCTCATTTCTACACTAATAAATGACCAATCACGTTAAAAATTAGTTTTCTCTACCTTAGAGGTATAATTTCTCTATGATACCTTCACCACCCTCTAGAACATAATTTTTCCTTTCTAACGAGCCCTCACATGCCTCAAATTTCCCCGTTGTTAGGGAGATATTGAATTTTTAAGTAAATAAATTTATACCTAACTATGAGCCGACCTGTACTAGGTCTCTCATGTTGGCCTGCCTACTCATTTAAAACATTGAAATATACCATATATATAACAAGCACATATTTCATTAAAAAATGATCACCTATATCACACTTGGAGAATAACAAAAACAAGTTCACAACTCGTGGACCTTCAGGAAGGAGAACATTAGAACAAAATTTAATTCACATCCTATATTGCTCAGATTGCTACACTATTTCTTGGACTTCATTTCAGAATAATTACAGTGAGGCAAGGTGCTAAGAGTGTTGAAACTTCGGTGGATCTACGACAAAAATATTTTAGACTAGACCATATGAACTCAGAACTACAGTGAAAACCCTTGGACATGTTTAGAGCCTCAATCTTATATCTTGTCACAGTGTTGTTGCTTAGAACTGTGGTTCATCTCTTCAGGACCTGTATGCAGTGAAGGTGTTTCAAACCTGTATCTTCACTTGTTTCTTCAAACCTGTGTTGTCGTTTTAAGGGTGTGATTAATCTGCTTTAGAATTGTGTCTTTACCTTGTTTTTCGGACCTGTAATTTATGGAACTGGAGTGGCTCAAACCTTCTTGGAAATGATACTTTGAGCTATTGCAAAATTTGTGAAGAAATGATTTTTGATGTATGGTCCATAAATTTTGTGTAGCTATGAAGGAGTTGTCTTGGAACAATTTGGTGTTGAAATCTTGGTGCAATGCATAAGTATTGGTGCAAACTCTGACACACAATTGATAAAGAAGTGTGATGCACAATAGATGGTTCAGTATGGTGCAGATTGGTGCAATGGAGCATCTCTGAATCAATCATCTAATGAAAAAGCAAAAAGGGATTGGTGCCCTTGGGGTAGGAGCCCCTAAACACAAGGTTGGTGCCTTGGAGAAGATAGGGTCGAAGCCCTAGAGGTCGGAACCTCATTGAAGTCGAAGTTGGTGCTTGGAAATAATTGTACTCATTCATTTGTAAGAGGATCATTATCCTTCCTTCTATAATAAATTATTCATTTCTCTATTTCTTGTGTAGAATCTAATTGGTTATATAACAATAGAAAATAAATACTGATTCACCCACCTCTCAGTATTTCCAACAATTGGTATCAGATCCAGGTTCTTCATTATTAGCCTAAGAGCTGGAAGAAGGATTCTTAGACACAATGAAGAACATAGAAGTGACAGGGAAGCTTCCTATGTTCAATGGAACAAACTTTGGTTTTTGAAAGAAGAGGATGTCCTACTATTTAATGTCCCTTGGTCCTAAAGTGTGGAATTCAATTTTGAATGGGTACAAAGCTACCTCCACTCTTCCAATGATCCAGAAGAAAGCCTACATTGCTAATTCCAAATCTCTAAATTCCATCACTAGTGGAATATCTGATTTTGAATTAACAAAAGTCATGAATTGTGACTTGGCCAAAGAAGTATGGGATAACTTGATTTCTCTATATGATGGGGACTCCAAAGATAAGAAGGCAAAGATTCAAACTCATAGAATGAAATTTGAAAGTCTGAAAATGGATGATGAAGAAGATATTGCATCATATCATCTCCGAGTAGCTAAAGTGGTCAACTTTCTTAAAGGATTAGGAGAAAATGTTGAGGAAAACATGATTTTTCAAAAGGTCCTAATATCTTCCCGACAGATTTGACTCCAAAGTAAGTGCTATAGAGGAAATTAAGGATCTATATACTCTCAAGATGGACGAACTTCATGGAATCCTCATTGCTTATGAGATGAGGAAAGGAATCTCAAGTTCTAAAGATGTAGCATTCAAAGCCTCAAGATCTAAAAAGGGAAAAGGATGGAATAACAACAGTGATGAATTTGGTGCTAAAACTGAATTAGCACAATCTGTATGAAGACTAAAGAAGGGATCCAAGCTAAAACGTAAGTGCCCTCTGATTTGTTTCAAATGTGGAAGAATAGGTCATTATGCTACATAATGTCCTCATAAACATGATAGTGATGATGAAGAGGATTCTAAAAGGGTGGTGTACAAAACAAAAGGGTTTAATAATAATAAATTCTTCTCAAAACAATATGTGTCTGATGAATATGAATTTGTAATAATCAAGAAGAAATCAACTAGAAATATCCCTCATCACAAAGGAAGTGATGACAAATCAGATGAAGGAAATGACTCTGTTGGAAGCAAAGAAGTGTTATTCATGGCATTCACACATGATGATGATTCTGGACTAGACGACGAAGGAAATGTGGATAAATTACTAATAAGTGCCATTGAATAAAATGAGAATTTACTAAATAAGAACATTTATCTCAAAGTAGAAAAGGAGGAAGCAAAAATAAGTGAGGACTTCTTGAACAATAATCTAAAAGATAAGGAACATATCTGTGAAAAACGTGAATCTGAAATAGTATCTCTAAGAAAGGAATTGGAGCAAGTCAAAAGGAGTTGGAAAAGCTCTCAAGCTCTTGATAACATTCTTAATACTCAAAAAACTCAATATGAAAAATCTGGGATTGGTTTCAAAAGAGAATCATCAAATACGAAGTATAATGCAAGGAGTTATGCCGACATAATTTCTTGCCATCCAAAAGAAGAAAATTCATCTCGCCAAGAACAAAGGCCCATCTCAAAAATAAGCAATGAAGGAAGAGAAACTCTAAGGAAGAATTTGTATTCAAGTTATGGATATTACAACAGGTACCAAACTATCTTTCTTGGGTATTGTTACTATTGTAGAAACTTTGGTCATCAAGCTAAGAATTGCAAGGCTCAGAAGAATGCAACACCAAGATTGAAAGATCAATAAACAAACTACGTGGTCCCAAAGAGCAAGGAAAAATAAAAACTTACAATTCTTTTGACCCTTTGGCTAAGTTTTATATGAATTTATCATTATGTAATAATTATGATCATAATTAACACAATTTCCCTCTCAAAAGAGAGGAAGCTAAAAGCATAAATTTGAATATACATAAATGTGGCCTACCTCTATATGCTCATAGTGAATAAAATCATTGGTTCGTGGAGAGTGGATGCTCGAGACATAAGATAGGTGACCAAAAGAAGTTTATCTCATTGAACAAGAAAAATGGAAATGTATCCTTTGGAAGTATATTTGCTAAAATCACTGGAAAAGGAACTGCTACCCTCGTTAATGGACAAGGAAAGGCTCAAAATACTTTGCCGGTATAAGGTCTCAAACACAATCTCTTAAGTGTTAGCCAAATTTCTGACCAAGGACATAATGTTGTCTTTAGTACTAAAAATTTTCAAATAAGAGACTCATCCTTAGGAGAACTTATGGCAAAAGGAGTAAGAAAACTAGATAATGCTTACATTCCCAGTAAGATCCAAGGAGAAAAATGTTACTTGAGTCAACCAAATGAAAGTTGGTTATGGTGCAAGCAATTGGGGCATACAAGTTTTGATAACTTTATCAATATCAACAAAATTAATGCAGTAAGGGACATTTCAAAGGTTTTCAAGCCAAATCAAGTTGTATGTGGCCCATGCCAACACAAAAATCAAACTAGAACCAGCCACAAAACTAAGGATTTCTCAACATCAAAACCTCTGGAGATCATTCATGCAGATTTATGTTGGCCAAATAGAACTCCAACTCTTCAAGGTGAAAGGTATTTTTCTTTATTTGTTGATGACTATACTATAATGATGTGGGTATATTTCATAAAATACAAATCCGAAGAATTTGAATGTTTTAAGAATCTTAAATCCCTCATTGAAAATGAGAAATATTTTAAGATAAAATGTCTTAGAAAAGATAGAGGAGGAGAATTCACCTCAAAATAATTTGACGAATTCTGTAAAATGCATGGAATCGAAAGAGAAATCTTGCTACTAGGACACCCTAGCAAAATGGAGTAGTTGAAAGAAGCAACCGAACCGTTCAAGAAATGGTAAGGAAAATGCTATTAGCAGCTGATTTGAAACCAAAATTTTGGAGAGAAGCAGTTGGGACAACAATTGATACCTTAAATCAAATTCAACTAAGACCAAATAATGAAAATACTCCTTATGAATCATGGAAAGGAAGACCTGCATCAGCAAAAAAATTCAAGATTTTTGAAAGCAAATGCTTCATAAATATCAATGATGACTCGTCGGAAAATTTTGATTCTCGAGTTGACGAAGGAATATTTCTTGGATATTCCACTACGAGTAAAGATTACAATTGTTACAAAAATCGTCTATGGAAAATAGCGGAAAACATTGATGTGAAGAACAATGAAGCCCTTCTAGAAAAGGAAATTGAAGATCATGAAGTTGAGCCCTTCCTTGAAGAAAGAAAAGAATAACTTGAAAAGAAGAAAAGGACGAAGAACCTCAAAGTGAACCTTCACAAACTCTTTCTAAGATCAAATTCCTTCAAAAACATCATCCAAAAGAACAGATTATCAGGAATATTGATGAAGGAATTCAAACTTGGAGAAGGATAACAAACACTCCAATAAAATATGATGTTGCTCTCTTATCTCTAATAGAACCTGAAATTTTTTCTCAAGAAAGTAAATATCCTCATTGGATAAAGGCCATGGAAGAAGAAACGCATCAAATCGAAAAGAATGAGACTTGGGAGATAGTACCTCGTCCAGAAGATAAAAATATAATTGGAAAAAAATGGGTATTCAAAAACAATATGAATGAGGATGGACAGATTATTAGAAATAAAGCTAGACTCGTTTGCAAAGGATACTCACAAATTGAAGGAATTGACTTTGAAGAAAATTTTTCTCCAGTAGCACAATTGGAAGCTATAAGAATGTTTTTGGCATTTACTTGCTCAAAAGGATTCAAGGTTTATCAAATGGATGTAAAATCAACATTTCTGAATGGATACCTCAAGGAAGAAGTCTACATGGAGAAACTAGAAGGATTTGATCTAGCTGAAGGGAAATACATTGTATGCAAGTTTAAAAAGGCCTTGTATGGGTTGAAACAAGCCCCTAGAGATTGGTATGAAAAGTTGGATTACATTTTGCAACAAGAAGGTTTCAAAAAGGGAGTAGTAGGTAGAAATCTCTACATGAAGATAGACAAGGATAAAATTTTGATCACTCTTGTATACATTGATGATCTAATATTTGCCAGTAACTATGATGGGATGAGCCATGCATTTTCTCTAAATATGTCCAAAAGGTTTGAAATGTCAATGATTGGTGAGTTATCTTACTTTCTTGGGCTGCCAATATCTCAAACCACTACAGGCATGTTTATATCTCAAGAAAAATATCTTAAAGACATGCTCAAGTGATGTGGGATGGAAGATTGTGCCCCTATGAGCACACCAATGACCATAGATTGTAAATTAGGCAAAGATGATGATTCTCCTCTGATCAATGAAACTCTTTACAGTTCAATTATTTGAGCTCTCCTATACTTAATTGCCACAAGACTAGACATTATGCAAACAGTTGGAATGGTGGCAAGATTTCAATCAAGTCCTAAACAGTCTCATCTAGCAGCTGTGAAGAGAATACGTAGATATTTGAAAGGCACTACTGGATTTTGTCTTTGGTATCCTAAGAGATCAACTCTCACTATAAAAATTTACTTCGATACTGATTGGGATGGAAGTGTGGATTTTCAAAAAAGTACCAGTGGAAATGCATTCTTCATGGGAGATTGTCTTGTATCTTGGCTCAACAAAAAACAATCATCTATATATCTTTCTGTAGTTGAATCCAAATATATAGTAGTTGCTTATTGTTTTACACAAATACTATGGATGAAGGAAGCTTTGAAGGATGTCAACATAGAAACTAAGCAACCAATCACTATTTTTTGTGACAACACTAGCGCCGTCAATCTTTCAAAGAATCCGGTGATGCACTCAAAGACCAAACATATTCCAATCAAATATCATTTTCTACGTGAACAAGTTGCTAAACAAAATATCAAGTTGCAATACGTCAATATAAAGGATAAAACTATAGACATATTTACAAAATCCCTTCCATGAGAAGCATTTGAATATCTTCGCCAAAATATGGGGGTTATTTCTCTTGCATCACATTAAAAGGAAAACAAAAAAAGGAGCAACATAACAGGGGGACCAGCATGATAGGGGGAGTACGTTGGCATCCTACTTTCCATTGATGTTAAAGCGGGAGAAAAAGGTGTAGTATTTCCATCAATGAAAAAGGGGGAGATTATTAATCTAGGTCTCATTGATTTCATATGGAAATAGGATGCTATATGATGATGAAGAAGAAGTGTCATTCATATACCTTGATGAATAATGATGGATGACCATACTTGTTGAAGGACTAGATGATGTCCCTTAGATGATGGAAGACTACATAATGGCATATATCACTATGGCATGGTAACCTTATGATGACGAAGGAAAACATTGAAGAATCAAACCATAAACAAGCCCAAGACATTCTTCCCTACCTCATTTCTACACCAATAAATGAACAATCACATTAAAAATTATTTTTCTCTACCTTAGAGGTAGAATTTTTCTATGAGACCATCACGATCCTCTAGAACATAATTTTTCCTTTCTAACAAGCCCTCACACACCTCAAAATTCCTGGTGGTTAGGGATATATTGAATTTTTAAGTGAATAAATTTATACCTAACGATGAGTCGACCTATACTAGATCTCTCATGTCAGCCCGCCTACTCCTTTAAAACATTGAAATATACCACATATATAAGAATCATGGATTTCATTCAGAAATTATCACCTCAATCACACTTGGAGAAGAAAAACAACAGGTTCACAACTCGTGAACCTTTAGGAAGGAGAACATTAGAACAACATTTAATTCACATCCTATCTTGCTCTGATTGCTACACTATTTCTCGAACTTCATTTCAAAATAATTACAGCGAGGCAGGGTGCCAAGAGTGCTGAAAATTTGGTGGATCTGTGGAAAAAATATTTTAGACTAGAACATATTAACTCGGACCTACAGAAAAAACCCTCGGACTTGCTTAGAGCCTCAATCTTATATCTTGTCTCGGTGTTGTACCATAGTTCATCTCTTCAGGAACTGTATCTAGTGAAGGTGTTTTAGACCTGTATCTTCACCTGTTTCTTTGGACCTGTGTTGTTGTTGTAAGGGTGCGATCAATCTTCTTCATACTTGTGTCTTTACCTTGTTTCTCAGACCTGTAATCTGTGGAACTGGAGTGGCTCAAACCTTCTTGGTGATGATAATTTGAGTTGTTTTAGAATTGGTGCAGAATTGGTGCAGAATTGGTGAGGAAAGGATTGGTGTTGTATGGTGCAGAACTTTGGTGTAGCTATGAAGGATTTGTCTCAGAACAATTTTTTGTTGAAATATTGGTGTAGTAAAGAAGTCTTGGTGCAAACTCTGACAAAAAATTGATAAATAAGTGTGATGCAGAATAGTTGGTGCAGTATGGTGTAGATTGGTGAAATAATGGAGAATATTTGAATCAATCATCTAATAAAAAAGAAAAGAGGGAATGGTGTTCTTGGGGTAGGAGCCCCTATACACAAGGTTGGTGCCTTAGAGAAGATAGGGTCTAAGCCCTAGAGGTCGGAGCCTCATTTAAGTCCAATTTGGTGCTTGGAAATCATTATACTCATTCATTTGTAAAAGGATCATTATCCTTCCTTCTATAATAAATTATTCATTTCTCTATTTATTCTATAGAATCTAACTTGTTATAATAACAATTGAAAATAAATAATGATTCACCCACCTCTTAGTATTTCCAACATTTTGTTCAAGTGTTTTAGCATTCTATTGTATTCTTCTACCAACAATAGTCAATAAAGGGAGTCTTTCTCCATTGATATATTGACATTTTTTCTCCATTAAATATTTTGTTTTATTTGTCTCTTTTGTTTGGGATTATGTTTCTACATGCATTATGTCCAGTACTAATCATGATTTTCTTTGTTAATTTCTATCAGTAACAACACCAACGATCCCTGTGATCCTTTGGAGGGAACAACCAACTATTAAGGAGGCATTATTTGGTAATCCATTGCCAGAAAAAAACTAACACAAGACCATTTGCAAAGGAATTTTTGAGGAAAAAGGATGATAAGATACATGAATTAGAGTAGTAACTATCTCAATAGGGAGACGAAATGTGGGCACAACTAAAGCTTAATGTCTTCCCATAAAATCACCATAATATACCTTTAGTCTTGATACAATATCCTCCTTTTATCTCTAACCTGATCCCTTCACCGACTCTCTTATTCTACCTAATATTTTCTCCTTATAAAGAATTTTGAGATGTTAATTTTAGAATTAAAACTTTAGTTAACTTTAATTATTTTCTTTAACATGTTGTTCACTTGTTTTAATAGATATATTAGTGTCCTGCATGTGAACAACTCAGATTTAACTCTTTCATGTTATTCTGAAGTGAAGTATTAGTTTAACTACTATTTACATTGCATTCTTGAAACATTACAGGGTGTAGTAGAGCTTCACCAATTTTAGAGAATAGTTAAATCATGGCATAAACTACCAAATTCTCTGCTAAATTTGGAGAAATACTTTAGTTGTAGTTAAATCCACTACTAGCTTTGGTGAGCTTCCAAATATCGCATACCTTGACAAAAACTCCACCAAATCATTAGAGAACTTTTGAGGTCTAAAATGGGCCTCCCAAGAAAAATGTACAACCAAAATAAACTTTATAAGAACCAAAAGGATTCAAGATGATGATGTTAAAAATGGGGGATGATTCACCATTTTTGGGGTAAAAAAGTAAAAATATTAAAAATAATAAAAATAATAAAACTACTTTTTCCACTTGTATTTTCAACTTATCTCCCTAATTTGGTTTTACTCAAATTTCAAGTGGGGGTACTCGTTGGATGCAAATTTTAATTCCTCATCCAAGGAGTACCCATGTTGCATATTTATGATGGACCTTGCTACACGCAAATTTATAAGTACATGAAAAATACGTGATTGAAAACACATTTTTCATGTATTTATCATTTTTCGTATAGAAGGATGCATTGAAAGTATGAAACATGGGTAATACTTGGATGAGTAATCAAATTATGCATCCAACGAGTGTTCCCGCTCAAAATTTGAGTAAACCCATAGGGAGATAAGTTGAAAAAGTAGTTTTTTCTTTTTTCCCTCTAAAATTTGATGATGTAATCTAATATTATTTTATTACTTCCACTATCATTGTATAATTTTCTTAGGAGGCCCATTTTATACCTCAAAATTCCTGTAATGTTTGCTTTTGATCGTAGAGTTTAAGCGCTTGACCTGTAGCTCTTTGTTCTCGAAACCATGGGCTATGATCAACACCTTATTATTTTAGGGCCTTAGCATAATTAGGTTTCGAGGCTACTTGTTTGTTCTGGTGCACAAATGGCCCCAAGTCTCAAAGTCACGAAGGCTCAACCTTTTGACTAGGTCATTTGCAAATCCTTCGAGCATGCCCAAACACCATTTTTCATAAAAAATATTAACATAGATAAATCACTGAAAACTCATTCACAAAACTCAATCCTTGAGACTATGCCACATCATCAATATTACATCATCATGTGAGATGTTGACTCCTAAGTGGTGCCACATGTGATATATTTTTTCCCCACTTGGAAAAAAAATATCGAATCTGCATGCCATGTGTCCTTGTCCTAGACTGCCATGTCCTCTCAGGTGGACATAATGATGATGATGTCTCGCATCATCATTGGCTAGAATTGGGATATCCACAAGATCTGGATCACAATCTGTAGGAACCAAAAAAATTTTCGGAATACTGATTCCATATTGCCAATATGGCTACCACCTCACCATGCACCATTTTTACTACCATTATTGTTCCACATTGTTCCGCATCATCATATGGAGGAGGGGTCTGAGGCTTGTGTTTTTTGTAAATTTATTTTTTAACTGAAAATTAGTCGGATATACATGTCTAAAAACAAGCTAATGAGAAGTTTTGAGAGACCCCCTCTCCTATGGTTTTGAAAATTGGGAGGGGGGTCCCTCAACTTATCTGGACCATTGATTTAGGTTTTTTATTTGGGAACATATCCAAAAGAGGCCCCCCCCTGGTATACAGAATTCTAATCTATGGATAAACTAGATTCCCTGAGTGTGGTGTTCCTTCACTCAGAACAACAAAATAAAGACAACTATTCTTTTCTCTAATAAATATATATAGACAGAAAGGAAAGAAACCTACTTGTGATCCTTTCGCCCTCCTTCTCCTTATGTCATTGTTGTTGTCACTCTCAATCCAACTAAAGCCGCTAGATCAATTCCTGCAATCAAAGATAGAGAACAACAAACAACATAAAAATAGACAAGTATCTACTTATCTTAACCAAATCGAACTGATTAGGTCTGAGAATACATACACAATTGAGAATGCAATTCACAAGATATAAGAATACATATGAGAAAATGAACATATATCTTTATTAAGAAAGTAGGAGGATAAGATTACAACCAATATATCAATTCATCATCATCCTGCTCCAACTTCATTCCATCCTCATTACACCAAGCATCATCACAGCAACATAACTGTACTTGCAGATCTCATCAATTGAGAATACAACAACATAACATTACACAAATTTATCCCTCCCTAGCACTTAGATGAGTGCTAAATTCATAGGAAAATTGAAGATAGTTTCTCAATAAATGGAATTGAATGGCTTTATAATAATAGGTGATACATGTTTCCAAGTTTAGAGGTGATGGATGAACACTTGTATTCAAAGTATGACACCTATGAGCTCTTCTAAAAGGCACTGGACATGTGGAGATTCCCAAAACAATGATGATTTCCCTCCCAGGAGACCAACGTACCCTTGAGTGTCGGGAAGTGCACTGCAGTGCACCTTTACATGGAGGCAAGTGCACTGCAACACAGTTAGGCCCATGTAGAGGAGCGTTGATGAGTCAATGGGTCATATAATCTACACTTCAAACCTTGGAAATCCAAAAATTGAAGCCATCAATGGAATGTCTTCACTTAGAGCATATAGCAACTGAATTAAGGGAATGATAGACCCTATTCATTGGTATTGGGGGATGATGCCCAATTTGACCAAGTATTGGGGGGTAATGCCCAAATTGACCTGTAACAGCTGCCCCCTAAAGCATGTAGTCAAAATAATAAAAATATTTGGATGAGATGCTTTACGATGTGATCAGTAGGATCTGAAGCGGATGGTGACCTTCATCAATTTTCAATACATTACATCATGATATCTTACATCTTGGACATGAATTGCTGAGGGAGGCATACCCATGCTCAACACATAAACTATTATATCATGTACATAATTCAGAAAATCATCTACATCATAATGTTGCCTGATATAGGCATGCCTATAGATATAGGCCCATGTTCAGATGGCGATCTGTATGTAAAGCCATCGTATAGATGATGTGTACAATTCCCGAAATCACAACCAGGATGGATGAAACTAGATCCGAGGTCTTCTTGTCTCGTTCACTCAATTTTTCAAGTACAAGTCTAACCATGCGAATATATGATCTGAAGTCGAACATGGGAATACATCGTCTAATTACCAGCAAATTACGTGAGCTATTAACGAACGCGATAAAACCACCATTGATGTTAATGGTTCTCAAGGTACTGTAGTACAATTTTCAAGGCATGAATAGATGATTTGATGTCAAACGCCAAACAAAATATTTCGGTCGAAGGTCTGGAAGCGAGAAACCTGCCGATGATGTAGCAAGCTCCAAGGTACTAGAAAGATGTTTCTAAGTTAACTTCTTGGACGATGTGTTGATGTCGAAATGAAGCAACTTTATCGCAAAACGGGAGTAATGATTTTGGAGACAAAATGTGACTTGATGTAGTAATGTTCAGGGATGATTGTCATGAAAATGAAGGTTTATGAGTATTGCAGAAGATGAGGAATTATTGCATGAATTCTCTTGAAAATATCGACAAAATTGAAATGAGTTGGCAACATTTACCCAAAACTGAAGTGATGGTATGATGAACCACATGTATGATTAACCATCAAGAAGATTACCCAACCTAAAAGTCACGGTGATGGAGTGAAAATGTCATGTTCAAGAGCGACCTGCTACCATAAAGTGTTCCGGTTCTTTTTCCCAAATTTTCCCCAGCCATTGCTGACCAATACCTCTTTATTTTTTAATAAGCTTAAGGAGGGTAACATATGCTTGATCTATAATTCGATCCTTCGAGTGAATCCATCGCTATTTAATGATTTAATGAGTCTAGCGATAATGAAACTTGATATTTCCATGATCGACAAGTCCATCGCGATTTTATGTTTTAAAGAGTTTAATGACAGTGAAAACCCAATCCTTTTTCATGTTTAGAGAGTTTGAAAATAGGACAAAAAAGAAAACTCCATCAGTATTTTTTCGTAAATTTGTTGCTCAGGTTCGAAAAAGTGTAAAATGATACCTGAGAAAACCTCCTAGCCATGTTCGACTAAGGTTTTCCTTTTTCGTAAATAATATATCTCTATTTGGAAAATGGTTAAACTTATACTTAGTAGATGTCGTTTCAGTTACTTTTACGAGCTCGAAAAGACAAGTGCTCGGCAATATTTTCACATTATCAGGGTATGAAAAGAGTTAAAAGAAGACTCTAGGGCATTCCTTTTTCACATTTATCAAAGCTCAATAAAGAGATAAAAGTGCACTTTAATTCCTTTTTCATTTTTATCAAAGCTAGAAAAAAGAGGATAAAAGTATGCTTTGTGCTCAAATCATTCTTGAATAGGGGTGCACACTAAACTCACTGTAGCAGCTATAAAACCTGTTCAAAGAACCATAAAAAGGATTAAAAATACCTATTTCATAGTAAAAATGAATAAAAACCATAGTCAAAACATTAAATATGACTAAAATAATAAAAATGACTATTAAAAAGAGTTTTTACCATTCCATAGTTACCATTTGAAAATTAGGAGCTTTGAACCAATTTTTCCCGCGAACTTCAGCGGTCGATTGTGACAGTTTCAGTAGATGATTTATCTTTCCGTTTGATCCAAGTTGGAGCTATGAACCTTCTCTTTCTTTTAGTATCATTTATGTTTCATTTCATGATAAATGTTTAGGGTTTTGTGTTGGAAATATGATGTAATATGTTGTCCTTGATGGAAAACTACTTGATGAAGTTGTCCTTGATGGAAACCTACTTAATGAGTTTCCTTTTGATAAAAAAGCTATGTGTTAAAGATGTAAAAATGATGTATCTACAAGTCAATTGAGAAGTGACAGAGAAAGGAAATCCAGTTAGGATTAGATAAATGACAATTATAATATGTCACAATATATACACAGGTTTGATAAAGGAAACCCGCATATGGAGGCAATGTATATGCTACTTGGTATACAAGAAAGCCACGTATACATCCAAAATTAGTATATACGCAATTTTTATGAAGAGAAATCGAGTATACATGCGTGTACGGGGAAGCAAAGTCGCGTATACCTTTTGCGCTCTAAAATTATGATACCAAGGGGCATTACCATGGTATTATCTCACAATATTGAGCATTGTGTCGTATATTTGATTCCGTCCAATAATACCATCAACACTAGTGTGGTTTTGGCTCATGGTATTGGTAAAGGCTAAAACTATATAAGGAGGAGAATATCATAGTGCATGGTGTACATGTGTAAGGGTTGTTACTGAATACTTCTCTCTGAAGTATATCTACATGGAATGGGCTATAGTTTATTGTTAGATCTGAAGTAATAATGCACCTATGAATACAATGATGGATCAGGATCTCTAGATATGAAATGACTATGTATTTGCTAGATCTGTTTATGAAATGTTTAGATCTTTGATATGGTGAATGTTTGCTGAAGTGAAGGGTAAGATTTGAACTGATTATCTATTCTGAAGAGTTCGTAGTCCTGTAATGTTTGCAAATTTATATGTAGGTTCATCTTTGTAAAAGCGCCTATATACGCAGGTTCAGTTAAGCAAAAGTGCGTATGGGATCTAAGGTTTTGTTGAAGTGTGCAGAAGGAAATGTCTGATCTGTTTGGTTTTTTTACTGCTGTCTGTCAAGGATATCTTCATACAAATCTAGGTTGTTTGAATATTGATTATGCTTCTAGTTGAATATGATTAAATATTAGTGGTTGGTTGGTTGATTGAGGATTCAGTAAATAAGTTTATGTGGTTATAACTTTCAGTTTGATGAATGTTCTTTGAGCTTAAATGTGTGGAGTGGGTCCAGTATGAAATTCTGATGAAAAGAGGCCTACAAGTTGTGTTGTGTTGAAGCTGTTGGATCTAGTGTGAAAATTTATGAAAGGTGGTCCGCGGTGGTGTTGATGGTCGAAGCCTTCAATGAGGGGGTAGTAGCTCCCTTCTAGGAGTGGCTAGTAAACGAGAAGGGGGGGGGTCATAACTGCCTTCCAGTAGTAGCTGGTAAACAATATTAGGGGGTTGGAGCTCCCTTCTAGTAGTAGCCAGGGAATGAGAGAATGTTGCAACCTTCTTTATGTGGGTGCCTGCGTGATGGCATGCGTCTGCGCAAGTACACGATTGTAAGTCGTTTTTTTCATCATAAATATTGAAGACCGAGATGATACATTAGGGGAATTTTGAGGTCTAAAATGGGATTCCTAAGGAAAATGTACAATCAAAATTCACTTTATGAGATCCAATCACATTTTAGGGGATGACATCATCCCTAATGGTTGAGGTGGCATTGCTTGAGTTAAAGGTACTTACTTGTCACATTCTCAATGGTGGATAAAAACTCATGGTTAACCATGGTAGTGCTCTAAGAACTTTTAAAGTCAAAGTAAAGTATTCATAATAAATGTCATTTCAGACTTTTGGAATAAAAATATATTTCATTGCATATTGAAAGATACACTACTCATCCTCAGAGCATTTATTATATTATATTATATCACATAGTATATTAATTACATGTTATTATACAATTTAAATAATATACCTAATCATATATTATAATAGAATTAAGAATTTATAAATTTATATTTGTTATTTTTTTTATTTGAAGAGCGCAGGAAGCATACATGCATATATTAATGATAATGACTTTTTCTTGAAAAACTCATTCTTATTTATAGTCACATCAATACAATTTTTTTATTAATTTTATTTTGGTACAACTTTTGAATTGAATTTAACTATGGTTACATGGATTGTGGTGCAAAAAGTGAATTGAAAATTCATAAATATTGTTTTATTGGTTTAGCTATTATTTTATTATTTCCTTAGGAGGCCCATTTTAGACCTCAAAATTCCCCTAATGGCAACGACTGTTTTCTCCCGATTTTGGTTTCCGCCTTAAATCTTGGTGTTCATGTGTATTTCTTATGTGTGATGGTTTATTTTATTCTTACTGCACATGATTACTGCTTACTAAACATCTGATGAATGAATGATGCACTGATCCAAGTAAATAATTTTCTGCATAATAAGATCTCTTGGCATACACAAGTTTATTTAAAGATATATTCATGTATACGCTAGTTGGGTTCATTAAAGTCGCATATAGAATTCAATAAAGAAAAAGTAAAATTTTATAGTGAGCTATAAATACTGATTCAACCCACCCCCCCTCTTAGTATTTTTCCCAACATTTTGAGCCCCTTAGGGTAAATATATTACGTTTTGAGGGCAACACGCCCTTGAATGTCGAAAGGTGCATTGCAGTGCATTGAAATTGAAGTCCAGGTGCACTGTAATGCTCTGTCCCTTGACTTGGGGTGAATTGGGCACATTCCAGTGGAGTTGCTAATTTGTTATACAAAATTCTAATCTACAGATAAACTAGATTCCCTGAGTGTGGTGTTCCTTCACTCAGAACAACAGAAGAAAGACAACTATTCTTTTCTCTAAGACAAATAGATAGATAGAAAGGAAAGAAACCTACTTCTGATCCTTTCACTCTCCTTCTCCTTCTATTGTTATTTATGTTGGGGTGAATTGGGCACATTCCAGTGGAGTTGCTAATTTGTTATACAAAATTCTAATCTACAGATAAACTAGATTCCCTGAGTGTGGTGTTCCTTCACTCAGAACAACAGAAGAAAGACAACTATTCTTTTCTCTAAGACAAATAGATAGATAGAAAGGAAAGAAACCTACTTCTGATCCTTTCACTCTCCTTCTCCTTCTATTGTTATTTATGTTGCTCTCAATCCAACTCAATCAACTAGATCAATTCCTGCAATCAAAGACAGAGAACAACAAACAACATACAAATATACAAGTATCTACTTATCTTAACTAAATCGAACTGATTAGATCTGAGAATACATACACAATTGAGAATGAAATTCACAAGATATAAGCATACATATGAGAAAATGAGAAAATATCTTTATTAAGAAAATAGGAGGAGAATATTACAACCAATAGATCGATTCATCGTCAACCTGCTTCAACTTCATTCCATCCTCATTACACCAAGCATCATCTCAGCAGCATAATAGTACTTCTATCTCTCATCAATTGAGAATCCAACAATATAACATTACACAAATTTCTCCCTCCCTAGCACTTAGATGAGTGCTCAGTTTATAGGGAAATTGAAGGTAGTTTCTCAATAAATGGAATTTAATGGCTTTCTAATAATAGGTGAGACATGTTTCCAAGTTCATAGGTGATGGATGAACACTTGTATTCAAAATATGACACTTATGAGCTCTTCTTGAAGGCATTGGACATATGGATATTCCTGAAACAATGATGATTTTTCTCCCAGGAGACCAACACACCCTTGAGTGTCGAGAAGTGCACTGCAGTGCACCTTTACATGGAGGTAAGTGCACTGCAATGCAACTAGGCCCATGTAGAGGAGCATTGATGAGTCAATGGGTCATATAATATATACTTCAAACCTTGTAAATCTCACAATTGGATCCATCAATGGAATGTCTTCACTTAGGGCATATGGAAACTGAATTAAGGGAATGATAGACCCTATTCATTGGTCTTGGGGGATGATGCCCAATTTGACCAGGTCTTGGGGGATGATGTCTAAATTGACATGTAACACCCCCTCCATTTAAACTACAATGGATCTTGGCCTCCTCAAAGTGTTAGATGATTTTTTGGGGAAATGTGTCACTTGATCTGCCAATATATGCATTCTACATTGAGTAGCGACATACTTGCAGGCCCTAACACTAAATATGTGCCACTTGGTTGTTGATTATGTACAAATGGGTCCCTATGGTTGGATATATGTTGAACCACATAAGCTTGGAACCCTAAATTGTTGACCTTTTGATAGAAAAAATTTGATTGGACATAACTGTTGGTCCTAGAGGTTGTTTTGAAAGTGGCACACAACATTGGAAATGATTTTTCAAGATATATCAATCTAAGTAGTTTTCAAGAGAATTTGAGTTTAATTTCCGAGGAAAAAATTAATTTTAAGTTAATTATCCATAAAACACTTGTTTCATAAACAATAACACTTGTTCACCAATCTTCCTACAACCACCTGTTACACGAGTGATAATTTCCACTTAATGAAAACTCATTTGACATCAATGATAACATATATCTGACAAGCTAAGCCTTTTCCAGTGAACACCCATAGGCTCTTTGAAAACCAATCATTTATATTTTTTGTATTTTTCGAGATGCATCATGAAATCAATCTCTCTAAAACGTTCATGTCAATCACCATCTTGGACCTACAATTGAAATTTCATCTAATTTCCAATTTATATGTTCTTGTGTGACCTACATATGCACTTTTTTAAAACAAAATTATATATTTCTAACATGATCTGGATTGGATCATTATATTATTTCTCATCCATATCTATGCATTTGGAGTGGAAAAAATGGATAAATCAACTCACCTTTCCAACAACGCAAGAATCATGTCAATCAAGTTCTATATGCAAAAGTTATGTTACTCAAAAGTTGAACTTCCTTTTTTCACACCTATAGTTCAGGAGGATGTCGTGTCAACCCCCATTATTCATGGAAAAATGGCTAGCCACGTGTTTTGATGTAAAAGACTCTAGAAGAGTCTATTTTGTAGCTCTAGTTAAGAGTTTATATAGTCAAAATTAACCACTATTAGGATACCAGACTATGTTATAACCGAGCCAATAGGAGGAAGAGGGATTCCAATATTTCGAGAGAATTTTGTTCCATAGATGTGTAAAGATAGCCTGAAGAGATAGGAGGTAGAGCACACAGAGAGAATTTTTGCGTTGTATAAACCCACGGGCCACAAACATTCCTTCTTTGTACCTTCAACCATATTTCCAGACAAATAAAGAGAGAAAAGTGACCTCACCTTCCAGCTGGGTTTTCTTCTGAAAGGGTTTCCTAGAGAGAATATGTTGTGTCTTATGTGTGAGAGATTATTTGGTGGTTCTCTAATTTTCTGCATAATTTATATTCACATGCATGCACTAATTACAGTTAAATCTACAATTCTTAAAGTTTAATAAAACTGTAATAGTGTAGAATCTCATATTTTTAATATAATATTATTAGAGATGTTGTGACGAACTATCAAGTGAAATATCCATGGAATTTTATGGATCATGACATGATAGAGATAAGAGACACAACATATTTCCAAAGAATAACATAGATATATAGATAGATATGTAGGGTGACCTCATATGTAGATAGGCAATTCCACCTAAATCAATGAGTTAGCTACTTTGTTCATTTAATTACCCTCGAAGTGACATAATACCCTCTTTATTTTTCCCTAATATTAACCTTTCGGTTTTAATTATACCTATGAATTTCTTAATTTACAATGAATGGACTTATCCTTATATCTTGGACTAGTCCTTCTTATCTCATATTATTCAACAAATCATGTCGAATCCTTCTTGTAATGTCTCCTAATGGTATAAACAAATTTCTTGCTCAATCAAGTGGCTTATGGATTATTCTTATTATGAATAAAGCTCCCAATAGTCCTAAAAAAATATTTGAAATCCTTTAGATCCTATGCATGGTTACAATCCAAAATCTATGTTTTTGAGGTAGTAGACATTAGCCACAAGCTTAAATTTTATATGTGCATGTGGGTACACTAAGCGATATCCAATCTCCATCTTGATCTAATGACAATTGTTAATCCTATTGCTGTCAATGAATTTACCCTAGTTTCATTTGTTCATTTTCCTTTTGGTCCTATCACCTTGATTGAGTTTGACTTATGTAAGTTGGAGTTTTGAGGTTGAGAAGATGGATCTAGCCATTCCTTTTTTCTTACTTATGGATGGTTTTTCCATTCCTAGAGGTCATTTTTCTCTACTAGGAATTATTCATTTTTATGAATATAGTATTTTGTATTTTCGATGATAATTCATTTATGTGAATATAGGAGCTACGAATATAGATTGTGCATCACTTCAACGTATTACTTTATATTTGTATACTATTTAAAAAAAATGAGAGATAAACTTAGCAGGGGAGTGGGAATGCATTGATTGGATACTATGTTCTACCCCTGCACTCCCTAATATAAACTTAATTATGAATAAACTCTAGATGCTATTACTAGAGTTCATCCTTATCTCATAGGGGTTGGGAATTTATGTGATCATAGAATTATTTTGTTTTCTACGATTATCCATTAAAGTGAACATGTGAGTTGTGAATATAAGGTTGTTTATAGTTTGCATGTTTCAAGAATTAAGAATTGAGACATGTGAATGAGTTTTTACTACATATATTATCAATTTCTAGTCGTAGTGTTACAATTTTTAAGCCTAAAATGAAGAGTTATAAACAATCTAATTTAGTTAATTTTTTAATAAATATAATATCAAAATAAAAACCATAAAACAAAAGGTTAATCATGGATTTTTCGATCATAGTCTATGACTTCATTTTCTTTTAAAATCATAGCCATAAAGGTGTAATATTGGTATAAAACTTGTTAAGAATGACATTTCCTAGGAGTTGCATAATTTATTCTTTATATTTCAAAATTTTTAATTGAAATAATTAAAATCCACTTCTAAAATAGGAGATTGGAACCTTGTAAAACTTAGATAAAACCTTACGAACAAGGAAGCATATTTGACACAGAAACATAGGTTTATGGTGCAAATTAAAAGTAAGGCAGGACTGTAACCTTACTTTCTATACAACAACATAATCGTAGTGGGTAATTCACATATATATGATGTCCTATTCATTTGTTAAAAATATTTTTCCTTGGGTTATGGAAGAAATATGAACCACTAAACTCTATCATCTTTGTGATAGTGTAAAAAGTTATGATGTAAACTCTGATAATTCATAATTGGGTCATACATAACTTCATTTTAGGTACTAGAGTTTAGCATGATGTGAGACCTCTTAAAACTAGGAAAACATTTATGTATGAAAATTTATCTTAAAGTCTAGAAACCTTAAAAAATCTTACTAGTCTCTAATATGCAAATTGTAAAATGTTTAGTGATATTTTTCTAAAATATTTAAATTTCTAATTATTTTGTATTAGTCTTTATAAAATTTTAGGAATATTTAAGTTAAAATAATTTTATCCTATAAAATTTGGGTGAACCATATTTATAAAAAATGGAAATTAGCAAATCATATTCTTGCATGGAAAATTATCCCATATGGGAAAAATTTAGGCCCTAAAAGTTTCCCTACTTAAAACTATGAGGAAATTGGCATCAATGAATTGCACATTTCTCTAGAAATGGATGATGAACTTTTCTTGCGAAAGGGATTAAAAAATCATGATAATTATTAAAACACCAACTTATTTTTATGTTAAACATAATTAGCATTTTTATGTTGATTTAATAAGTCTAATCATAATATATGATTTCACTTGTTGGAATTAACTTATTTTATGAATAGTTGTTTAATGTATTTAACAAGCTTGACATGTAGGCTATTTCCACATTGATTGAAAACTTGAAACTGTGAGTGACATGATTTTCTTGTGAGTTTTCTAATTTTTTTCTTTGTAGGTAGTGGATTGAAATTCCAATAGGTATCAAACTAATTTGTTTCTCATATGGAGGTTACATATTGAAGTTGTACATTGATTGATATTGGAAGTTATATATTTACTGATATTGAAGTTGTATATGGGATGTCCGTCCATTACTATAATAAATTTTCTACAATCCCATAATTACATCAAATACTAAAAGAGAAACCTTAGCTTCAATAGGTATAATTCCATAAAGAGATGGCATATTACCTTACGGGGATAGAAACAACCCTCTCATACCATTTTTTACCTTAACTAATCTATATTGCACCATTATATTGTTTTTCATCCATATCTATGCATTTAGGCATGAAAAAGTAGAGGAATTAGCACAGAAGACCATTTGTACTAGTGGGACCTAGTTTGGGAAATTGGAATTTGAAACCTTTTGAGAGCATTTTGAGGCATCAAATGACATTTTTGCGAGTAAACATTTTCCTCTTTAGTTCTACACCTCTTTTTCCTATCCTACACATAGAGACCTTTCTGACAACATAAGAACCACCTTAATCAAAGCTTGTATGCTGTTATTGCCTAAATCTACCTCAGGCTGAAGGAAGGCAGAGTTCAGGGTAACATCAAACCACGCTCAGTCTGGTAGCTAGCCCTACCAGAACATGAGAGGGCTCTCTTCGGGTCAATCTCAGCAAAAATAGTCAATAGGGCTTCAGATGACTGAAATAAAAGCTAATTTTAGGCTAGGTATATAAGTGAAGGAGTTTTATTGTGTTTTTGGGGGTTTTTGTTGGATCAAAGGGAAAGGCAATTTTGGGTGTGGGGATTAGGCCTAGTTTTTGCAGAGTTCTGATTGGGGCAAGGAAGGAAATTGTTTTGATGCTTTAGATTGAGTGAATGGATGGATCAGACCAGTGAGGAGCTGAAGAGGGCAAGAGGGTCTCAAGAGTCCTCCTGAAATAGATGAAAACATGAAAAATTAAACAAAACTAAAGGCAGAGCAAAGAAAGCTACTGAATTCCACCTTTAAACATTGATTTGTTTAATTTAAGAAGCAAGAGAAGGGAAAATGATACACATAAACATTAGTGAACTTACAATTACATAGAGAAAAACACCATCAAAACACAGAGCCACATGGATCCCAAAGAGTGTTGCAAACCCTGGTCTATTCCTTTGCCAAAAGTGCAGAGATGAAATGTACAATGAAGTGCCAATCAATCCCAAGTGTCCAACCTATGAAAATGAATGAGAAAATACAAGATACAGACAATACTAACCCATTCCCATGCCTCTAAACTAGGAACTAGAAAATAGGCAATGAAACAACTTGCCTCTATATGCTAGGAAACTGATCCATTCACTTACATTTCACCTTTTGGTGAATGAATCTTCTAGAATGAGTAAAAATGTGCAAGAATTACATCATGGTCATGAAATTACATCAAGGTACATCAATATTTACATGAAAAAGTGAAACTGGCCAAAACTAGGCGAAATTCTGAGCTACTGAGTGAAAAATAGACCAAATTCCTCTATGCGCTGCGCCCAAAATCGTTATGCGTAGCACAACATTTGAGCTGATTTTGAGGCCCTTCCCGAAGTCCAAATTGCACGCATGATAGCTATTTGGAAAGCCCTTCCTATCTACTTTCCAACCCAAGTGGAATTTCTGGATTAGGTTTCCATTTGCCCCTCCAAAAGTTCAATCTCCCAACACTGCTTCCTGTGGGTGCAAAAAGTGGCAGAAAGGCCATTTTTAGGGTGTTTTTGAACCTTTAGGCAACCCAAAACTTGATTAAATCCTTAGGTAATCCATGAGAATGCATAAATTTTGATAAAAAATCCAAAAATACAATTTTTTCCTCCTGAAGTGCTGCCAATTATAGGCGCGCGCCAAGTGGCGCTACGCGTTGGGCAGGAAAATATGTTTTGTGACCAAAAAATTCAAAATTGACAAAAATTTTCCCAAATTTCTTGAAATTTGGGCTGAATATCCTTGATCAAGTGCTATGCTCAGCCAAAGAAGCTTCGGCCAAAATTATGCCTTTTCACGCCTCCCCGATGCCTTCTTCATCTACGTTGCCTGAGGTGAATATGAAGAGTTTGATGTCTTTGATTTTTGTTGCCAAATAAGTGGTGATATGGGAGGGACTGTGGGGAAATAGGAAAGTGGGGATAATGAAATTCAATCAAGGGATATCAAAGGTGTAGGGACAGCCACTGACTATTTGGGAATTCTTGGGGATTTTTATAAGTGAATGGGAAAGGGGGAATAATAGGAAATGAATTGATTTTAAGGATAGGGATAATAAGATTTAGGAATAGGTGATTTAGGATGTAAGGGGATAGGGAAATAGACTGTAGTAATGGGATCATGGGAGATGGGAAAACAAGGTGGGGAGTGGCACAAAAAATATTTTAAAATTTCAACACAAAAACCCTAAGGAGCAGTTTTATCAAGAAGATAGGGTTTATGATTTTGGCATTCAAACTCTTATAATTCACTTTCAAACATTACCAAAATATTTTTAATGGCTCATAAAAGATCAATCTAACTTACATGGAGAAGTTAGACCGACCGATTTGGAATTTATTGGAGGCAAATGTCAAAAATATTGGTGTTGGCCCTGTGCGCCGTGCGCACAACCCAATGCACCGCGCAGGAACAAAAATACAATATGCGAAGTGGACCTATGTGCCGCGCACTTTATATGTGCCGTGACCTTCACCCAATGTGCCGCGCAGGTGATTTCACACATAGTCTTGGTTTTCACACTGACTTTTGCTCTCCAACTTATTTCTCCACGATTTCTCTTCGAATCTTTGATGTTTTGGTATGCAAATGGATTGTTTGAAATACAAGAATCATATTTGTACCCATGACTTTAATTTTTGATTTGAAAAACCCATTTTTTGAAAAATTTGGTACTTTTACAAAAGAACTCTGTTTTGCTTGTTTCCACTTTGATTTTTTGAGCTGAATGACGAAAATTTTGTCAATTTTTTGTAGGGAGGACTGGCATGGAATTTGGAAAAGGTGACCAGGGCTGTGCCTGAAGATCTTCACCATTGAAATTTTTTTAAAAATTACATGGCATTTATTACAAAAGACAAAATGATGATTTTTATTCAAAATGGAGTTTTGAAGAAAAGTCAAGATCTTACATTATAACGATGAAATTTTTGAAATGAAAACTTATTTTAACCCTCCCTCTGTGCCTGCTGGCATTATTGGACACTTTGAAGACTAAATTTGTGAAACCCTAGACCTAATGACTGAAATGAATCTTGCTAACTAAGAGACCAAAACAGAACTATAAATGACTTTAAAATTGATTTTGATGAACAGACACGGACCAACAGGTACATGACAGGAGGGAAATGAGTGACAAGACCCTTTCGTCAGAAAACCGATGCTCCTAATGGAATGCAGATGACTGAACTGAATGAGACACCTAAAAATGAAATGCAATAAAAGATATTTTGATCTCTGACGGAGGGATGAAGAGACCGACTCTAACATTGGCTCCAATGGGGATGGTAGCTCCTTGGAGGTGCCAAGAACTGCAGATCTTTGGGAGAGCAGACAGTGCCTTCATCCATTGGGAAATAGAGTCAAAACATGAAAATTGACATTATACAGACTGACTCTGACTCAAGGCTAAAACTGCAAACCATAATAAAATCAAACATGACTAAAACATAACTAACAAACTGGAAGGATGCTCATAATTGAGCTTATTCATCAAACCTACTCCAATTTTTCTTTTCACCACCCGATCAAGTGAAATGGAACAGCCAATGCAACCATGTAAGCATCCTGGCTGTTATTTGATTTCTTCCCAAATGCTTTCTGATGTGCAGGAAAAGGGAAGAATCGAAAGGCAACTCCCATGGAAACTTGGAATCAAGTTGACTACTGATAAAATTGCAAAGCATGAATTGACTAGATGACTTCAAGAATATTGCGAAAGGATATTCATAAACATAGCTATTGATTTCCATTAACACATTACTGCTCTGGTCCAAGTAATCTTCATAGCTGGATATTAAGATTTTCCTCACATTTGTACTATCTTTCTTTGGTGACAGCAGCAGGCTGTCAAAAGGATCCTGAATTTCATGAATAACCAAACTCTGTTGCTGATTCCAAACAGAAAAAAAAGTCTCCTTTTTCAATCTCCTCATTGACTGCAAACCTTGGTATGGACTTTGTAATGAAAAATCTGTTAAACAAGACAATGAAGGCGACTTTTGAATAAGATTATTATCAACATTCTTTTCTAGCACATGGTTAGCCAATGGAGAAAATCTTTTACAGAAAACATCATCCAACACACGAGCAATAGGATCATCAAAAACTTGAGAAGAATGCTGCGATGTATCCATTGAAACTATATGAAATCCTATTGGCTGTTCATCTTTTTCTTTAGAGATATTATGAAGATTCTGCTTTATAAACTGAAATGCTTCGAAACAAAAGGGTACAGAATCCTCTTACATCATTAAATCATGTATTTTGGCTTCCATGCCTTCATCTGTAATCTGACCTTCAATTTCGTTTGGTGGCTGCAAATCTGGTGCTAGGAAGGGTTTTGTATCCAAAATTATTTCATCAGTCGTTTCAGGGGAATATTTCTCATTAACAACTTTCTCAAGAATTTCGCTATCAGTCTCATCCTCAACATTAAAATTGAGAGATTGTTGATTTCCTATAGGCTACTCATTTGAAGATTTACTATGCAATTTACCCTTCAAAAACTGAAATGATTCAAAGAAAAATGGTACGGAGTCATCTTGTATCATTTGATCATATGTGCCAGCTTCCATGTCTTCATCTGCAACTTGACAATCAATGAATTTCGGGGGCTGCGAATCTGAATATGAGAAGTCTTGAACAAGGTTTTCATTGTCCTCAAGATGGTCCAAATCAAGACTTGTTGATAGTTGATTTCTGATTGCATGGAAGTTATCTCTAATGAACTGAAATGAGTAAAAAAAAAAAGGCAAAGAGCCTTCGCTTACTTCAAAATTTGCTACACTTTCCTCGTCATTATCATAGCTGATATGCATCAGTTGATCACTGTACTCAAGCCGCTGAAAGTGAACCTCTTCCTCCCACAAACTAGCTGTTGATTTGTCTATAAGATTAGCTTCTGTTTGGAGAACATAATCATCATCATAATGATCAAACTGAGGCAAATCATCAGCATAAACCACATCTTCAAGCATACATGTCAAATCAACAGATTTCTCTTCTCCAAGATGATCTACAAAACAATCATTATCAGATCTATGACAACTGGGTTAAGAAACAAAATGTTTTGGATCAGCCACTTGTTCATGAACGTCATTTTCATTTTTATTTTTTGCAGTCATTTTCCACACCATCTCTTCTACTGTGTTTACCAAAAGGTCAAGCTTTTCCTTTGAAGGTGTCAGGTGCTCTGCAACATTCTTCTTTTCTTCTTCCTTCAGCCTTGCTCTTCGGATCCGCAAATGAGCCTCTACATCTACTACACTGTTCTGTATTTCTTCAAGTTTTGCAAGATTCCTTTCTCTTAGCTGACATTCCATTTCCGGATCAAAAGTGCCCAGATAGTGCAAGAGAGAAGATCTAGGAGGAGGTCTTATATCGACAGGTATCGAATAATAGACTCGATTGAATCCAGAGGAAAATCAAGCAATTGCCTCTCCGACGCTTTTTCAATCAAATGTGCTCAGTTTAAAGGCAGTGGCTGGACATCATCACCCACCTGTCAAGGAAAACTTTGACGAACTGTTGGAAATCTAAGATGCTCGCATCAGGCAGGGCTTTGAACCAACTCTTGGCTTTGCCTTGCAAAGAAAGAGCAAAAAGCCTAATACTAACATCTTCATTATCAACTTCAAAAAGATCTAGAAAAGTCTCAACATTTTGCACATGTTGCTCAGCGTTGACATTGTTACATTCACCGTCAAATCTTGGTAGATATAGATCATAATTTGTAGGAAAAGCATGGAGAACAGAAGGCAAAACAAGAGGTTTATACCGATCTGGAATTTTACAAGGTGTAGGGGCATGTACAAGAGCTGTGGGATCAGTTTTGTTTTCTAGCTCATCACTCTGAAGAAAGTCATCATAATATGTGGGAAAAGTAAGGAGACCAGGATCAAAGGGAAACTCATTGATGAATTTTTTTTTTAGGGCCTGGTAGATTTTGGATCACCTTATCATACATCACCTTTATCATACAACAAATTCTGAAAAACTTTCAGGACAGCTTCAAGAACAACAAAGAAGTAATTTACAAGAAAGCAGACTAGATCCTGAATACCATTCCATTTTGGATACCTGAACTTTGTGTAAGATCCTTCCATTTCTATTTTCTCAGAGAAAGAGTTAGTCCTCAAGTGGAGTCTCTACTTTGAGTTGGAGTCACCAGGTGAATGATTTCAGCCTTCTTATGTCTGATCGTTGTCCACCATCAACCATCAGATCTAACTTGATACATGTATTGGGGAAATTTACAAGTTAGATGTTACGTTTACAAACTAGACCGGAGATTGATTGAAGTAGCGTTTATCTACTTTCACTAATGCAAAGCAAGAGCGTTTTGAAGGCTTCCTGGCATAACTTCAGGCTCCGTCTGTAGCTTATAAAACAAATAACACTAACAAGAAAACCATTTTATTCCCTAGTATGGTCGCCACTATGTTATTGCCTAAATCTACCTCAGGCTGAAGGAAGGCAGAGTTCAGGGTAACATCAAACCACGCTCAGTCTGGTAGCTAGCCCTACCAGAACAGGAGAGGGCTCTCTCTGGTTCAATCTCAGCAAAAATAGTCAATAGGGCTTCAGATGACTGAAATAAAAGCTAATTTTAGGCTAGTTATATAATTGAAGGAGTTTGATTGTGTTTTTGGGGGTTTTTGTTGGATCAAAAGGAAAGGCAGTTTTGGGTGCGGGGATTAGGCCTAGTTTTTGCAGAGTTCTGATTGGGGCAAGGAAGGAAATTGTTTTGATGCTTTATATTGAGTGAATGGATGGATCAGACCAGTGAGGAGCTGAAGAGGGCAAGAGGGTCTCAAGAGTCCTCCTCAAACAGATGAAAACATGAAAAATTAAACAAAATTGAAGGCAGAGCAAAGAAAGCTACTGAATTCCACCTTTAAACACTGATTTGTTTAATTTAAGAAGCAAGAGAAGGGAAAATGATACACATAAACATCAGTGAACTTAAAATTACATAGAAAAAAACACCATCAAAACACAGAGCCACATGGATCCCAAAGAGTGCTGCAAACCCTGGTCTATTCCTTTGCCAAAAGTGCAGAGATGAAATGTACAATGAAGTGCCAAGCAATCCCAAGTGTCCAACCTCTGAAAATGACTGATAAAATACAATATATAGATAAGAATAACCCATTCCCATGCATCTAGGGGTCTAGCTCATCATTCTAGGAGCTGTTTCAACCATATCTAAACTAGGAACTAGAAAATAGGCAATGAAACAACTTGCCTCTATATGCTAGGAAACTGATCCATTCACTTACATTTCACCTTTTTGTGAATGAATCTTCTAGAATGAGTAAAAATGTGCCAAAATTACATCATGGTCATGAAATTACATCAAGTTACATCAAGAGTTACATGAAAAAGTGAAATTGACCAAAACTAGGCGAAATTCTGAGCTGCTGAGTGAAAAATAAACCAAATTCCTCTATGCGTCGCGCCCAAAATCTCTATGCGTAGAAAAACTTTGGAGCTGATTTTGAGGCCCTTCCCGAAGTACAAATTGCACTCATAATATCTTTTTGGAAAGCACTACTTGTCTAATTTCCAACCCAAGTGGAATTTCTGGATTTGGTTTCCATTTTCCCCTCCAAAAGTTCAATCTCCCAACACTGCTTCCTTTGGGTGCAAAAAGTGGCAGAAAGGCCATTTTTAGGGTGTTTTTGACCCTTTAGGCAACACAGAACTTGATGAAATCCTTAGGTAATCTATGAGCATGCATAAATTTTGATAAAAAATCCAAAAATACAAAGTGTTCCTCCTCAAGTGCTGCCAATTATAAGCGCGCGCCAAGTGGCGCTACGCGTTGGGCAGGAAAATTTGTTTTGTGACCAAAAAATTCAAAATTGACAAAAATTTTCCCAAATTTCTTGAAATTTGGGCTGAAGATCCCTGATCAAGTGCTATGCTCAGCCAAAGAAGCTTCAGCCAAAATTATGCCTTTTCACGCCTCCCCGATGCCTTCTTCATCTACGTTGCCTGAGGTGAATATGAAGAGTTTGATGTCTTTGATTTTTGTTGCCAAATAAGTGGTGATATGGGAGGGACTATGGGGAAATAGGAAAGTGGGGATAATGAAATTCAATCAATGGATATCAAAGGTGTAGGGACAGCCACTGACTATTTGGGAATTCTTGGGGATTTTTATAAGTGAATGGGAAAGGGGGAATAATAGGAAATGAAAGGATTTTAAGGATAGGGATAATAAGATTTAGGAATAAGTGATTTAGGATGTAAGGGGATAGGGAAATAGACTGTAGTAATGAGATCATGGGAGATGGGAAAACAAGGTGGGGAGTGGCACAAAAACTATTTTAAAATTTCAACACAAAAACCCTAAGGAGCAGTTTTATCAAGAAGATAGGGTTTATGATTTTGGCATTCAAACTCTTATAATTCAATTTCAAACATTACCAAACTCTTTTTAATGGCTCATACAAGATAAATCTAACTTACATGGAGAAGTTAGACCAACCGATTTGGAATTTCTTGGAGGCAAATGTCAAAAATCTTGGTGTTGGCCTTGTGCGCCGCGCGCGCAACCCAGTGCACCGCGCGCACAACCCAGTGTGCCACACACTTTATATTTGCGATGCAGGAACAAAAATACACTGTGTGAAGTGGAACTCTGCGCTTCACACTTTATATGTGCTGCAACCTTCACCCAATGCGCCGCGCATGTGATTTCACACACAGTCTCGGTTTTCACACTGACTTTTGCTCTCCAACTTATTTCTCCACGATTTCTCTTCAACTCTTTGATTTTTTGGTATGAAAATGGAATGTTTGAAAGACAAGAATCATATTTGTACCCATAAATTTGATTTTTGATTTGAAAAACCCATTTTTTGAAAACTTTGGCACTTTTACAAAAGAACTATGTTTTACTTGTTTCCACTTTGATTTTTTGAGCTGAATGACGAAACTTTTGTCAATTTTTTGTAGGGATGACTGGCATGGAATTTGGCAAAGGCGACCAGGGTTGTGCCTGAAGAACTTCACCACTAAAAAAAATTTAAAAATTACATGGCATTTATTACAAAAGACAAAATGATGATTTTTCTTCAAAACAGAGTTTTGAAGAAAAGTCAAGATCTTACATTATAACGATGAAATTTTTGAAATGAAAATTTATTTTGACCCTCCCTTTGTGCCTGCTGGCATTATTGGACACTTTGAAGACTAAATTTTCGAAACCATAGACCTAATGACTGAAATGACTCTTGCTGACTAAGAGACCAAAATAGAACTATAAATGACTTTAAAATTGATTTTGATGAACAGACACGGACCAGCAGGTACATGACATGAGGGACATGAGTGACAAGACCCTTCCGTCAGAAAACCAATGCTCCTAATGGAATGCAGATGACTGAATTGAATGAGACACCTAAAAATTAAATGCAACAAAAGATATTTTGATCTCTGACGGAGGGATGAAGAGACCGACTCTAACATATGCAAACACTATGGCACTCGTAAGTTGGCCTTCTTGTTTTGTACAACATAATTCAAGAGGATCCCACATAATCCCCCATTATTCATGTAAAATAGGATATCCACATGATTATTATGAATAATACTATAGAAGAGTAAATATTTTACTCTAGTTAAGAGTTGAGGGATTCAAACCTAACCACTAGTAGGTTATAGGGCTATGTTGTAATGGGGCCACTAGGAAGGAAATGGGTCCATTATTTTTGGGTGCATCTGTTCCATAAACAAGTAGATTAGCTGAGAGGGATAAGGAGAGAGAACAAAGAGTATTTTTTCACTTTAGTATCCCATGGGCCACAAGCCTTATTTTATTTATTTGCAGTTATTTTCTATTCAGAGAAAGAGTGCAAAGGGGCCTCACCTTCTATTTGGGTTTTCCCTTAAATTGGTTTTCAAAGATATATATTATGTAAAATTCAATTTCTAAGTTTTTATTTATTTGTTCTCTATTTTCTACGTAAATTTTAATTTTCAAGCATATGAAATAAATAGTAATCCATAGATCCAAAAATCTAAAGAGGAATAAACCTAATAGTGTATATTTTTATATTTTTAAATATAGGTTTATAATTGTTGGGTGTGGAGCCTGATTATCTTGTTTACTTTGTATCACAGCTTTGGACCCCCGTACCTTAAAAGGATAACGCTACCAAATTCTATCGCCGTTGCAAATCCAAGCTGCATGGAGCTCCCCTGTTGGTCATACTCTCGGCTAAAAATTGATGTAAAATTGCCTTGTAAAAGTATAGTAATTTCTAGTCAATCTGGGCCGTTCATTAGGCAAATGATCTGACGGTAGAAGTTATGTTTAGATTAGGGTTTTTTTTGCCCTAGAAGGCAACCCCCTTGTATATATGGGGGCATTGTATTACGGCTGATTATTATGTGTGTATTCTCGGAGCGAGAAACAGAGAGGGAGACTGTGAGAGAGAACAAAGGATATTACAAATGTGGATTCTGGGGCTGCGAGGGTTTTGTCTTTCCTCCATGTTTGTTGATAATATAAAGGAAGGACTGGTCGTCGGGTGGGACGTGAGTTCAAATCGCGAATCCACGTATATCTCTGTGGTTCCTCTTCCGGTTTTATGTGTTTTGTGTGCTTGTATTTTTCCGCATATTTTATGGTTTCATTGCTCAGAATATTTAATTTAACAATCAGACGGAGTCAAGGTCTATTTACTGATAAACTCGTGAAAGAAGTGGTTCCCGTTCGGCGGGAGCAATGGCGACGAGCGGTAAGTTTAGTGGTCGGTGAAATTTAACTACCAAAACTTGCCGTGGAAGATGCAGAGGAAGATTGTCCGTGACGTAAGATCACCTATCATTGAGCTCTGAAACAGCAGTTTGCCAATTATGGATGACGCTTTTAATGGAACATTCTATAGAGCAGAATTCCTAACAAGATTTTGTTGTGTTCCTATAGCTATTGGCCGCCTAATATTGAAGGAAACAACAACAGAGGGTTTGATGCAGACGTTGGCAAAACTATATGAAAAACCCTCGGCCTCAAACAAGGTATTTCTTATGAAACGACTATTTAATATGAAAATGTCGGAAGGTGGATCTGTTGCAGACCATTTAAATGAATTTAATACAGTTACCAGTCAGTTAAGTTCTGTAGGGGTAAACTTTGATGATGAAGTTAGAGCTCTGTTATTCTTGTGCTCATTGCCAGAGAGTTGGAATGGTTTAGTAATAGCCATTAGTAACTCTGTCTCTGGATCTAGTACTTTAAAGTTTGATGATGTTGTTGGTGCTATCCTTAGCGAGGAAATGCGACGGAAAAGCTCCGGTGAGACATCAAGTAATGCTTTATGCGAGTCTAGTAAAGAAGAATGAGAGGAAAGAGCTCTGATATCGTGAGGTAAATCAAGGGAAAGGTGATCCAAGTCCGCATCGGAAGTAGTGTGTCGAATTATGAAAGAAAGGACACCCCAAAAGAAGACCAGAGATTCTAAGGAAAAGGCGAGACACAATGCTTGAAGAAAAAGAATCACAGCTGTTTTAATGTGATGTTAGCGCGATGTTTTGATTTTCTTTCAAAATGTTATCGATTCTTGGTTGTAGATTCAAAATTTCCACCTTTGATACACCCGATAAGAAATATTTTCATGACTATGTCCAAGGAGATTTTGGATCGTTTGGGTGATGATAAACCCTGTAAAATTGTTGGAATGGGTAAAGTTCTTGTAAAACAACAGAATGGAAACCAATGGCTACTAAAGGAGGTAAGGTATGTTCCAGATCTGAAGAAAAATCTGATTTCAACAGGGCAGTTAGGCAGTGAAGGTTGTGTGACAACTTTCACAGATAAAACTTGGAAGGTCACCAAAGGAGCACTGGTAATAGCAAAAGGTGAAAAGGTTGGTACATTGTATTTATGCAATGGTATTTCTAACTCTGTTAATGTTTTAACTTCCAAAGGAGCAGATGCAGCATTATGGCATCATAGGCTCGGACACATGAGTGAGAAGGGGATGAAAATTCTTCACTCAAGAAATTTGTTGCCAGGTTTGAAGAATGTTAATTTGGATTTCTGTGAGAATTGCATTTATGGAAAACAAAAGAGAGTCAGATTTCTCAGAGTTGGGAAAGAAAAGAAGAGTGAAAAATTGGAGCTTGTGCATATAGATGTATGGGGACCTGCTCAGGTATCATCTCTCGGTGGCTCTCGCTATTATGTTACGTTTATTGATGATGCAACTAGAAAAACTTGGATTTATTGTATTCAAAATAAATCTGATGTATCTGATACTTTCAAGAAATGGAAAGCTTTGGTTGAGATTGAGACAGGAAAGAAGTTGAAGTGTCTCAGATCAGACAATGGAGGTGAATATTGCAGCAAAGAGTTTGATAGGTACTGTTCAGAGCATGGAATTCGTAGAGAGAAGACAGTACCAAGAACACCACAAGAAAATGGTGTGTCAGAAAGGATGAACAGAACAATCATGGAGCGTGCAAGGTGCATGATCGTGATGCGGATTGCCTTTGCCAATTTTAAAGGTAAGTCAGATAAATTATATTCGACAAACAGGGTCTCGTCTCTTTGATGGTGGTATTCAGATAGTTTACGGACAGTAAAGGTAAACATCTTTAAAGCCTTTTGGTTGTGAGGCCTTTGTCCATACTAATAAAGAAAACAGAACAAAGCTTGAGGCAAAATCAAAGAAATGTACCTTTATTTGATATGGTGCTAATGATTTTGGTTATCGCTTATATGATTATGAAAATCACAAAATCATTAGGAGCAGAGATGTAATATTCAATGAAAAGGTCTTGTATAAGAATCAGCTGCAGGAAAAGAAACAGGAAAAAGAAAGCAAGGAATACACGGTTCTTGATGAGATAACTGAAAAAGTAAAGGTGCCTGAAAATAATAATAATCAACAACCACAACAGCAACAGGCACCTCAAACACCTGAAAGTGGTGTTAGAAGATCTACTAGGATAAGTAGACCCCCTGAATGATACTCTCCTTCATTATATTATTTATTGTTGACTGATTCTGGTGAACCTGAATGTTATGAAGAAGCAATGCAGGTTGAAAGCAAGAAGAAGTGGGAGCTAGCCATGGAAAAAGAGATGGACTCCTTAATGCATAACCAGACTTGGGACTTAGTCAGGTTGCCTGCAGGTAAAACTACATTGCAGAATAAATGGGTTTACAGGCTGAAGGAAGAAGATGGAGGAAAACAGAGGCACAAAGCTAGACTTGTGGTGAAGGGGTTTGCACAAAAGAAAGGTATTGATTTTGATGAAATATTTTCTCCTGTTGTTAAGATGAATTCAATCAGAACTATCTTAAGTCTTGTAGCAGCGGAAGATTTACATCTTGAACAGTTAGATGTAAAGACAAAATTTCTCCATGGAGATTTGGAGGAAGAGATATACATGAAGCAACCAGAAGGATATGAGGTAAAAAGGAAAGAAAAATTGGTGTGCAGGTTAAAGAAGAGCTTGTATGGCTTAAAACAAAGCCCAAGTGCTGTATCTAAAATTTGACAGTTTATGTCCTAACAAGGTTATACTAACAAGGTTATACCTGATGTCACTCTGATCAAGGTTTATTCAAAGGAAAATCAGGGGATATAAAATGGTATATTATACCTGTTATTGTATGTAGATGACATGCTTGTTGCAGGATCTAACATGCAGGAAATAAATGTGCTCAAAAGAAAATTGGCAAATTCATTTGCAATGAAGGATTTGGGAGCTGCAAAACAAATCCTTGGTATGAGGATAATTAGAGACAGGAAAAATCGCAAATTAACACTGTCTCAGAATGAGTACATAGAAAAGGTGTTGAAAAGATTTAATATGCACAATGCAAAACCAGTTAGTACACCTTTTGCTAGCCATTTCAAACTTAGTAAGGAGATATGCCCAAAGACCCAAGAAGACATGGATTATATGTCTAAAGTTCCATATGCATCAGCAGTTGGAAGCTTAATGTATGCAATGGTCTGCACAAGGCCTGATATTGCACATGCAGTGGGAGTTGTAAGCAGGTATATGAACAATCCAGAAAAAGAACATTGGATGGCAGTAAAATGGATTCTCAGATATTTTAGAGGTACCACAAATCAAGCATTATGCTTTAGACCCAAACATCGTTCTTACGGTGGATATGCTGATGCGTATATGGTAGACGTAGAGACAGGGGAGGAGCACTACGTGATATGTATTTCACCGAGGTGGAACAGCTCAGTCATTGGGTTTCCAAAATCCAAGTGTTGTTTGCACCTTCAACAACGTGGCCGAGTATGTCAGCTGCCAAGCATGTACAAAAAGAAATACTATTACAGTATATGGATGAATTGGGTAAGAAGCATGATATGTGCACACTATACAGTGATAGCCAAAGTGCTATTCATCTTGCATAGAACTCAGCATTTCATTCCAGGACTAAACACATACATCTCAAGTACCATTTCATACGGTCAGTATTGGAAGATGGAGAGTTGAAGCTGGAAAAGATACACACTAGCCAGAATCCTGCAGATATGCTAACAAAAGTTGTAACCAGGGAGAAACTGAGAACATGCTCAGTTTCAATTGGTCTTCAAGGATGACGATGAAAATGAGGAACACTAGGTCCAAAGAGGAGTCATTGTCCAACAAATGAAGCAGCGGTGGAGTTGCTACAATCAGTCTCCAAGTGGGAGATTGTTGGGTGTGGAGCCCGATTATCTTGTTTACTTTGTGTCACAGCATTGGACCCCTGTACCTTAAAAGGGGCAGCAACGCCGCCCGTAATTAATTGCTGCCATGGGGTCTGTGGGCGGTAAAGGCTGAGTTCCCCAAGTGGGTTTCGGCGTCACTGCTAAAATTGATGTAATCAAGCTTGTGCCATAGTAATTTCTTAGAAATTCAAGCCGTTCATTAGGCAAATGATCCGATCAGAAGTTATAGTTAGATTGTGGTTTTTTTGCCCTAGAAGGCAACCCTTGTATATATATGGGGGCATTGTGGCTGTGTATTATGAGTGTATTCTCGGAGCGAGAAACAGAGAGGGAGACTGTGAGAGAGAACAGAGGATATTACAGCGGATCTGCTGTAGGTTTTGTCTCTTCATTTTGTTGGATAATATAAAGGAATGACTGGCTGTTCGGGGTGGACGTAGCCCAAACTGGGTGAACCACGTATATCTGTGTCTCTCTGGTTTTATGTGTTTTGTGTGCTTGTATTTTTCCGCATATTTTATGTGTTTCATTGCTCTGTAATATTTAATTTTCTAACAATAATATTTATTGTGACAAACTTTCCAATGGAATATCCATGAAAATATATAGATCATTACCATCCTATGTAGTATTAATAACATGGCCCCCTTCCATTAATTTTTTAATTCTATCCCTTCATGAACTTTGTTAAACATCATGATCCTTTACTTTGACATTTTTCCTCATGAATTATATCCTAGTTTTTCTTCCTTTTGAAGCTTACTGAGTGATCTAGATTGAATAATTGAATTATTTATCATCCATCTCAATTGAGTGTAAAAAGTGGAGGAATCAGCTCACAATACCAATTTTACTCACGAGACCTAGTTTGTTAGATTGGGGTCTGAAAATATTTTGGGAGAATTTTGAGGCATAAAATGATGCACTTTGGGGGTAAAACATTACTGCTTTAGCACTACATCTACTTTTCCTAATAAACGCATAGATTTATTTCCAATCGTGCATGAATAAGCTCAATTAGAGTCTATATGAAAAATTTATGCCACTCTGAAGTTGACCTTCCTATTTTGGCTACCATAATTCGAGAGGATACCATGCCAGCTACCATTATTCATGGAAAATGGGAGAGAAACATGGCCATTATGAAGAATAATTTAGAAGAGTCCATAATTTAACTCTTGTTAAGAGTTGAGGGAGTCAAACCTAACTACTAATAGGTGTTCAAACTATGTTTTAACTAGGCCACTAGGAGGAAATGGGGTTCGACTCCTTTCAAGCGCATTTGTTGCATAGATGATCAAAGTAGTTGAGAGGGATATGGAGAGAGTAGAGTGATAATATTTTTTCAATATAGTATTCCATGGGCCATAAGCATTAATTATTTTAACTATCAACCATTTTCTATCAGAGAAAGAGAGAAGAGCGACCTCACCTTCTAGTTTGGTTTTCTCTGAAAAGGTTGTCCTAGGATATATCTTGTGTTAATCATGGTTTATGATTTTTTGTTTCATTTATATATATTTTATGAATAATTATAATTTACATGCATAAAAAATAAACAATAATTTATAGATCCAAAAATCTAAAGATAAATAAATCCTCATAGTGTAGATTTCAGGTTTTTAAGTATACTTTTATCAAATATGTTATGACTAACTATCTAGTGGAATATCCATGATAGTTTATGAATCATATTCATATCATAGTATGTTTCTTTGGGTATTTTTTGGATATTTTTAGGGGATCTACATCATCTAATCCAAAATCCATAAAGCTCTAGTCATGGCCAATGAATCTATGAATAATCCTCATCATCCTACAAAGAAGAGGTTTTCATGTCTGGAAGCACAAATTGCAGATATAAACTATAACATGAATATTCTCATGGAATACTTGAAAAATAAGCCTAGTACATTAAAAGAATATGGGGGTTCTAATGTAGAGGCTTGATTATAAATGAGATCAAGATATCGAGAAGAAATAAAGAACGAGCGAAAGAAAGGCCCTTGAAAATATTGACCTAGTTCAAGTGTCATGAACCATTCATAGTCCTTATTCGAAACATAATAAAAGGTTGATATAAAGACATACCAAGGCGATATCGACACGTAACAAATATAATTTTATTTTAGTTCTCATCATATAGAGGAAGAACATAAGATTTCATTTCTGTGGCTGAAATTAGAGGGACATGCCCTGACTTGGTGGGAAATCCACACAGAGGTTGGAGGGATATCCTATAATGACTAAGTGAGAAGAATCTAAAAGCCTCATAAAGTCACAATTTTACCCTATCAGACATGTAGAGGACCAATGGATCCAATGGTGCTACTTTGGGAAGAAGTGGGGGCTTAGCGTATAAGAGTACACCATAAAACATAGAAATATGGCCATAATGTTGGGAATCTATCCAAATAACCCATATGTACTCCTCAAGCATATGGGGGGTCTACGCATCCATCTAAAAAATTAATTTATGTTGTTAAGGCCTAAAATTGGTGGATGAGGCTTGCGTATAGGCACAATACCTAGAGAAGGCCTGAAGGAATGGAAATCAAGTGGATTGAAGCAAAAAGAAAACATGTTGCTTATAAGGAGAGGAATAAGAAATGAAAAGGGGGAAAAGATAAAAATAAAGTAGTCACAACACATGAGAGAAAATATCCCAAAACCATTACAACCATTATAACATTGATGGTCATACGTAAGAGAAGTGTTGGAGGTCGAATCTAGAACTTAACCCAAAGAACAAAAAGAAATATAATAATAATAAGAATCTGATGAACATTTATTTGAGAAACTAGGTTGAAACCAATTCAGATGTGGATGAGAAAATAATATATACATCAATGTAGAAGTAGATGAATCTGAGCATCCTTCAACAAAAAGGAGAAAATGAAAAGACTAAGCTCCTCCACATAAATATATAGGTTAAAAATACAAATATTGATGCTTTATGTGGCTCAAGATCATGGTAAAATATCATTGAAACAGAGATGGTAAACAATTATAGATTGGAAGTTCGTGATTATTAGAGCCCATCTCCATTGGGATGAGTAAATAAAGATTTCTAAATAAAGGTAAAAAAACATTGGAATATCAGAATTCCTATTAGTGTTGATTTTGTTGATGAAATATAACTAGATTTTGTTCCAATTAACGTATTTGTGGTGGTGTTTGGAAGCTCTTATATATATAGACTCAAGATCGTGGTAAAATATCATTACAACAGAGATGGTAAACAATTACAGATTGGAAGTTCATGATTATTAGAGCCCATATCCATTGGGATGAGTAAATAATGATTTCTAAATAAAGGTAACAAAACATTGAAATATCAGAATTCCTATTAGTGTTGATTTTGTTGATGAAATATAACTAGATTTAGTTCCAATTAATGTATATGTGGTGGTTTTTGGAAGCCCTTATATATATATATATATATATATATATATATATATATATATATAATCTTCATTCAATCAATACCGCCTCATCAAGGATGGAAAATCATTATCATCAATGCCAATAAATGAAAGTAAAACAAATTTCCAGTAAGTTCCAACCAAGCCAAGAAACGGATCAATTATATCAAGAAGTATGTTTTACTATTTTTAAGAGAAAATTAGTCCGTAAAAGAGTTAGTGAGAGAAAAGGCATCCCTGGAGGTGTGTACTAAGAAATAAAAAAAACAACTAGAAGAGTTACTACACGCATACATGGATGTGTTCCATGAGCCTAAAGGGCTACTACCCAAGAGGGAAGAGGAGCATGAGATCTAGTTACTGCTAGAGTCCCCATTGCCAAAAGTTTGACTATATAAGAAGTATTTTATAAAAGTAAGTGAGGTTAAGAAATAATTACAATAACTATCGAAACATACTATCATTGGACTGAGTACATCACCATGTATTTACCCATCATCTTTGAGTGAAAGAAGGATGGTAATTGGTGAATGTGTATATATTACATGGTGTTGAAAAATTTATCCTCAAGAGAAGGTACCCCCTTCCTAGAATAGATGATCTGTTGGATTAGTTCCAACAAGTGAAATACTTCACCAAGCTAGATTTAAAGTTTGGATATCACCATTTTTTATTTAGAGAATAAAATACCTAGAAGACCACCTTCAAGAGTAGGCAAGGTTTGTATGAGTGGTTAGTCATGTCATTTGGACAATGGAATGCACCAACTAAGTTTATGAGGTTAAAGTATGAAATATTGTGCCCTTTTACATATTCATTTATTATTGTCTATTTGAATGACATACTGGGACATAGTGTTACCTGGGAGGATCATATCTCACATTTAAAGTAGGTGTTGGAGGCATTAAAGAAGCACTAATTTCAATCAAATTTCAAGAAGTGTGAGTTTGCATAACATTAATTTGTGTATCTCTAGTATGTGATGTGTTGGGGAGAGATGAATATAGTTCCTACCAATATGGATGTCATCATGTAATGGATGGTTCCTACTAATTTTTATTAAGTTAGGAGTTTTTTTTGGGAAGCATAGTTGTTGATGAAATTCATAGCCTCATTTTCAGTGGTATAAACACCACTCCGCACCATAACAACAAGTGGAAAGATTTTATAATGGGGAGGGGGTCGGTAGAGGGCCTTTGAGGAGATAAAGAAGAAGATAAGTTAAGCATCAAATTTATAATTACAAAACTTGTACTATCCCTTCAAATTGGAGACAAAAGTGAGTGGGTATGCTATTTGAGCAGTCTTCATGTAGGTAGGAAGGTGTGTATGCTACAATTCTCAAGTATTTCATGGGTAAGTTCTTAACTAACCTACCTATGAGAAGGGTATATATGCCATGGTTTAAGCTTTGAGGAATTTGAAACACTATGTGATGGAAAATGATACAATAATGCAAACATATAATTGGTCACTACAACCTGCAGGTGCAAAGTAAACTATGCAAGACCAAGCATATAAAGTGGATAGTGTTTCAACAATAGTTTCATTAGTGATCAAATATAACAAGGGAAGCAGAAACAAGTTGGCCGACTTACTTTCAAGGACACCCACATTAAAGAACATATCCTTGGGAACTATAATGCACATGGAACCATTCACCCATGATACATAAATAAAGACATATTTAGAGGATCAATACTTCAAGGAGATGTTTCAATAGTTGGAGATTCAAACTCATGTGAGCGATTGTGATGACACAATTGGCTACTAGATCTCTAGGATGGGTTACTTTGCATGTTGGATAAGTTGTGTATTCCTAAAGGTGAGAAATTACAATTGATTAAATGGGCTCAAACCTCCAAGGTTGCAGGTGTTAGTTCCCTAAATTGCATTCTTTTTGACCATTCTTCCCTTTCCAAATCATAATCATTACCCTGTTTTACCTATCTTATGTTCCCTCATCTTACTTAGAATTACTTTCGTAACTTATCGTTACCTCCTATGCTATTTAATAGATGATCACTTATCTTGATTGATAATTTTTAGTGCAGAACAGATCCCGCACCAGCACCAGCGCCGTGAATCTTGGCAGCAAATCCGGATGACTTGGGTTGACTGCCTGTTTTGGATACGATCAATGAGGATATATTTGAAGCCAGCCGAGTCCCAGCTATGACAGCAGGAAAATCGAAAGTATCTAAGATTGGAATTAAGAGAGATGGACAACTGGAGATAGCCGCGACCTATTTTGTAAAAGTGATTTAATTTTGAAGGCCAAAAGATTATTCTGCAATCAATTATGTAATTTGTTGTAATGAATTTTGTAATTGACTATGTAATTGTAAACGATCCTTTTGGCCTGCGGCCAAAAGGATCTATATAAGCATAAATGTAAATAGGACAAAGGGGTTGAATGTTTTGAGAACCGAATAGAACCAGTAACATGATTGTTTTGTGTTATCACCCAAATTTGGGTTGGATATGTAATCATGTATGTAATTTCTTTAAGAGTCTAATACAAAGAGCTCCGCCTCATGTTTGGTACATTTTACCCTTTGGCTTAAATAGTTGATGCGTAAATTCCGAGCAGCATTTTCATTTGAAGGGGAAATGCACTGGTTGGCTAAGGGCCCAACCAAACCAGCGCGTTCTCCCTCCTTGTCATTCTTACAATTTATGTTTAAAATGTTGATTGTGATTTAATTTGAAGTATTTGAATTTCTGTTTAAGTGGGAAGAAAATCTGCTGCGTGAAGTAGTTAAGTTGCTTTGTGCACGATTGATTTCTTTCCTTTTCCTGGTTCGAGCAGGAGGAGTTACCTGCCCCAGTGCATTTTGGTGTGCTATTTATTTTCTGCACGATCTGGTTTATTTCCTTTGCCCGGTTCGTTCCTGCACCAGTGCATGTTGGTGTGATATTCATTTTCTACACGATATGGTTTATTTCCTTTTCCTGGTTCATTCTTGCACTAGTGCACATTGGTGTGCTATTTATTTCCTGCACATTGGTTTGGTTTCTCCCTGGTGCAAGCAAGAGAACTATTCTCGCACCAGTGTTAGATAATATTATGCAGCAAGACTTTATAGCTTACTTCTAATAGATTTCTTGCTTTCAGTCATATCTTAATTAAAAAATACTGTTTTCTTATTCTCTACAGATATTCATCTTTACTATCACACTACAGTAATGAATCATTGATTTCAAGGATCAAACATTAAAGTGCAAGAAGCCCGGATCGAATACAAGAACCATTTTCTTGGTATTGGATCTGAGTGCTGCGGACTTGAGAAATTTCAAAGCTCTTGCACGAAGAAAAGCCTTGTTTTAGTAAAGACATTACTTTACACTTTCTTCATAAATCGTTGATTCCTGCACTAGTGCAGGAAGACTGCATTAGTGCAAGATTGATTTTTCGCAGGAAGGATATCTTTATATATGTAGGATTGAAGGGGCCCATTTGTTGGAAACTGCTAGGGTGTCTTTGCTGAAGGAAATATATTCTCAGTAGCTAATCAATATTTTGCTAGAGTGATTGCTCTTTATTTCTGAATCTCTTTTTCAAGTACATTTCTTCTTGTTCTAGCCTCAGATTGTTTTGATGGTTTGATTTTCATCTTTCTTCTCTTAAGCTTGATTCTGCAATTCGTCTTTTCAAAAGTAGGAGTTGAGATTAGAAATATTCATACCATCTCTGGCATTTCCTGTGCTTTGTCTCTAAGGTTACGAATCCCCCGGGTTGACAATTAAGTGTTGAGGATTTTTACTTAAGTGTAATTCCTGCACCCAACATTTTGGCGCCATTGCCGAGGAGGCGATTTGATTTGGTAAGAATTTCCTAATTGTATAATAGAGGTAAGTTTCCTTTATTTTTTCGAGTATTTTTGAAGGAATTTTTTCTAGTGTTGATTGATTTCTGACAACATTTTTTACTAGAAATTGTTTCGATATTTTTATTTCTTTTTTTGAGATGAATGCCTAGGAAAGGTAAGGGTTCAAAGCCCACTAAGGGCCAAAATAATTTTTCTAACATTGCGTCTCCTTCTGCAAGAAGGAAGCCCAATTCAATCCAAACCCATCACGTAGGAACAATCCACCTGGATTTTGGTACTAACAGCTCAGGTGTGGATCAACCTGTGGAAAGCAGTACAAGCAAGAAGGAAACAATGGCAGACCAAGGAGATCATTTGGAAGGGATTGGTGACAACCAGGTAAGTGAAGGACAATCTAATTTTGTGTTTCCAATTGTGGATCCTGACACTGTCTCATAGATGAAGAATATTACACCATCATCTCTCCCTAATTTCCATGGTAAAGTTCATGAAGACCCTGACTCTTTTCTATTTGAGTTCGATATTTTGTGTATAAGTTATGATTATGCAACTGAGGCTCAGAAGTTAAGATTATTTCCTGTTACCCTCAAGGACTCAGCTTTGCGCTCGTTTATGGGGTTAGGAGGAAACACCATAACTTCCTGGGACTAGATGAGGAGGGTATTTTTGTCTAAATATCAAGAATATTGTAAAACTTGGGACATGCAGGATGAAAATTTTACAATCATACAAGATGATGATGAAATGCTTGAAGATTATTTGGAAAGATTTCTGTATATTTTACAAAGGTAAAAACTTAGGCTTGAACCCAACACTATTATAACCTTGTTCTTAAGAGGACTTACTGATAATGCTAGAAATAATTTGAATCTGTTATGACAAGGTGATATTTCTCAACAAAATTTTGATCAAATTTGTGAATTATGCCGAAAATTTTCAAGGAATCAGTATAGATCTGGTAGAGGAACTCGAAATAAAAATAGAAAAACTGAGTCTATTGATGCTATGATTGTTGGACTGGAAAATAAAATGGAAAACATGAAAATTGATATAATGAACACTTTTACTAAACAATTAGACTCTTTAAAATTTCAACAGAAACTTATGAGGGAACAAGAGTCATTATGTATTTTCTATCCTAAATGTAGAGACAAGCATCCCCCTAAAGAATGCCCTCTTAATTTGAAAGAAACTAATAAGTGTGCTATTTGTGTAGAAGACCATATCACAGAAAAATGTCCCTCTATACCTGGACTTAAAGAAGTATTTACAGGGGGACAACCTAAAGTTGAACAATTGTATGCTATGGGAGCAAGAAGACATTAGCCTCAGGTAGGTGCAGGTATGGCTCCTGAATTTCCTCCACACTATTTTGGTTATAATCCAAATGCATTTTCATATTCTAACTCTCATCAGCAGTGGCAGTATGGAAATCAGTATCAGCATGGGAAACCTTCCCAACCATTGCAATAGGGTTGGAAAGGCCCAACTCATTCTCCATATTCCTACTAGCCACCTATGCAACCATATCCATCTACACATGTACCTTATCCAAAGCCTCAAATTCTGAGTCAGACTACCCCATTACCTTTACCTCCACCCTTCTGACCTCCTCAATTGCCTGCTCAACCCACACCCAATCCTAATAATAATAATAAGTAGTGCAAATGATCCATGTAACAAACCCGCCTTTGCCATTCGAATACCAGTCTATTCCAGTTGGATTTCATGATATTCAATTAAGATCAGGAAGGAATGTAATACCAGAAAATCAAAAACAACCTATGGTGATTGTTGAAGAGAAAGGGGAAGAGGAAACTCTTAACCATTCTCCAAAAATTGTCACTAAGCAGCCCTTACCCTCTGAGTCCTTTCCATCTTCTTCCAACCAGCCTCCCTTCCCAGAGAGGCTAGTAATGGAAAGAAGAGAGCTTGTTTCTGAGACTCATTTGGCATCGGAACTACAAAATATTTTCATTAAGATACCTTTGCTCCAAGCCATTAAAGAGATCCCCATTTGTACCAAGATTATTATGGAACTTTGTCTCAAGAAACCCGGGAGGAAGAGATTGGAACCCAAAACTATTCAATTTTTTGGTAGGGCAGCAGAGTTAATGACGGGATGTGTGTCTGTGGAAAAATATACTGATCCTAGAAACCCTGTTTTCAGAATTCAGATTGGTAATGTCCTTGTCTCTAATGTTCTTATAGACCTGGGGGCAGCCATTAATGTAATGACTAAGAAAACCATGGATCAACTTCGGTTATATCATCTTCGCCCTACTCCCATTGTGCTTGAATTAGTAGATAGATATAAAATTAAGCCTAAAGGAGTATTGGACGATGTGATCATGTCATTGGATTCTTGGGAATATCCTACTGATTTCATTGTGCTTCAGCCAAAGAACCCAGTAGGAGGACATCCCTTGATCTTGGGTCGACCATGGCTTGCTACAGCCGATGCATATATTGGATGTCATTCTGGAGATATGTATATTTCACATGGAGATTCTAGGAAGAAGGTTACCTTATACCCCCCTGCCAGATCCATTCAAGACCTTCGAGACAATTTATGGTTGGAAAAAAGAAGTGATGAGGAGACTCAGTCTATTTCTCTTATTCATCATTATACTGGGTATTCACAAGAATATGAGATTCAAGATTTCCTGAACAATCTAGACACCATGCCTAACTTCGAGCCTTTGAGCCAGATTTTTAGTCTAGATTTCCAAGAAAACCATGATTCTCATTCTCCTATACCGTTGTCTTTGACCACTCCTTTGAGTAATCCACAGCCTGATACTACTCCTGTTGAGATTATTCCTGGTAAGTCTTTGCATATCAGTTCAGATTTAGACCCATCTCAACAAGAGCAACTTGTGAATTTGTTGCAAAACCATCTTAGTTCATTTGCTTGGGGCTATGAAGACATGAAGGGTATCCCTCCTGAAACTTGTACACATCATATCTATATTCAGGAAGGAATCCAACCTATCCGATAACCCCAAAGACGAATGAATCCAACTCTAAGAGATGTCATGAAAGAATAAATACAAAAACTTTTAGATGCTAGTTTTATCTATCCTATTTCTGATAGTCAGTGGGTCTCTCCATTAGTGCTAGTGCCTAAGAAAGATGGAAGGTGGCGTATTTGTATTTATTATCATGAATTAAACAAATCCACTCTCAGAGATTACTTCCCTCTCCCTTTCATTGACCAGGTGCTTGATACCCTTGTAGGAAAGAAATATTTCTCCTTTTTGGATGGTTTCAGTGGCTATAACCAGATACAGATTTCACTCGAAGATTAGGATAAAACTACTTTTACATGCCCATGGGGTACCTTTTCTTATAACGTGCTTCCCTTTGGATTATTTAATGCTTCGACTACCTTTCAAAGGGAAGTCTTGGCTATTTTTGTTGATCTTGATTTTATTTATATGGATGACTTTTCTATGTTTGGTAATTCTTTTCAAGAAGCTCTCAGAAATTTGGAGAAAGTACTTCTTCGTTGCCAAGAAGCTCACCTTGCTTTGAGTGATAAGAAATGTAGATTAATGTGCAAAGCAGGAGTGGTACTTGGCCATCTGATTTCTGACAAAGGTATCCAGGTAGATCCGGCAAAGATCGAAATCATTCTGCATCTTCCTGCACCCAAAACTCAAAGGGAAGTAAGAGGTTTTTTAGGACATGCTGGTTACTATAGAAGATTCATTGAAATTTTTTCTAAGATAGCTGCTCATCTTTTCCGACTTCTAGCTAAGGATAATGATTTTTCTTGGTCCACGGATTTCCAACAGTCTTTTGAAGCATTGAAGGAAAAGTTGGTGCAGGCACCAGTCTTGAGAGGTCCAAATTGGTCCCTACCCTTTCATATTTCTTTCGATGCTTCAGACCTGGCTGTTGGCGCAGCTTTGGGACAAGAGGAAGACATGCAATCCTATGATATTTATTATATTAGTAAGAATTTTTCTTCTTCTGAATTAAATTATACAGTTACAGAGAAAGAGTTTTTAGCCGTAATCTTTGCAATTAATAAGTTTAGACACTATATCACAGGATATGAAGTATTTGTTCATATTGATCATTCCAAAATTAAATATTTGATTAACAAAAAATTGACTTGTGGTAGAGTGACTAGGTGGTTGCTATTGTTGGAGGAATTCAATATTACTATTGTTGATAGACTAGGAAAATCGAATGTTGTAGCAGATTTTCTTTCTAGACTAGATAATCCTGGTGATGTAACTCCTGTTAATGATGATTTTCCAGATGAACATCTTTTTGCTGTGTCTACAGATTCTCTATGGTTTGATGACATCGCTAATTATTTGGTTACTGGAAAAAAACCACCTCACTTGCCCATTCATGAAAAGCGGAATATTATTCAAAAAAGTGTTGCATACTCCTAGATTCAAGGAGACCTCTTTTACACTGGTCCACATTTGATTATCCACAGATGTGTAAGAGAGGAGGAAGTGTTTGACATATTGAAATCTTCTCATGATGAACCTTGTGGAGGCCACTTCGCTGACAAGCGAACTACATATAAAATATTACGTTCTAGCTACTTTTGGCCTTCCTTGTTTAAGGATGCCAAGCAGTATGTCAGGTGATGTGATAGTTGTCAATGAATGGGCCAACCTAATCAAACCAATGAAATGCCTTTATACCCTCAAGTTATGATTGAGCCTTTTTTAAAATGCGCTATTGATTTTGTAGGGCCAATAAATCCAACATCATTAGGTAAAAAGCATATTTTGGTTTGTACAGATTTTGTTACAAAATGGGTGGAAGCTAAAGATGTTTCTTTTGTTGCAGAAAAAGTTCTTGTTGATTTTATCTTTTCTGAAATCTTTATTGGATTTGGTGTGCCTAGAGAAATTGTTTTTGACAATGGTCCGCAGTTTGTTTCTAATCTAGTACACGGAGTGATGGAGAAATACAAGATCTGGCACTGAAAGTCTACACCATACCACCCGCAAGCAAATGGCCAGGTGGAATCTACAAACAAGGTGATCGAGTCCATTCTCACAAATACGGTGAATATGCATCGAAAATATTGGGCTGAAAGATTACCAGAAGCTTTGTGGGCATACAGAACCACTTGGATAAATAGTACGGGGCACACACCATATGAGCTGGTATATGGTAAACAGGTTCTGTTACCGATTGAGTTCCAGATCAAAACTTTCAGAACTGCAGCTCAGCTAGGACTCGATCTCTCTGAGGCACAACAATAGCATCTTCTTCAGTTAAATGAGTTAGATGAATTTCATAGAGATGTTGTTTAGAAAAACATATTGATCCAACAACAACGGAAAAGGTGGCATGACAAGTCCATTCAGAAAAAGAAGTTCCAACCAGGTGATTGGGTACTCCTTTATGATTCTAGATTTAAAATTTTTAAAGGGAAATTTCATACACGTTGGATGGGACCATATGAATTAGTCCCAGTATTTGAAAGTGGAGCTGTAGAAGTCAAAACTATTGATGGACACGATACAGTATTATTGGTAAATGGAAATAGATTAAAGAAATATTTTCAACCACTTGCCAAGAAAGATTTTACACAACAAGTTCAGCGCAATTTGGAATGGTAGTGGTAAATGGTAATACCAACCTCCTGAAAATTTGAATCCCTCTTCTTCGGAATTTTTTTTTAGCAAAAATAAAAAAAAAAAGAAAAAAAAAAGTAAGAAAAAATAATTTCCTGTAATTATGAAAATCAGTCCGCTGACATGATTGCAGAAGGATCGGCCTGAAAACTAGCTTGCTGGTGGGAAGATCAAAAATTTCTAATAAAAGGAGAATGTTTCTTAATCTTTAGATATGCTAGTAACCATCAAAGTAAAATCAGGTTCAACAGAACCAACCTTTATATAATTGGGGTAATTAGCATGGATATTTTTTCCAAGTAACGCTTAATTCTCGCTGCAGTTATTTTTTTCTTGCACCAGTGCAGACAGAGCTTCCAGAAAATTTTCTGCCTTTCTTCATATCCCATTTCATAATTTTCCCTCAGCTTTATTCTTGGAATCCTAGTATAATTAACCTTCCCATATTCTTCGAAATTCGCCCTATCCGCTTCGAAGAAATCCCACTTTAACATTGAATTTTTTTCCCCTTATCCCACTTCTATTTTCCCTCTTTTGGTACTTTCCTGGAATCCCTGTGACATAATTCCTTCCCATTCTAAAATTTTCTTTTCCCACTCCTTTATTCCCTCATGAAGTTCATTGCAGGATCCTACATATAAAGAGCAACAGGTTGCGCTCTGAGGCATCAAAGGGTGAAGCAAAATTCTGAATAAGTTAAAGAAATCATGTAAAATCCAACCTATATTTTGATTATCTTTTTTAACATTATGCTTGCACTAGTGCAAGCATATTGTCCTATATGATATGACCAGAAAAGTACCAGCATAATGATGTGATTTACGTGGTGCAAAGATCAATACAAGCATACACCTCATCAGCAGCAGTACAGATTATCATATGACATACGAAAGTGTTCATGATGAAAAGTTATATGATGTTATTCATATCATTGATAAGTGGTTATGCTATTATATTACTTAGGAGGAAATTAGTTGAAAGTACAAATTTTTTTAAGTATGAATCATGATATTTTTAAATGAATGCTAAGTCTTTTTTTGTAATTATGAAGGAATGTGAAATCGTGTAATCATTATTTGCATATAATCCATCCCATTCTGCCATAATGTGAAACGTCCTTCACTCATAACTCCCCCGCTCCTATCTTCATTCAAGACATCTTGTCATCACTGTACCTGACCGTTAAACCACTGTCGCACGTACCAATTGAGCCTGAACAGAAATGATAAGTACCTACGATAGGTAAATCAGAGACATGATGGACGAGCGGTTAAATTCCTATTTATAAAAGTTGATCCCCCGGTGTTGCATGCAAGCCTCAGAACTCATCGTTCACAACCGATAGCAGCAATGTCGCCCGTCTGAAATGAACCCCTATCCCTCAGTAAGATTGAGAAAACTGCCAAATTTCGCAACTGTCTTCCATTGTTGCGGGAGTTAGGATTTTTATAGTTCCTGCAAAAGTTCAATGGGTATGACTGGGACATTGACTTACAATTTGCAAGAAGTTTTAAAAACAGCCAAGTTAGAATTGGGCCGCTCAAATTCAAAGTCACGAAGAAATTTGTAGCAGCAGCAACAGGTCTGGAGAATACGGGAGTGGAATGGTTCAAAAACCAGAAGCTAGAAGGTAAACGATGGCAACGTTTTGTCGTGGATAAGAAGATGGAGGTCAATTGGAAACATGGATTTCCGCGCAAAGCCCTGCTAGGTCAATGGCAGAATCTCCTATTTTCTTTGCAGAAATTTGTGACCTATGAAGGGAGATACACCTCTACCCTGGTGTATCATTTCAGACTGCTACAACATTTTGAAGGAGGCTGACACATTCGTTGGAGGATGAACTTCCCTTAATTTTTGCTCAGAAGTTTGGAGAATATGGCCAGAAGTGTACAGGATGGAAGGGAGGACCAAGCCGATGCATGATTACACCACCATGGCCTGATAAAAATTCTGGTCTTAAAGCAGTTATAAAGCAAAAGTATGACATGGGAAGAGTTGTTAAAACAGCTTCACGGGAATTCGGTAGAGGAAGAGAAGACACAGGCCTCGAGTACAAGCAAGGGCCTGAAGAGAAGCAGAAAGGAAAGTCCTTCTCGCAGTAGTGAAAAAAGGAGGCGGACAAAGAAATCAACAAAAGGGAAGGCGTTGTCTTCCACTAAGGAAATAGTCGATGCATAGGCATAGGCCTCTGAGCATGACAGGCTGTCGGTTCTTGTAGATGTGGCGAATATTGCACAAATTGGGGATGATGTTCCACTGGTAAATCTTATGAGAAAGCCCCAAAAGAAGAGAAAAATTTTAGATGTAGAAGAAGAAGCACAAACCCCACAGGGTGTGAAACCCCATCCTGAACCAGTACAAGAAGAAGCCGTGGCTCGAGAAGAAGAATCAGAAATTGAAGGAGGAGCTGAAGAAAAGGGAGACATGGAAGCACCTGAGGAAGATGAACCTGAGGAAGAAGGCCCGAAAGAAGAAGAAGAACCGGAGGAAGAACCTGAGGAAGAAGAACCAGAAGAAGAGGAAGAAAAATTATATGATGAACCGGAGGAAGAATAAGAGCCTGAGGAAGAAGACATGGAAGATGACTATGAACCAGAAGAAGAACCTGAGAAAGAGGAACTGGAAAGAGAAGGACTACAGGAAGAAAAGTTCCTTGATGCGACCATGGGAGATATAGAAGTTCCGGAGCCAGTGACAACCCCTGTTGAGACAAAGGAAGTGACTCCTATTGCTCGCATAACAAAATTAGAACTCCAAGTACAAAACTTGGAGCAGCTTGTGACCAAAGCACAAGAGGAGAAGGAACAAAGTAGAGGAGAATTGATGGCAGAGCTCAAACAAAAGAAAATAAAATTTAGATTCTGGAAATATCAGGTTGGATGCTGTTTCAAGTGGTTAAAAAAGGTTTCGAAGAAGTTAAGGCATATCAAGAGGAAGACGGCCGAAACAGTGCAGCCTGAAGACAACATGCCGGAACAGGACCGAGTTGGAGAGTTAAAAAATTTTGGTTTTTTGTAGAGGTAAAAGAAAGTTGTGTGAGGACACACAATAGTTTAGGGATGGGAGGATGTTAGTTCCCTAAATTTCATTCTTTTTAACCATTCTTCCCTTTCCAAGTCATAATCATTACCCTGTTTTACCTATCTTATGCACCCTCATCCTGCACTAGTGCGAGAACGATGACACATTTTGCATAAACTTCATATTTTACATTTTTTAACTTATCTTAGAAATTATTAACTATCTATTACGTGATTTCTTACTTAGAATTAATTTCGTAACTTATCGTTACCTCCTATGCTATTTAATAAATTATCACTTATCTTGATTGCTAATTTTTAGTGCAGAACAGATCCCGCACCAGCACCAACGCCGTGAATCTTGGCAGCGAGTCTGGATCACTTGGGTTGACTGCCTATTTTGGATACGATCAATGAGGATATATCTGAAGACAACCGAGTCCTAGCTATGACAACAGAAAAATCGAAAGTAGCTGAGATCAGACTTAAGAGAGACGGAAAGCTAGAGATAGTCGTGACCTATTTTGTAAAAGCAATTTAATTTTGAAGGCCGAAAGCTTATTCTGCAATCGGTTATGTAATTTTTTGCAACGATTTCTGTAATTGACTATGTAATGGTAAACGAATGTAAATAGGACAAAGGGGCTGAATTTTTTGAGAATCGAATAGAACCAGGAGGCGGTAACAGGATTGTTTTGTGTTATCGCCCAAATCTGGGTTGGATATGTAATCATGTATGTAATTTCTTTAAGAGTATAATACAAAGAGCTCTACCTCATGTTATGTAAATTTTACCCTTTGGCTTAAATAGTTGATGCGTAAATTCCGAGCAGCGTTTTTGTTTGAAGGGGAAACGCACTGGTTGGCTAAGGGCCCAACCAAACCAGCACGTTCTCCCTCCTTGTCATTCTTGCAATTTATGTTTAAACTGTTGAGTGTGATTTAATTTGAAGTATTTGAATTTTTTTTTTAATGGGAAGCAGATCTGCTGCGTGAAGTAGTTAAGTTTCTTTTTGCATGGTTGATTTCTTTCCTTTGCCTGGTTGGAGTAGGAAGAGTTACCTACCCTAGTGCACGTTGGTGTGCTATTTATTTTTTGCACGATCTGGTTTATTTCCTTTGCATGGTTCATTCTTGCACCAGTGCATGTTGGTGTGCTATTCATTTTCTGCACGATCTGGTTTATTTCCTTTGCCTGATTCGTTCCTGCACCAGTGCACATTGGTGTGCTATTTATTTACTACCCATTGGTTTGGTTTTTCCCTGATGCAAGCAGGATTACTTTTCTCGCACCAGCGTTAGATAATATTATGTAGCAAGCCTTTATAGCTTACTTCTAACAGCTTTCTTTCTTTCAGTCATATCTTAATTAAAAAATACTTTTTTCTTATTCTCTACAGATATTCGTCTTTACTATCACACTGCAGTAATGAATCATTGATTTCAAGGATCAAACATTAAAGTGCAAGAAGCCCGGATCGAATACAAGAACTAGTTTCTTGGTATTGGATCTGAGTGCTGCGGACTTGAGAAAGTTCAAAGCCCTTGCACGAAGAAAAGCCTTTTTTTAGTAAAAACATTACTTTACACTTTCTGCATAAATTGTTGATTCCCGCACTAGTGCAGGAAGAATCCACTAGTGCAAGATTGATTTTTCGCAAGAAGGATATCTTTATATATGTAGGATTGAAGGGCCCATTTGTTGAAAACTACTAAGGTGTCTTTATTGATGGAAATATATTCTCAGTAGCTAATCAATATTTGGCTAGATTGATTGCTCCTCTTTATTTATGAATCTCTTTTGCAAGTACATTTCTTCTTGTTCTGGCCTCAGATTGTTTTGATGGTTTGAGTTTCATCTTTCTTCTCTTAAGCTTGATTTTTCAATAATTATTTTCAAAAGGAGGAGTTGAGATTAGAAATATTCATACCATCTCTGGCATTGCCTGTGCTTCATCTCTAAGTTTACGAATCCCCTGGGTTGACAATTAAGCGTTGAGGATTTTTACTTAAGTGTAATTCCTACACCCAACAATAGGGAACTTTGGTTAAGGGAAGATAATGGCCAAATTACAGAGGTATTTGTATTTTCCCAGGATGCAAGAAAATGTAGCTAGGTTCATGAGAGAATGCATGTTTTTTTGTACCACTAAGCCCAATAATAAGAAACAAGTTTTATATCATACCTTACCAACTCTTCCTTAGGAAATCATTTCCATGAACTTTGTGGGAGGTTTACCAACAATCAAGAAGGGACATGACTAAAAATTCATGGTAGTTGATAGGTTTATAAATATGTGTGTTCTGATGCACTGTAAAAATACCATCGATGGGAAATAAGCAACAAAATTGTTCTTTGGATAGGTCTAGGTTCACTTTGGGATACCAAGTAGCATCATTTAAAAAAGGGAAATAATATTTCTCAATGCATTATGGACTCTATTATGTGAGAATATGGATACAAAGTTGAAGATGTATGCAAAATTCGATCCAGATATAGCTGGGAAGACAGAGGTAGTCAATAGGACTTTGGTGCAACTTTTGAGTGGCCACAATTATAAATATTCAAAGACATTGGATGAAAATTTGGTATATATACAACATTCTTATAATAAATCAATACACTCTTCTACTAGTACGTCCCCATTTGAAACTTGTTTTGGATATTTTCCACCATCACCTTTAGATATTGCATAGGGGTAAAAAGGAGAAGTGTGATAGGTTCTCACAAGGGATGCCTTAGTGGGAAAAAAAATTTGTTGAGAGACTCAAGAAGATCCATCTATTTCATAAGTCATAGGAAAATTATAAGGCCATGGAAGATTGGCACGTAACAAATAATTCATTCAAGGAGGGAGACAAATAATGGTTACATTGAACATGGAGAGGATACATCGTCCTAGTACAAAAATCAAGGCTTTGCAGTATGGTCCCGCTGAGATAACATAAATGGTGGGATATAATTCTTATAGACTTATTATGTCCCCATACATGTGCATTTACTCAGTTATGAATGTAAAGGATATGGAACTCTATGAGCCTTCCATGCTAGAATAGAAAGATGAATAGGTCCTACCTTTTGTAGAGTATTTGGAATTAGTTGCTCAAGAAGAATTGACAGAGGATACATTTTTGTAGAAGAGGTCTAAAAATACAGCATAGGGACAAAATTACCTTTGGGTGAGTAGGCTGGAAAGAAAATTTTAGGAAAATCTAAATGGTACACCCAAGAGAAGGTGGATGAAAAATTTACTCACCTCATATTATTGATGATATATGGGACTAAAAGCCTCCAAAAATGGGGAGGAAACATTTGGAATAGATCATTCAATTATTTTTCAACCATATCGATGCTTTTAGAGTGGAAAAAGTGTGGGAATAAACTCATAGGAACTTGTTTACTTACAAGACCCAATTTAGCAGATTTCTTCCAAGAGAGTTTTTAGTAATCAAATAGTGTTTTTTGGGGGGTAAAAATTTCCATCTTTAGAAACATGCCATTTTACTATTTTACATGTAAATACCTTTTTAACAATGCAATAATTTCCTCAATTGGAGTTTGTATGCAAAACTTATGCCACTCGGAAGTTTACCTTTTTTTTTCCACCATAATTCAAGGGGATGCCACATTAGCCCCCATTATTGATGTAAAATGGTTTATCCACTTGACCATGATGAATAAGACTCTAAAAAAATCCATATTATAAATTTTGTTAAGAGTTGAGGGAGTCAAACCTAACCACTAGTAGGATAGTTTGGTGTTATAACTGGGCCACTAGGAAGAAAGGGGGTTCCAATATTTTTTAGTGAATTTGTTCCATAGATTAGTAGAGTATTCAAGAGGGATAGGGAGAGAGAAAAAAGTGAGTATTTGTGCAACATAGTATCCCACAAGCCACAAGCCTTACTTCTTCGTACTCACAACCATTTTCTATTAAGAGAAAGGGAGCATAGCGACCTCACCTTCGAGCTAGGTTATCTCTAAAAATGGTTTCCCATGTTATATATTGTCTCAATATTATTATATCTTGTGTCAATATAAATAACCATAATTTGCAGACATCAAAATAGTTACCTAATAATACATATTACATTACCAAGATTAAGAAAATTCATAAAATTTAACAAAATTATAACTTTATCCTAACTTATTATTATTATTATTATTATTAAAAGAATTAATATATGAATTAAACACATGCACACATATAATGAGATTCTTAACAATGAAGATTCACCTTGACTTTACCATGAAAAACCCAAAATTTTATAGCTCATCTCACAATAAAATATTTATATATATATATTTACTTTGATTTTATTTTATAATGGATTTTTAGTTAAATTGAAAAGAAAAAATATTTAACTAAGTTTGAGATATATCTCAATTTTCTATCCTTACTATTAAGAATATTCCTTGGAGATTAAATCCATATTATCACCTATTAATTATTGCATATAGAGCCAAATTCTATAGTCCAATATGAAAGAGAAGTGTAATTCCCTATGCACTCAAACTTAAATTGATGCCTCATTTATTTTAAACAAAAACAAAATATTCTTTAAATAAACAAAATAATGTATGTTATAAGAATAAAAAATCATATTTGTCTAGTTTTAATTTGAAAAATACAAAACATCAATAATCCCACTCTCATTGCACTCTCACTTAATTAGTTGTTGCTTCTATAGGTGCCTTGTCACCCAGTATGAGGGGGATGTGTAGTCCCTTTCAATGTTGGGAAACTAGCTCCAAAAATAGAAGAAAAGAGATATCAACGCCTTAGAAATAAGCCACTTGGAGGGGGAAACCTCCAATACATTACATGAATGAAAAATTCTTGGATGATACAAATGAAAAAACCTCCTTTCTATATATAGGAGTCCATGGGGCCACGATGTAATCCTAGTGTGGACACAATGTAATCCTAGCCGACCTAACAATAATAATGTAAGGGTACAATAATAACAATATGGGAGTTACAGGGGTACAAAAATAACAATAAGGGGGGCTACACTAACATAATAAGGGACTACACTATTAATATAGGGACTTACCATGCCCCTCTCCTTCAAACAAGTGTTGTCCTCAACGCTTGATTATTTCTTGATGCTTCTGTATAAAATTCTCATCCTCCCATGTGGAATCTTCTATAGGAAAGTTCTTCCACTTGCTGAGATACTCTGAAATTGATCGTACTTGTCGAGTTATTGTTCCTATGATTTCTTCAAAACTTCTTTCGATGTGATGTTGATCTTCCTGTTGTTTCATTATATTCTGCACCAAAGTCAGGTTATCCTTTGAGAGTTGGAGAACTTGTTGTTGATGCTTGATGTGATATTCCACTAATTTATCATCCATATTAGCTAATATTTGATCCTTCAAACCATCCAAATTAGCCTCCATTTCTGCTTTTAAACCATCTAAGTCATCTTCGGTTGCTCTTCGTAAGATCGAAATTTGATGCACTTGGTACCATAATTTTGATATCTCATACTACAATTCTTCCTCTTCATGCGTCATAGCATAGATTTTGAGGGCTTAATGGGTATGGAATTATTTTTTTGAAGCATTATAGAACCTAATATTGATAAAAATTGTGAAATATGCCCTTGGAATCACTTCAACTGCTTTTTCAAACAAACGTTATGCAAATTTAAAAACCAAATACACACCTTTTTCTTGCTTTTGAGGAGCTTGATATTGAAATTGAATTATCTCTATGATTGCAGATCTTAAATCTATGAAATTTTGTGACGATGTTCCTCAGGCTCTTAGCTTCGCGCTCTAAAAATTTCAGCTTTTGAACCTTCGTAGAACAAAAGTTATAGCCAAAATTCCACGATGACCTGTTCAAGTGAAATTCGGGAGCCTACAAAAGCCCTACCTTCCACAGATCATATCTCCGAAACTGTTGTGAAAAAAGCTATGAAATTGTTCAAGGGTGTTCCTCAGGATTTCGGTTTCGCACCCTAAAAATTTCAGCTTCTGAACCTTCGTAGAAAAAAATTTATAGCGAAAATGCCACGATGACCTGTTTGGAGCATCGAAACGCTAGAATCCAAAGCTCTGATACCAAATGTTGGGAAACCAGCTCCAAAAACATAATAAAAGAGATATCAACGCTTTAGAAATAAGCTACTTCGAGGGGGAAACCTCCAATACATTACATTAATGAAAAATTCTTGGATGATACAAATGAAAAAACCTCCTTTCTATATATAGGAGTCCATGGGGCCACAATGTAATCTTAGCCAACCTAAAAATAATAATGAAGGGCACAATAATAACAATATGGGGGTTACAGGGGTACAAAATAACAATAAGGGGGGCTACACTAACATAATAAGGGACTACACTATTAATATAGGGACTTAACATATAAGAATAAAAAATCATATTTGTTTAGTTTTAATTTGAAAAATATAAAACATCAATAATCCCACTCTCATTGCACTCTCACTTAATTAGTTTTTGCTTATATAGGTGCCTTGTAACCCAGTATGAGGGGGATGTGTAGTCCCTTTTATGCTCAAATTCCAGTTGAAACATGTCCTTTTTAAAATAAACCTAAAATATTCTCTAAAAAAACAATATCAACTATAATAAAAAAAATAAAAATGAATGGCGTTTTTTATTAGATTTAATTAAAAGCATTAAAAAACATCAATAATTCCACAATCATCATGCTCTCTTTGTTTTCTACTGATATTACAACTTACTATAAAGGAGATGCTGTAAAAATATTTCACAACCACTCTCAACAACTTAATAGAATATATTTTTTTAAAGGAACAGATAGGTTATATTGGTCAAGTTGATGAATGGATCAATACCCTTACATTCAAGGAGTGATCATCATCTATAATGATCCAGAGATATTTAGAGAGAAATCTATCCCTATCCTTCCTATTCGTTCCTATACTTCTAACAACAATTTTCTTGTAAATTCTCCAAAAAACCTCGACAAAAATTGCAAATTTACAAAATATTTAACAAAAAGAGATACGAAACCCAAATTCTAGATTCCTGGTGGGTCACTATTAGCCATTACAGTTCCATTTTCTTCCTTCTCCTAGAGTGGGATTTCTGTAGCAGGACACACCATAGGATTTCTTGGATTAATTTCGTCATGCACCCTGTTGTAACCTATTTATATCAAGTACATTTTATTTTTGTAGAAAAAGAAAATTTAAAATCTATATAGAAAAGAAAAATAAAATAAAAATGGGATACAAGAAAAACGTGTGATAGAAAACAATGAAAGTAATTAAAATAAAATATAAATATAAATAATCACCCCTTAGCGTGTTAGTTAAAATGCCATTTTAAAAATTTAGAATAAATTTTGATTTTTATTAAAACTATAGGTAATATTGTTTTTACCGCACGACACGATGTTTTTTCATTTTGTAAATAAACAGTGTGCAATAATCAATGATTGAAATCACTCCTTCCCAGATCAATGATGGGAGAATGATTTTAGAGCCCCCCCAGCTCACACTATCAGTGGTTAATGGAGAGGGGAACACTGTTACTGATGAAATAGGTAACCTCATTGTTACCTACTTTTTGAAGTATCAAGAAAAACACTTGATTTTGAAAAAGTGGCGATGCAGAATCAAGAAAAAAAATTTTGACCATGTTTTTGGCACTTTAATTTTTTTTCATTTTGTTTTTTTTTTATTAATTTTTTTTTTTTTTTAATGTGATGTTTTTTATGTCGATTTTGAATAGTGGTGGTGTATCATTACCAACATTTTTTTATAGGATTGATTTTGACACTATAGATTTTCTAATGTCTTCTTCTTCTGTGAGATGTTTATGTTTAAGTGCATTTATGTACTTGTGTTTTAAAAATTAAAAAAAATATATATATATTTTTTAATAAAAACTTGTAATGATATCTTCACTTTTTCACATAGATAAAAGATGGAAAAATGGTCAATATTCTAAAGTTTATATTTTCTACATGTTTATGTATTGTTAAATAATTTTTCAATGCACATCAAATAATTGTCGCTAAAAAACCAATATTTTGAACCATATGACAAAAAAATACAATTTTTCAATATAAATACAATGCAAAAAATACACTTTTACAGACTTTTTGTTGGAAAAAAGATGTTAAATAAACTAATTTTTTGGGAGAATCTTAACAAAAAAACTTAAGAAAATAAAATTTTAATTGAATTTTATGTCAAAACATAATAGCAATCACATGTTTTTTGCAAAAAATAAGGGTTGTTCTCATAGAATATCAAATTCTAAACATTACAAGTAAAACTGATTAATAGTTCTAAAAAATAAGCTTTGTTTGCAAGCATAACTTAAACATCATCAACAATATCAACTAATACATCTTCAACATCATCTAGAACAACATTGATGGCTTCTTCCGCAACATTTTCTTCTTCATTTTGATCATTGTCGTCTTCTAATGGATCTTTCATTTCAACAAATCTTCCAAAGTGTTCCTTTCCAATCATTCCATATAATGGTTGTTGAGGTTCCTTTGTTTTTTTTGCCACACGTGATTCATTAAAATCTCCTTTCCTCAAACCAACTTCTTGCTTCGCATCTCGAAGGAATTTAAGAGCGTTAATTCTTTGTTGAATAAATTTGCATTGAACTGGGTCTTTCTCAATGGCAATGCAATTTATTCCTTTTAGTAGGAAATATGCTAGTGTTGTACCTAATCATCAAGCACAAAAGAAATAAGTAAGAAAATTAGTATGGAGACATAAAAAGTAAAAAAGAAAATATTTAAATTTAAATTTGTATAATAAAACTGACCTAAACTTGAGAATAAATCCAAAACCCATTCTCCTTCATTTGAACATAGATCTATAAGATAGTTAATCAATGCTTGTGGTTTTTGATAAATGTTAACTATATCTCCTTTTGCATCTTTATCCTCATATGTTAGTTTTCTTACAACTGCATCATAAACCAATATTTGACTATGACTCTTCCCATCTACTCGATTCATAATAATATGCTTATAGCTATCTTCTTTTGTGCAACATTCAACATGGATGAACTCACAATCATTTATAATAGGTTGATCTTCGGAAGAAACAATATTTGACTTTTGCCTGTAACATAACATAGTAAAAGTTCAATTAAATTTTATATGAAAAAAAAAATTTAGGAGTAATCAAACATACAATTTCAAAGTCTTACCATGTAAGTTGCATCCTTGAGTTTGCTTTACCCTTGAAGCTTGTTAATAACATTGGAAACTGTGTGTCTGAATGAAATGTCACAAATTGCCAAAGTGGTGATGTTGTCACTTCTTGAAAACCGATGAAAAGAAATCCTGGGGTATCACCAAAATCCCTTTTCATGTAAAAATTCGAACCTGGGCCTGTGGGTTACGGGCCCACTAGCCTCGATGGAAGCGTTCTAGGCTTAAACCTTTTCATTATATAGCAATAAAATCCATCAATACTCTATCACTTATCTTTATACAAAGAAAATATATGATAACATCGATTTCTTAATTATATTCGATCGGATCATTAAGATGATCATGATCGATTACTCTTATGCAACAACACTCTTGTACAGAACTGAACGTGGCTTCAATTTACATACATAGCCAACATAGGCCTCGCGCTGACTTTAATGTAGGCCTTCCAGCAAATTCCACACACTTCAAAACTGCTCCGATCCGGTCAATCAGAATTCCGTTAAGATTTCAAATTGCCACAGTTCCGATCCGAATAATCGGAAATCGACAGTCAGCGTTTGCAACAATCGGAAGTTGAAAATTGGAACTCTTAACGATCGGCAGTCGGAATCGATGTAACTCACCACACATCCAATAATCTTTGCGATTCCCACGAACCCGATTCCACTTATAAAGCTGATATGTATATTAATCCGAATCTGTTCAAACACACAATTCAAATCTACTGCCCGATTTCCATTAATACTGGAGTTCTTTCAATGGAATTGAAAACAACACATAATCTTCCACCATTTCGACAAACATACCAATCCTCACGAACGCATATAACATTTAAATGATAACTTAGATCGCCATTGATCCTTTGAGTGATCGATGGTCGATCAGCGAGCTCACGACGCAGAATTAACTCAAACACACACCGACATACACAACAATAGAACGTATTTTCATATATTAGACAGAACAATTTACGTTCCAGGCATTTCAGCCTTAGAGACAAGCTTGCTCTCAATTAAATTCTGCCTACTTCACAAATGCCTATCCATTACTATCTCTCTCTCGCTATTACATTACATTTATATAAGAAATGTTAGATCGGAAGGATCCGATCCTTATTTTTCTCCAACGAAAGCTCCATAATGCATGCATAACATATAACATATCCATCAATTCCTCTTTAAATTTGTTTTAGAGCAGATTTTCCTCCCTTCGCTTAGCTTTGTTGTCCACGTCCTCCTCGCTCCGCTTTGGATTCTTCTTTGATTAAGAAGGGGGTTAGATGCTCCTGCATCAGACTCCCGAGATAAAAAAAATTTATGACCTCCTGGTCATATACTTCTCCTTGTCCTTAGCAATTCTAACCACTGCATCTATTTAGTGGAACTGCCTTCATGATCTTCTGTGAGCTGCAACCAACCTCTGCAGTAACAGTCTCCTCTGCTACACGATACCTCACCAAGCCCTCCTCACTCGGTCTTTTGGCATCCTTTTGGTTCTCTCCTCTGGAACCAATTGAGCACACCTTGCTCTAGGTTGCTGCAAATCTTCTCACCTTCCGCTGCCGCCATCTGCACGATAGTAAGATCATAAACTCTCCAACTTTAACACAACTGTACCTCTTTCCCCTTCTGCTTGCATTCTTCTTTCTTCTCGCAGGAATCCTTTCCCTGCTCTGATACCACTTGATGAAAAGAAATCCTGGGGTATCACCAAAATCCCTTTTCATGTAAAAATTTGAACCTGGGCCTGTGGGTTATGGGCCCACTAGCCTCGATGGAAGCGTTCTAGGCTTAAACCTTTTCATTATATAGCAATAAAATCCATCAATACTATGGCACTTATCTTTATAAAAATAAAATATATGATAACATCGATTTCTTAATTATATTCGATCGGATCATTAAGATGATCATGATCGATTACTCTTATGCAACAACACTCTTGTACAGAACTCAACGTGGCTTCAATTTACATACATAACCAACATAGGCCTCGCACTGACTTTAATGTAGGCCTTCCAGCAAATTCCACCCACTTCAAAACTGCTCCGATCCGGTCAATCAGAATTTCGTTAAGATTTCAAATTGCCACAGTTCCGATCCGAATAATCGGAAATCAGAGGTCAGCGTTTGCAACAATCGGAAGTTGAAAATTGGAACTCTTAACGATCGGCAGTCGGAATCGCTGTAACTCACCACACATCCAATAATCTTTGCGATTCCCATGGACCCGATTCCACTTATAAAGCTGATATGTATATTAATCTGAATCTATTCAAATGCACAGTTCAAATCTACTGCCCGATTTCCATTAATACTGGAGTTCTTTCAATGGAATTGAAAACAACACATAATCTGCCACCATTTCGACAAACATACCAATCCTCACGAACGCATATAACATTTAAATGATAACTTAGATCACCATCGATCCTTTGAGTGATCGATGGTCAATCGGCGAGCTCACGATGCAGAATTAACTCAAACACACACCGGCATACACAACAATAGAACATATTTTCATATATTAGACAGAACAATTTACGTTCCAGGCATTTCAGCCTTAGATACAAGCTTGCTCTCAATTACATTCTGCCTACTTCACAAATGCCTATCCATTACTATCTCTCTCTCGCTGTTACATTACATTTATATAAGAAATGTTAGATCAGAAGGATCCGATCCTTATTTTTCTCCAACGAAAGCTCCATAATGCGTGCATAACAGATAACATATCCATCAATTCCTCTTTAAATCTATTTTAGAGCAGATTTTCCTCCCTTCGCTTAGCTTTGCTGTCCACGTCCTCCTCGCTCCGCTTTGGATTCTTCTTTGATTAAGAAGGGGGTTAGATGCTCCTGCATCAAAAACCCGTAACCACTTTACTAAAAGCTTGATAAGTATATGGTTCTCTATCATATTAAATGTATGGGAAATTGAAACCATGAGGAATATCTGCAATAACTAGGCCATATTCCCTTTTAGGTATTAGTGATGCAATGTCTTCACAGTCACCTTGTATTATTTGATATTCGACATTGTTGAGCCCATTCCAAATGTAACGATTAAGAGTAGGATCAAGTTCAACATTCATAAGACGCTTCCTTCTCATGTTCTCCATCTTAATTTTTTCAATAAAGCTTTTGAAAGTATCTGGTACTCCATTTCCATCCTTCTTCGACATATTTAATGACGTAACTATATATATATGTGTGTGTGTGTGTGTGTGTGTGTGTAAGTAATAAAATAAAAATAGTTTAAATATGAATAAAATGAATTTATAAATCAACATACCTTATTGAATGCAATATAAAACTCTTTTAGTGTTGATGTAGAACTTGCTTCTGGGTAGTTGCGTACAACATCATCCCAACTGTCTTCATTCAACATTTTAACCATGTGTTCTTGTATTTTCATAAAAAAAAATTGACTGAATAAATCAAGTTAAAAGCATTAATATACTGACATGTATAACAGATTCTACCAACATCATTATGTTTTATTTAAAATAAGATTATAATGAAAGAAAAATAAGAAATAATTCAAGAAACTTACTTTTGAAATTCTGCACACATTTTTTCCATTGATAATTCACCCGACTTCACACGGGCTAATACTGATTTGACTAATTTATCATCCTTCACACCTTTCATTGTTCTAAAAGGTGTGATAGTCATATCCTCTCGAAGCTGATTCATTTTAGGACCCGCCTTACTGTTGGTACATATTATGGGTTTACTCTTTCTAACCTTCTGATTTTTTATGAAAATATTCTCCCACCGATCAAAAATCTCATCAATCAAATCCCATACCTCCCCAATTCTAAATGCCAACTGAAAAATGTTATCTGTGCCTCTGAATAAATTTGTATTCAATTTTCCATCTTTTGCTTTTTTTTCATCAATTTGATAACCTGTTTCCATTAAACATTCCTTTCGAAATGTTACACTAACTTGTGTCTTATCCCCACCACATTTTTCTATGAATTCATTATGAATAAATCTGACCCTTTGAATGAAATTCATTTTCATTTTGTACTCATTATCTGCATTATGATCCCATGCCAATAACTTTGATTCTATTTCTCTCAAGCCAGCGTAAATGATGCATTTCACTGTTTGAAAAAGATAGTTATTGGGATATTCTGCAATCAATTGTCTCTTATCCTCTATCGAATGGTTCCCTCTAATTACATAATATTTATAATCAAAACATTTTGTCTTGTCAAATGCTTGTTTGTTGGGAACCTGGCGTGGATCGACAAGAACCACATAATCCACCACATGCACATATGGATTGAACCTGAACAATGTTTTCAGATTATGTACATGTAGGCGATGGGCCTTTCTAATTTGATATTGAGATTGTCCTTCATCTGGGCTATAAAATTGGTTAACATTAAGCTCAAATGTTTGGCCACCAAGAATTAATTTATTCTTCCTCAACTCTTGTCGAATAACATTTTGATTTGTTTTAATAATGCCATCCTATAACTCAGCACCTGGTGTTATGATTTCTCTACTTCGGTGACAGCTTTAAGTTTGTTCTTCACTGCTGCTCACGACCTTTACAGGTTCACCAATATTTGATTTCCTAGTCTTATTGGATAACATATCAGTTTTTTTATAAACAAGCTCTCCTTCATGAGGTAAAAGAGAGACATTTTTGGCGAATTTTCTTTTTGGTGTCTGATCTGTTTTCTCCTTTTGCACAAAAGTTCTAATCTCGTCCTCACTAATTCTATCATAATTTTCTGTTTCATGTTCGACACCTTCAAAAGAAACATGTTTAAGTTTACTAGATTGACCCACCTTAGTGACTCTTGGTTGATCCCCTCTTTGTACTATTGCAGTGTCACGAGCTATTGATCTTTGCTTCAATCTCCTTTCTTCTGCTTTGTCTTTTTGGAAAGTTTTGATCACATCCATAACATTTGGCACCAACATATAAATACCTTCAAACATGTTTGAAAGACTCAGAACAAAATCCTATGAAACAAAATAAAACATGTCAATGATCAATAATTTATAAAAAATGGAATCATCCTTACAATAATGCATAGAGGAAATAAAAATAAGCATACTTACAATGTTATTTGCAATGTTGCTTGATACTTCTTCAGAAAATTTTGAAGATATTTCATCTGTGTCATACTTGATGATTGATAGACGATATCTAACCTTCTCACGTTTCTGAGCCTTTCTTGCAAGAACATAAATAGTGTTTGTATTCGGGACCATACATATGTCTCGTACTCTACCCATCACATCGTATGGCTCATTTAAGTCAATCATACCACAAAGCAGATAGATGTGTATATCAGCCTCCGTTTCACTGTCTTCAAGATACCATGAGAAATCAGTTTTATCTATTTCCTCGCCGTTCTTCCAATCAGAAATAAGCTTTAATGAACCTGGTGCCCCACTTGCTTCACTATTATTAGTGTGTGCAACAATGTCCTTATTGCGTCCAACAGCGTCCATAGTGCGTCCAGCTGCAACTTTAGATTTGGGAGTTGTATCCATAGTGCGTCGAGCTGCAGCTGTAGATTTGGGAGTTGCTGCCCTAGGTGCAGAAACATTCACAGAAATATTTTTTGATGCCATTTTCCATATATATATGTTAATGGAAAAAGAATGCGGATAAAATAAATTTAATAAACAAAATTTATTTCTAAAACTAAATAACTTGAAATTAAAGCAGTAAAATTAACTATAAAAAATTTCATTTAAAAACAAAATATTATAAATCATATCTATATATATCTATATAATATGTTTTGAATACATTTTATAAAAAATTTAAAAATGTGTTTAAATTGTATAAAACAATTAAAAAAAAAAACTATTATTTTCAAACTTCAGTTTTTGTTTAATATTTAAAAAAAAACAAAAAATTACTAACTATTTATAACAAATGTTAAAATTAAATTTTATTTTTTTTAAGGCAATGATTTTATTAAAAAAAATTATAATTTTTTAATATATTTTAAAATTTTAAAATTTAATTTTACATTACATAGCAATTGAATAAAAATAAACAAAATAAAATAAAATAAAAATTTATTTTACTTTACATAGCAATTAAATAAAAAATTATAAACTTAAAATTATAAAAAATTAATATAAAAGTTTATAAATTTATATAATATTTTAATATATTTGAAAATTACAAATTTCTATTTCACATTACATAGTAATTAAATAAAAATAAAATAAAATAAATTAAACAATATAAAAGAAAAAATTAATTTTTTTATAATGTTGTTTTAATAATTAAATTAAAAAAAAATTTTTAAAAAGAAATTTAAATATTTAAATGTTAAAAACAAATGTTATAATATTATATATATTTTTTATTTTTTTTATTGTATTGTTATATAGTTATTATTATTATTATTTTTTTAATTTATTGTATTGTTATATTAAAACAAATGTTTATTTATTTATTTATTATAATGTATTGTTTTTTTTTTTTTTAATTATATAATATTTAAAAACAAAACATAATTGTTATATATATATATATTTGTTATATTTTGATATTTTTAACAATTATTATTTTTTATTAAATAATGTTTTAATAATTATTTATTAATTATATTATATATTTTTATATAACAATTTTTTTATTATATTATATAACAATATATTAATTTTTAATTTTTTTATTAAAAAAAATTTAAAAAAATAGAAAAAACAAAAATTTAAAAAACAAAATTAAAAAAAAAAACAAAAAATTAAAAAAGAAAATAGAAAAAAAAAATTAAAAAAAATAAAAATAAATAAATAAAATAAAAAAAAAAAAGAAAAAGGAAAAAAAGAAAAAAGAAAGAAAACAACGCAAGGGTGTGCCATCGACCGCGCCCCCGTGGCGCCGCTCGGCCGGCTTCCGGCGCCCCGCGGGCATGGTCGATGGCCAAGAATCGGCCGCCCGCCCAGCTGGGGGCCTGAGGCCGGCTGGGTAGCCCCCCGTGGCCCTACACGGCCGGCCTTCGGCACCCTACGGGCGCGGTCACCCTTGCGTTGTTTTTTTTTTAATTTTTGTTTTTTAAATTATTATTATTATTATTATTATTATTTTTATTTTGTTTTTAAAATTTGTTTTAATAAAACAATTAAAAATTAATAAAAACATTGTTATATATAAAAATAATAAAAATATTGTTATATAATATAATAAAAACATTGTTATACAAAAATAATAAAAATATTGTTATATAATATAATTAATAAATAATTATTAAAACATTATTTAATAAAAATAATAATAATTGTTAAAAATATCAAAATATAACAAATATATTAAAAAAAATATATATATTAAATAACAATTATGTTTTGTTTTTAAACATTATATAATTAAAAAAAAAACAATACAATATAATAAATAAATAAAACATTTGTTTTAATATAGCAATACAATAATTAAAAAAAAAAAACCATATATATAACAATATAATTAAAACAATAAAAAAATATGATATATAACAAAACAATAAAGAAAAAAAAAAATAAGATTTAAAATTAAAAAGAATAAAAATAAGATTTAAAATTAAAAAATATATATATAAAATCAAAAAAATTCTCAAATAAAAACAAAACAAAAAAAATATTTAAATAATGAAACCTATTTATGATGTTATAATATTACTATTTTTTTATGTGCATGGTCATTTTATGGATTTTTCTGTCTAGATGAATCTATAAGTCTTAAAAAAGAAAAAGAAAAAAATTCTAAATTTAAAACCCTAAAAAATTTAGTTCTTTTTGCATTTTCTTCACTAAAAATATATATAAAAAAAATTATAGTTTTTGAACCTAAAAACCTTAAAAAAGTAGTTTTTGGACACAAAAAACTATACAAAAACATATTTTCCCCAAAATCGTCTTTAAATTGACAGAATAGAAGGAAAACTAACCTTTGAAATGCAAAAAACTGCTGTCACCAATGTCAACACAACGCCTCCACAAAATTACGAATAGCAACACAATGCCTCCAACGCCTCCAATGCCAATGCAATGCCTCCACGAAGTTTCCAATGCCAACGCAACACGTCCATAAATTTGCTCTAACAAATACTAAAAAACTTGATGTGATGTGATGAATAGAAACAATCATTCTTATTATATAACGAATATTATCTGATTGGTTTACTGTTTAACGAATGTGGGATTAAAATTTCAAATTTAAAATATTTACATTTCATTTATTATAGTTCATACTATAGTTACAATACTTAATATTTGCATGTACTTATCATAGTTAATATTTTATTTAATATTTATATGCACTGGATGTTGAATAATTTAAATATAATCTCAGATTAAAAATTAAAATATGAAATACTTACATATAGTTAATTATGGTTAATATTATAGATAAAATAGTTAATATTTGCATTTAGTTATCATAGTTAATATTTACATGTACTCAATGTTTAAAATCATAGGATTAAATTTTAAAATCTAAAATATTTACATGTAGTTAATTATAGTTAATATTATAGTTTAAATCTAGTTAATATTTACATCATGTTATTTTTGTAAATATTTACATGTAGTCAATCTTAAACCATTCAAATAAGAAAATTATTTTAGTTTCGAAGGCATGCATGAAAGGAATATTTTGTGGATCTTTTGAATAAAAAGTATGGTGAAATATTTGAAGACCAATAGTTTATTAATAAATTTTGAAATATATTTTAGATGAATATAACATAAGTTTAAAATTTAAAATTTAAAATATTTACATGTAGTCATTATAGTTAAAATAGTTAATATTTGCATGTAGGTATTATAGTAATATTATAGTTAATACTTACAGCTAGTCAATGTTAAATCATTGAAATAAAAACATTATTTTAGTTTGAAAGACATTTATGATAGAAATATTTTGTGGATATTTTGAATATAAATATCGGTAAAATATTTCAACACAAAAAGTTTATTAAAAAAATGTTAAATACATTTTTTGACTAATATTTGTACCAAATATTTGAAATGAAACTTTTTGAGGGAAAGTTTTTTGCGAATTTTTTTGGGGGGGAATTTTGGAGTGAAAATTTTCTGTGAATTTTTTTGGAGGGAAATTTTCAGTCTTTAAGCTATATATTGTAAGTGGGAGAGGAATTTGTATCATTTAACCTATTCTTTTTGAAAGCCATGGTTTCTTCTGATAGCAAAGTTTTTCTTTGTACAACATCAACATCTTCGTCACGCAACAACTCTATTCAGAGTGATGAATATAACGGGAGTTCGTTCACCATGAGTAGAGAGTCAAAAAACCGACTTGGTCGTAATCCTAAAGATGATGAGAACAAAATTGATGAGGCGCAACAAAATGAAATTTCTGTAAATCGAGCGTCAGTTATACCACTTACTCTTAATCCTAAGGATTATGAAAACAACAGTGATGAAGGGCATGATGAAGAACTTCCAAAGTCAAAAGTTTCACTTCGTCCTAATCCCAAGGATTATGAGGACACCATTGATGAAGAGGGAGATGAAGAATATCCACTTCAGCTTAATCCTAAGGATTATGCGAGAACAACAAATGAAGAGGGGAATGAAGAATTCACAGGGAGTCAAATTAATTCAATCGTGGTCCTTAATCTGAGGAGCATGCCAAAGACCACCGATGAAAAGTGGGGATGTAACTTCCAGAGTCAAAGACAATCTATTCTAATCGCAAGGATGAGGGAGCACTAATTGATGAAAGAGGGAATGACAGCCAGAGGTTTCAAAAGACCATTTCATCTAATCCAAGGATTGAGCAAGACTACTCAATGAAGAGGGAAGAAATTTACAACATCAAGATCTGATCATTCTAACTTGCCAGGATTATAAGCACTATCGATGAAGAGGGGGACGAAATTTTAGAGTCAATTTCCACTTCGTCTTAATCCTAAGGATTATGTCAGCACCACAGATGAAGAGGGGAATGAAGAATTTGCAAAGTCAAAATATGCACTTCGCCCTAATCCTAAGGATTATGTCAGCACCACTGAGGAAGAGGGGAATGAAGAATTTGCAGCGTCAAAATATCCACTTCGTCCTAATCCTAAGGATTATGCCAGCACCACTGATGAAGACGGGGATGAATTTCCAAAGCTAAAATTTTCACTTCATCCCAATCATAACGGGACACGGTGAATCCATCATATGGGATAGTAATTTAATAAATATAGATCAAGGTATTCACTTATTCCTAATCCTATGATTATGAGAGTCAAGGAAGAAGGGAGGGGCAGGATGAAGAAATTTAGTGGAATAATAAATTCAGTTTCCACTTATGCCTAGTCCCAAGGATTATGAGGAGCACCATTGAGAAGGAGGATGTAGAGTTTTTGCAAATGATAATTTTAGAGGCATTATCCGACACGTTTTTCCATACCATTTCATTGCACTCATGGTGATGAAGAACTAACTCTGTGTGCTACCTAAGCATGGGTCAAGATGG
>CM076580.1:175595308-175802191 GCA_034641835.2 Pinus albicaulis
TAGAAATCAAATCATAGACTAAAACACCAAAAAACAAGAGAATTTCTCCCCAGTGGAGTCGCCAGCTTGTTGGGCCATAATTGTAATCTACGGATAAACTACGCTTCCCTATAATGGTGTCTAGTCTAGAAGAACAGGTGAAATACTGCACTACCATTTTTCCTAACTCAAACAGATACACAGAGAGGATTGGATGCTTACTTGTTTCAGTCACTTCCAAATGGCTCCTTTCTGTCGCTTCCACTATAGCTTCAACTTCAAGCGGTTTCAATTAGCTGAATGCTTCCTGCAAGAAAGAACATTGAAACAGCAGAAAATGCAATAATATAAATATCTATTCAAGTTAATTAGCCAAATCAGTTAAGCATAAACTACATTCATCAACCAAGATTTTACAACATGGAAAATCAAAGTAAACATGGATGCATGTAGGGAAAAACAAGAAGTACTCTTTATTGATGATAGAAGGAGAGGTTACAACCTAGTGACTGATTCATCGTGACCTTCCAGAAAAGTTCCCAAGTCTCATCACAACATAAGTCTCTCCAGCAGTAGCTCCACAAATCAAACTCTCTATTGAAAATTCTCCAGCATTTCCCTACTCAAATTCTTCCTCCTAAACACTTAGATTTGTGTTCCATTTATAGAGGAATTGTTGGCAGTTTTGTAATCAATAACATTCAAAAAATAGGCAGGACATGTTTCCATTCATGTAGATGTCAAATGGACACTTGGATCCGAAGGTTGACACATGTGAACCCTTCTAGAAGACACTGGCCAAGTGGAGATTCCGGAACAATGAGAATTTCGCTCCCAATCTGACCAACGCACCTTTGAATGTCGGGAAGTGCTTTGCAGAGCAGCCTTGAATGGGGCTACTTGAATATGCAACGCACTTAGGCCCCTTAGAGCCTACGTTGGTGAGCTCCCACATGTTTAATAGTAAGCTTCAAACCATGGAAAAGCTTTGCTTTGATGAAAATCTTTTGTTTGATTCATGTTGTTTCCTGTCTTAGGGCATATAGAAACTAAGATGATAGGGAATGATAGACCCTTAATCATCGGTCTTGGAGATGATGCCCAGTTAACCAGGTCATTGGGAATGGTGCCCAAATTGACCTATAACACTAAGGAGGCCCTACTACCCAAGAGGGAAGAGGAGCATGAGATCTAGTTACTGCTAGAGTCCCCATTGCCAAAAGTTTGACTATATAAGAAGTATTTTATAAAAGTAAGTGAGGTTAAGAAATAATTACAATAACTATCGAAACATACTATCATTGGACTGAGTACATCACCATGTATTTACCCATCATCTTTGAGTGAAAGAAGGATGGTAATTGGTGAATGTGTATATATTACATGGTGTTGAAAAATTTATCCTCAAGAGAAGGTACCCCCTTCCTAGAATAGATGATCTGTTGGATTAGTTCCAACAAGTGAAATACTTCACCAAGCTAGATTTAAAGTTTGGATATCACCATTTTTTATTTAGAGAATAAAATACCTAGAAGACCACCTTCAAGAGTAGGCAAGGTTTGTATGAGTGGTTAGTCATGTCATTTGGACAATGGAATGCACCAACTAAGTTTATGAGGTTAAAGTATGAAATATTGTGCCCTTTTACATATTCATTTATTATTGTCTATTTGAATGACATACTGGGACATAGTGTTACCTGGGAGGATCATATCTCACATTTAAAGTAGGTGTTGGAGGCATTAAAGAAGCACTAATTTCAATCAAATTTCAAGAAGTGTGAGTTTGCATAACATTAATTTGTGTATCTCTAGTATGTGATGTGTTGGGGAGAGATGAATATAGTTCCTACCAATATGGATGTCATCATGTAATGGATGGTTCCTACTAATTTTTATTAAGTTAGGAGTTTTTTTTGGGAAGCATAGTTGTTGATGAAATTCATAGCCTCATTTTCAGTGGTATAAACACCACTCCGCACCATAACAACAAGTGGAAAGATTTTATAATGGGGAGGGGGTCGGTAGAGGGCCTTTGAGGAGATAAAGAAGAAGATAAGTTAAGCATCAAATTTATAATTACAAAACTTGTACTATCCCTTCAAATTGGAGACAAAAGTGAGTGGGTATGCTATTTGAGCAGTCTTCATGTAGGTAGGAAGGTGTGTATGCTACAATTCTCAAGTATTTCATGGGTAAGTTCTTAACTAACCTACCTATGAGAAGGGTATATATGCCATGGTTTAAGCTTTGAGGAATTTGAAACACTATGTGATGGAAAATGATACAATAATGCAAACATATAATTGGTCACTACAACCTGCAGGTGCAAAGTAAACTATGCAAGACCAAGCATATAAAGTGGATAGTGTTTCAACAATAGTTTCATTAGTGATCAAATATAACAAGGGAAGCAGAAACAAGTTGGCCGACTTACTTTCAAGGACACCCACATTAAAGAACATATCCTTGGGAACTATAATGCACATGGAACCATTCACCCATGATACATAAATAAAGACATATTTAGAGGATCAATACTTCAAGGAGATGTTTCAATAGTTGGAGATTCAAACTCATGTGAGCGATTGTGATGACACAATTGGCTACTAGATCTCTAGGATGGGTTACTTTGCATGTTGGATAAGTTGTGTATTCCTAAAGGTGAGAAATTACAATTGATTAAATGGGCTCAAACCTCCAAGGTTGCAGGGGAACTTTGGTTAAGGGAAGATAATGGCCAAATTACAGAGGTATTTGTATTTTCCCAGGATGCAAGAAAATGTAGCTAGGTTCATGAGAGAATGCATGTTTTTTTGTACCACTAAGCCCAATAATAAGAAACAAGTTTTATATCATACCTTACCAACTCTTCCTTAGGAAATCATTTCCATGAACTTTGTGGGAGGTTTACCAACAATCAAGAAGGGACATGACTAAAAATTCATGGTAGTTGATAGGTTTATAAATATGTGTGTTCTGATGCACTGTAAAAATACCATCGATGGGAAATAAGCAACAAAATTGTTCTTTGGATAGGTCTAGGTTCACTTTGGGATACCAAGTAGCATCATTTAAAAAAGGGAAATAATATTTCTCAATGCATTATGGACTCTATTATGTGAGAATATGGATACAAAGTTGAAGATGTATGCAAAATTCGATCCAGATATAGCTGGGAAGACAGAGGTAGTCAATAGGACTTTGGTGCAACTTTTGAGTGGCCACAATTATAAATATTCAAAGACATTGGATGAAAATTTGGTATATATACAACATTCTTATAATAAATCAATACACTCTTCTACTAGTACGTCCCCATTTGAAACTTGTTTTGGATATTTTCCACCATCACCTTTAGATATTGCATAGGGGTAAAAAGGAGAAGTGTGATAGGTTCTCACAAGGGATGCCTTAGTGGGAAAAAAAATTTGTTGAGAGACTCAAGAAGATCCATCTATTTCATAAGTCATAGGAAAATTATAAGGCCATGGAAGATTGGCACGTAACAAATAATTCATTCAAGGAGGGAGACAAATAATGGTTACATTGAACATGGAGAGGATACATCGTCCTAGTACAAAAATCAAGGCTTTGCAGTATGGTCCCGCTGAGATAACATAAATGGTGGGATATAATTCTTATAGACTTATTATGTCCCCATACATGTGCATTTACTCAGTTATGAATGTAAAGGATATGGAACTCTATGAGCCTTCCATGCTAGAATAGAAAGATGAATAGGTCCTACCTTTTGTAGAGTATTTGGAATTAGTTGCTCAAGAAGAATTGACAGAGGATACATTTTTGTAGAAGAGGTCTAAAAATACAGCATAGGGACAAAATTACCTTTGGGTGAGTAGGCTGGAAAGAAAATTTTAGGAAAATCTAAATGGTACACCCAAGAGAAGGTGGATGAAAAATTTACTCACCTCATATTATTGATGATATATGGGACTAAAAGCCTCCAAAAATGGGGAGGAAACATTTGGAATAGATCATTCAATTATTTTTCAACCATATCGATGCTTTTAGAGTGGAAAAAGTGTGGGAATAAACTCATAGGAACTTGTTTACTTACAAGACCCAATTTAGCAGATTTCTTCCAAGAGAGTTTTTAGTAATCAAATAGTGTTTTTTGGGGGGTAAAAATTTCCATCTTTAGAAACATGCCATTTTACTATTTTACATGTAAATACCTTTTTAACAATGCAATAATTTCCTCAATTGGAGTTTGTATGCAAAACTTATGCCACTCGGAAGTTTACCTTTTTTTTTCCACCATAATTCAAGGGGATGCCACATTAGCCCCCATTATTGATGTAAAATGGTTTATCCACTTGACCATGATGAATAAGACTCTAAAAAAATCCATATTATAAATTTTGTTAAGAGTTGAGGGAGTCAAACCTAACCACTAGTAGGATAGTTTGGTGTTATAACTGGGCCACTAGGAAGAAAGGGGGTTCCAATATTTTTTAGTGAATTTGTTCCATAGATTAGTAGAGTATTCAAGAGGGATAGGGAGAGAGAAAAAAGTGAGTATTTGTGCAACATAGTATCCCACAAGCCACAAGCCTTACTTCTTCGTACTCACAACCATTTTCTATTAAGAGAAAGGGAGCATAGCGACCTCACCTTCGAGCTAGGTTATCTCTAAAAATGGTTTCCCATGTTATATATTGTCTCAATATTATTATATCTTGTGTCAATATAAATAACCATAATTTGCAGACATCAAAATAGTTACCTAATAATACATATTACATTACCAAGATTAAGAAAATTCATAAAATTTAACAAAATTATAACTTTATCCTAACTTATTATTATTATTATTATTATTAAAAGAATTAATATATGAATTAAACACATGCACACATATAATGAGATTCTTAACAATGAAGATTCACCTTGACTTTACCATGAAAAACCCAAAATTTTATAGCTCATCTCACAATAAAATATTTATATATATATATTTACTTTGATTTTATTTTATAATGGATTTTTAGTTAAATTGAAAAGAAAAAATATTTAACTAAGTTTGAGATATATCTCAATTTTCTATCCTTACTATTAAGAATATTCCTTGGAGATTAAATCCATATTATCACCTATTAATTATTGCATATAGAGCCAAATTCTATAGTCCAATATGAAAGAGAAGTGTAATTCCCTATGCACTCAAACTTAAATTGATGCCTCATTTATTTTAAACAAAAACAAAATATTCTTTAAATAAACAAAATAATGTATGTTATAAGAATAAAAAATCATATTTGTCTAGTTTTAATTTGAAAAATACAAAACATCAATAATCCCACTCTCATTGCACTCTCACTTAATTAGTTGTTGCTTCTATAGGTGCCTTGTCACCCAGTATGAGGGGGATGTGTAGTCCCTTTCAATGTTGGGAAACTAGCTCCAAAAATAGAAGAAAAGAGATATCAACGCCTTAGAAATAAGCCACTTGGAGGGGGAAACCTCCAATACATTACATGAATGAAAAATTCTTGGATGATACAAATGAAAAAACCTCCTTTCTATATATAGGAGTCCATGGGGCTACAATGTAATCCTAGTCAACGGCCTTAAATAATAATGCGGGAAAATAATAAAAATAGGGGAAATAAGGGTACAACAATAAAAATAAGGGGGCTACCCTAACATAATAAGGACTACACTATTAATATAGGGACTTAACATGCCCCTCCTTCAAACAAGTGTTGTCCTCAACGCTTGATTATTTCTTGATGGTTCTCAGTGATAAAATTCTCTTATCCTCCCATGTGGAATCTTTTATAGAAAGTTCTTTCCACTTGCCGAGATACTCAAATTGATCGTACTTGCTGGCTCTTGTTTTTGTGATCGTTTCCAAAAAATTCTTCGATGTGATGTTGATCTTCTTGTTGTTTCATTAGATTCTGCACCAAATTTAGGTTTTGCTCGAGAGTCAGAGAACTTGTTGTCATGCTCGATGTGATCTTTCCATTAATTTATCATCCATATTAGCTAATATTTGATCCTTCAAACCATCCAAATTAGCCTCCATTTCTGCTTTTAAACCATCTAAGTCATCTTCGGTTGCTCTTCGTAAGATCGAAATTTGATGCACTTGGTACCATAATTTTGATATCTCATACTACAATTCTTCCTCTTCATGCGTCATAGCATAGATTTTGAGGGCTTAATGGGTATGGAATTATTTTTTTGAAGCATTATAGAACCTAATATTGATAAAAATTGTGAAATATGCCCTTGGAATCACTTCAACTGCTTTTTCAAACAAACGTTATGCAAATTTAAAAACCAAATACACACCTTTTTCTTGCTTTTGAGGAGCTTGATATTGAAATTGAATTATCTCTATGATTGCAGATCTTAAATCTATGAAATTTTGTGACGATGTTCCTCAGGCTCTTAGCTTCGCGCTCTAAAAATTTCAGCTTTTGAACCTTCGTAGAACAAAAGTTATAGCCAAAATTCCACGATGACCTGTTCAAGTGAAATTCGGGAGCCTACAAAAGCCCTACCTTCCACAGATCATATCTCCGAAACTGTTGTGAAAAAAGCTATGAAATTGTTCAAGGGTGTTCCTCAGGATTTCGGTTTCGCACCCTAAAAATTTCAGCTTCTGAACCTTCGTAGAAAAAAATTTATAGCGAAAATGCCACGATGACCTGTTTGGAGCATCGAAACGCTAGAATCCAAAGCTCTGATACCAAATGTTGGGAAACCAGCTCCAAAAACATAATAAAAGAGATATCAACGCTTTAGAAATAAGCTACTTCGAGGGGGAAACCTCCAATACATTACATTAATGAAAAATTCTTGGATGATACAAATGAAAAAACCTCCTTTCTATATATAGGAGTCCATGGGGCCACAATGTAATCTTAGCCAACCTAAAAATAATAATGAAGGGCACAATAATAACAATATGGGGGTTACAGGGGTACAAAATAACAATAAGGGGGGCTACACTAACATAATAAGGGACTACACTATTAATATAGGGACTTAACATATAAGAATAAAAAATCATATTTGTTTAGTTTTAATTTGAAAAATATAAAACATCAATAATCCCACTCTCATTGCACTCTCACTTAATTAGTTTTTGCTTATATAGGTGCCTTGTAACCCAGTATGAGGGGGATGTGTAGTCCCTTTTATGCTCAAATTCCAGTTGAAACATGTCCTTTTTAAAATAAACCTAAAATATTCTCTAAAAAAACAATATCAACTATAATAAAAAAAATAAAAATGAATGGCGTTTTTTATTAGATTTAATTAAAAGCATTAAAAAACATCAATAATTCCACAATCATCATGCTCTCTTTGTTTTCTACTGATATTACAACTTACTATAAAGGAGATGCTGTAAAAATATTTCACAACCACTCTCAACAACTTAATAGAATATATTTTTTTAAAGGAACAGATAGGTTATATTGGTCAAGTTGATGAATGGATCAATACCCTTACATTCAAGGAGTGATCATCATCTATAATGATCCAGAGATATTTAGAGAGAAATCTATCCCTATCCTTCCTATTCGTTCCTATACTTCTAACAACAATTTTCTTGTAAATTCTCCAAAAAACCTCGACAAAAATTGCAAATTTACAAAATATTTAACAAAAAGAGATACGAAACCCAAATTCTAGATTCCTGGTGGGTCACTATTAGCCATTACAGTTCCATTTTCTTCCTTCTCCTAGAGTGGGATTTCTGTAGCAGGACACACCATAGGATTTCTTGGATTAATTTCGTCATGCACCCTGTTGTAACCTATTTATATCAAGTACATTTTATTTTTGTAGAAAAAGAAAATTTAAAATCTATATAGAAAAGAAAAATAAAATAAAAATGGGATACAAGAAAAACGTGTGATAGAAAACAATGAAAGTAATTAAAATAAAATATAAATATAAATAATCACCCCTTAGCGTGTTAGTTAAAATGCCATTTTAAAAATTTAGAATAAATTTTGATTTTTATTAAAACTATAGGTAATATTGTTTTTACCGCACGACACGATGTTTTTTCATTTTGTAAATAAACAGTGTGCAATAATCAATGATTGAAATCACTCCTTCCCAGATCAATGATGGGAGAATGATTTTAGAGCCCCCCCAGCTCACACTATCAGTGGTTAATGGAGAGGGGATGGGGGGAGGGCAAAAAGCTTTTTAAGCCCAAACAGCTTGAGGCAACGTGTCACCCCGACATCAAGTTGAGGGGGTCCTCTCCCAAAACCACTTACTACCTACAACCCCCCCAAAAAATAAAAAACACCATTCTCTCCACACCTTTGCCTCCACTTCTATCTATTTCTTTGGCATGTCCCCTCTCACCACTTGTCCACATGTCCGCCTTCTGTATTACCGCCACCTCATCCCCTATACACATCTGCACCCTCCACGTCACCTGACCATTGGTACATTCAAATCTCCCTCCAGTTAACCATTTTCTAAAATTAATGCTCCCACTCCAATTCCTTTCCATTTCAGTTATAAAATCACCATAGGAGCCTGCATTCATTTCCTTCCATGTTCGTTCAATATTTTCATGTCATTATCAAACCAATCAAGTGATCGAATGCTCACTGTCAACATTTTATGCAGAATTCGACCAAATTTCCCACACAGGTAAGATGAATATTCTTGATCCTCTTCAATTCAAAATGAAAAAGGAGAAGGTAAAGGGAAAGATGAATGAAGAAGGTCCTATGATTCCCCCTATCCAATATCTTGAAAAAACTCCCATAATTGACACCCAATTCAAAATTATTCGAACTTCACAATTGGGAAAAGAAAAATTATCTTGACTAGAGCAATGAATTGAGTATCTGGGATTCTCTTCTCACTCAATTCATTTTCCCTCAAACCGAATTCTTCCCCAAATTTTCTACCTGGTGTCACGTTTGATATCTGCCTAGCAAGAAAGCAGTGATTGCTCCAAACAATGAAATCATATTTTCAATTTCCCCTGAAATTATTTTCCAAGCCCTAAAAATAAATCCCCAAGCTTCTATGCATCCTTTTCCCACTAAATCACTAATGGAGTTGTATAACAAGCTTACATTTCCCCAGAGAACCCATATCTTTGAAATTTTTCTACCTAAGAATGATGAATTCTCCAAAAGGAATGCCCCATACCATGTTTCTATTTTCCCAGAAATGTCAAAGCAAGTAATTTCCATGGTGACCCGTTTAATTGGATATTACACAGATCAATGGGTTGATGAATTTTTTTTATGATTCTTGTCAGTATTCACAACCAGGAAGAAGCCTTCAGTCTTATTTAAATACATCCATTTTTTATCTGATGCTATACATGAAAAATTTATGAATTTCAAAGCTGAAGGATTTTTCAAATATTAGTCCGTATTAGTGTACTTAATGTTATATCATCAAGAAGACAGATTCAAGTTTCAGTTGCAGAATATGGATGAGCAGGGTAACCCTTGTCAGTTATCCATTGGACTTCACTGGTCAGAAGGAAATCAGAGGAATACACTTATCCAGATTTTGTAGAGCAATTCCTTCACACTTATTTATGTTTTTTATCTAGTGATATTATGCCAAGGATATCTCCAGAAATCAATGAAGTCTTACACCTCTCATAATAATCGAAGGTGGTAGATTGGTATCTATACCAAAATTATACAGAGATCATAATTTATGGAAGTGAGCTCCCTACTTATAGATTACCATTTTTTGGCCAATTAGGAATTTTTCTTTGGAATATGCCATAAAAATGTTAAATATTGATGAATTGCATTTTGTGTCCAATAAGAAGAAAGCACAATTCAAGCTAAAGGCACAAATATGCCCTTACATCATAAACACCAGAGCAATTGCAAAAGTGGTGGAAGCAGTATTAAAACAGATGAAATTCAAACCTATTTTCACATGGTCCTATGACCCCTTGGGATTAATATCTAAGCTAAGAGTTGAACAAAAAATCACCCCATATTCCCATACACCAAGGCCAGAGATATAAAAACATGCTAACCAAGAATAATGGACATCAAATACATTGTAGGAAGCAAAAGAGAAATTTGTTAGTCAGTATTCCTCAGAGACTCCTATGTCTAAATAAAAATAAATTAAAAGCTTGAGGGAAAGCATGCATCCCATAGACTCAAAAAATCGAGTTGCATATTTTCTAGTTTTCAAAAGAAGAAATAAGGATTCACAAACCACTAACAAAATTGATAGCACAACAAGTCCTCAGGTAATCAACATTCATGAAGAATCTTCAAAAGAAAGGGATGTACAAGAACATACTAACTTGGTTTTAACAAGTACTCCTACTACCTCTCTACCTTAGGAAGGAGAGACCACTGAAACCCCTATCTCTTCTATTTCACAAACTCACCCAAAACCAAATATTTTTTCAAGGTATAGAGAGATTAAGTTGAAAAATGAAGTTCTTAAAGCTTCGACATACTCAGAATTATGGAAACAAACAACCACCACTCAACACAAATTGCTATATGTTTTTGATTGAGAAAAGGGGGTAGTTTCAAATGGCCTTTTTGGAGCCCAAGGTTGCAACCCCCAGAGGTGATGAATATTACAAGGCCTCCATATTCTCATTTGATACTAAACAAGTTCATGCAATCGATCAAATCGATTTTAATAAGCAGGAAAGTGAGTTGATTTATTCAACTCTAACCAAATTTTCCATGACTGCTTCAAAGTAATAGGTTTCACTCAACAACATGCATTCACGGCTAAATATTGAAAGGATATCCTCTATGGGAAAAGACAGTAGAATAAATTTTTTGGAAGAATTGGTTATTAAATTAGGATATTATCCTAGTAATGTCAAGTGAACAGAAGGGGTAAACAAAAGTAAAAATGTAGATATTCAAGCCTTTAGGAAACAACTCAAAATACCAACTACAAAACACCCTTAAACCATATAAGTCACTTGTTTGGAGATGGAAAAAGAGAAGATGTTTACATTAGTGGTAGAAAAAAATTCTTAAATATAGAAAATGGAGTGAGAGACAGAAAAACTTCTAAAGGAAAGAGAGAAATGGGAGACAATTGGAACATCAACATCAGGGAATTTAATCGAATCTACAAAAAAGGTGTTAGAGTTAGATTCCTCGGAAAATCTAACTCACTGCCTTGGAAAAATTGTCATTGACAAACAAAGAGGTAGAGAAACTATCAATAGCCCTCACAAAAATGGAGGAAAGGAAGATAAAGGCGGGATAATGCATATTTGTCAGAAGTACAAAAGAGCTTCAAACTTATGTAGTAAATTCAGGACATCGAGGGTAGAACAGAGACAATGATGGAAGTCAAAAGAGTTTTACCAAAAATAATTTGATGGTGCAATTGGAGAATAAGAACAAAGAGCTGGAGTTACAGGTTAAAGGATTCAACAAGAAATTTTCTTTGTTACAGGAGAAAGGACTTCCCACTCTTAGAAAATCTAATGGAAAATTGACTCCAATAGAGAATTACAAGGAGAAATTGTGTAATATAGTTGCAAATGCATCAAGGTTTGCCAAGGTAAAATGAGCTATCATTGGAGAAGCTTTTATAGAAGGCCTACAGTTTGATTTGAATATACAACACGAGATTCATAATTTATTTATGAATAAGAAAACTTTTCAAACTTACACTGAGGTAGATGAAAATTTTAGAAACATGGTAATTTTTTCTATCCCAATTGAAGAAAGGTGGAACAAATTCCTAGAGTTGATAGAATAATAAAAAACAGAAGACCTACAATTATGGCACAAGAACATAAGTTAGGAACTGGAAAAAGGGCACAGTCAACAACATATTTCCTTCAAATTTTCAAGAGACAACCAAATTTATCCTAGGCTTCCATTTTTAGTTTTGCTTCAAAAAATTATGTAATTTTGTTAGAATATCATTTTGTAATGAATTCCTTTTGGAATCTGAGATTAGTTTTAGTATAAAATATATAATTATATTGTAATAAGACTGAATAAGGGTTGAACCCTTGTGACAAACTAGTAAGTATAATTGTATACTCTGAGTTTTTTCTGAGATTAATAGAAGGATTATGGGCTCATCTTGAAACAACTTATTTTTCTGTGAGTACTTATAATGTTATTTATGTCTTCATTTTTTTTATCTCTGCATATTTTTGAAATTAATGGGAAATATGTGTAAGATAAGATTGAATATAAATATATATGAAAACCCATGTGAATTTATAATAAAATATAGAGATTAGTTAATTGGAACTTTCTTTTTTAATTAAATCCTCTACATATTTTAATTATCATTTCCTCTTAATCTTCAAATATATTTTATTTGGTTGTAAAAGGATTTTACATGCATCATCTATGTATGATTAGTTAAATACTTTTTTTGAAGATTTAATGAATCATATATATTCTTAAGTTCAACCTTTAATATCATTTCAAAGCTAAAATTCTGTTAGAGGTGAAGAGTCAGACCTTTTAATAAATCATAATTAATTAAGAGTCTACAACTATTTAATAGTTTAAAGCATTGGTCAACCAAAAATCCAAATCTAACAAAACATTTTATATTCTCTCACACAATTCCTTAACCTAGAATTGTCTACAGAGGTACAACACACCCCAAGGGATGCAACATCCTGTAGACCAAAAACCTCCTTGAGGACACCAACTACTGCCATTTCAATAGTGACCTCAATACTGCCAACTTTCAAACCCAAATTTTCCACCTTGGTGGCTAAATTCTCTGTTGGACATTGGGTTCAACGCTCCCCGTGTGTTTCGCTACATGGACTAACCACCTCTTGTAGATCCTAACTATGGTGATTGTAGCGAAGACTAAGACCCATGAGTTTTGGTCTAATGGCAATCATGATTCCAACAAATGGTATCAGAGCGACAAGTCTCGAGTTCTAAACTCACCTGGCTCGTGTTTGGGGGGGAGATTGTTGGACATTTGGTTCAGCGCACCCCATGTGTTTCATGACATGGACTAACTGGCTCTCATAGATCCTAACTGTGGCGATTGTAGCAAACAATAAGACCTATAGGTTTTGGTATAATGGAAATCGTGATTCCAAAATTCTCCACTATTAGTTGAAGCCTCTCTATGACCTCCCGCAGATCCTCAATTTTCCAAATGAAAAAATAAAAATGAGAAGGGCTTCCAGCACAACCTGCACACCTACCTTTTCCATCTTGGAAACACATTCCTCTAGAGAATTTTTCCTCCAATACCTCCCAACATATCCATTTTCTTCAAGGCTAGAGGAGGCCATGGATTCTAACAGATGAAATTTAAACTTAATCCTTAACACGCCCAATTTTATCAATTGTCATTTATAATGGGGAATGCCACCAGTTTCCTTTCTTACAACCATCTTTTCACATTAAATGCTTCTAAGATTTGTTTTATTTCTCGTATCACTTGTAACCTGCATCAAATCCAGTTCCTATCACCTAAATTTAAAACATTTACTTTGCATAGGCATGATAAAGGTACTATCTAGAGGGATTTTATGGCCCAAATTGAAGCCACATGCAACATAATTACATCTGTCCTTGCCAGTGATGCATTTCCTCTCCTTTATCCATCTGGCATAAGACTCAACTTGATTTACCTTGTTCGAGAGCCAAAATTTCAAGGAAATCACAATCATGGTGATTTCAATGCTAATTAATAATGCAATAGGCCTTGCGAACTAGATTCTTTAAGTTGTCATTTGATTAATTTCATCCTGCATCCTACAAAAGCGCAACATCATGGAATATATTGAAGAGTTGGCTCGTTGTGATCGTGGAATATCATTCCTTGATCAAGTTGAGAAACTATATTGGCACACTCATTAGCGATATGATTATTTCGTATTTTGATTTGATTAAAAGAGATAAAGTCAAAAATTTTAATCTGTTTCCTAATTCGAATTTCCATCGGGGACTAATATTTTTTGATAGAATTTTTGTTCTAAATTTTTTTGGATGTTTATCATCGAGACTCCAATTACCACCAGTTTATGAATTCCCCTTGCTATGGTTATTTTAAACCCTTTCCAAAGAGACATAACTCTTTCTTGATTATTAGTGGTTGATCCTAGTCCCCATACATATTTGATCTTGATTTCTCCATTGGAGCATAATATTACCCCTCCTACTGCTTCCTTCCATGGATTTCCTTTTGAGGCTCCATAAAAAACAATAAATGTTTTCCGAGAGAGCCACACCATTCCATGAACTAATCTTCCTCTATTATAATTATAAAGGGATGAATGGGACTATGGAACTTGAAGCTACCTGCATGATGAGAAGGATTGATAGATTGAATCCATTCCTTTTCTTCAGGTGAAAGGTCATCTAAGTCATAAGGGTAAAATCCTCTGGAGGATAATGCTTCAAATTACAACTGCAAATATTTCATGGCAGAATACATGGTATCACGTTTAGAATTATGAAAAAAATGCTTGATTGTGGGAAAGATAAATGAACCAACATATTTACTTTGATAGGGCCACCCATCATTGGATTTTCATAGAGTAAGATCTAATTTTCCATAGATAGAGATGCCTCCAATTTCTGAACATGTTAGTCCAATTCATTAGAATATTGTGAAGATGCTTGACTATTTTGAAGGAATAATTCCATACCTCTGTGGAGAAAGAGCACCAAAATAAAACATGTTGAATACACTTGTATGATTCTTGGAACATGAAACATCTTGAAGGACCTTATATCTTTCTATATTTTAAGATTTTTGTTGTCAGAACTTTCCCATGGACTAGCTTCCAACAAAAAATATTGATTTTAGGAATACCATCGATATTACACATTTCCCCACACATCTTTGAAGTAGGAATATGGGGGAGATGAAATATTAGTGATTCATATCCTTCCTTGACTATATAGAATGGATTTTGTCCACCCATCCATATTCTTCTATCATTCTATTGGTAGCCACTCATGCATACCCCTTTCAATATTTTGTAAGTGCAATCCATTGATTAGAGATATGAGGTGGGAGGTTGGGGTACTTACACCCTATTCATAATCCTTCTTGATCCCATTCTGAGATATATATAAGAATATGAAGGCCCCACGCTTCCATCTAAGCTACCAAATATTGAACTTCCATCTCCAAGTAAGAGGAGGGGATCCAATACTTCCAAAGATGAATATGCCTCCAATTCCTTGGGTGTCATCCTAGTCTCTGTAACACGAGGCCACTGCTTTGCATGATTTAAATATCTTGGATCCCTATGACTCCTATTATTCTTCTTCCAATCGAAGTAGTTTATTTTTATGAAAGTATTTCCTGAGAAATTCTAGCCTCCACCACTTTGTAGATTTTGAAAGAAGTTTCCAAACAAGCTTGGCTCTAAGAGATAGGTTCATATATTCAGGATCTTTAATTTCCATATCTCCAAACCTATTTGGGAGTATCACAATATTCCAATTCACTAAATGGAAGTGCTTCTCGTTTATTTTCCCCCATTTCCACAAAAAATTCCAGGTAAGGTTTCTTATGCATTGAGAGATTCCTTTTGGGGCCAGTAAGCTAGATCCTATACACACTAAGAGGGAAGACAAGAATGTCTTGATAAGGACTACCTTCCCTGCCACATTGAACCACTATGCTCCCCAGGACAAAATTATTTTGTTGATATTTTGAAGAGATGATTCCTGTTAGCACTGCAATTTTTCAAAGTCTGGTCACCATTGCATTTGTGTCTTTGATCCTCTCTTGTACCTTTAGCCTATGGTTGAAGGTCCTGGAGGGTTAAAAAGTGTGACAAATTTTTTATTATTTCAACAAAATCCAAAATATTTTTAGTCCAATAATTTGTTTTTGTGTCTTAGAGTAACTAGGGAAAATTTTCTTCTAAATAAGTCTTTAACTACCTTGAGTAGTTAAGGCCATGGATTCAACTTGAGAGTATTATTTATCCATAATAATATCTTCTTAAAGTGAATGATCCAAGATTAAGCATAAAATGTCAAAATCAACTGCTATTTCAAGAATAACAGGAAATTGCTACCTTTTCTGGAAAGTAGCATTTTTCCCTGAAAATTTGGTTTAAAAAAGAAACACATAAATAGCTACCTTTTCTAAAAAGTAGCAGTTTTCTTAGAACTTCTATAAGGAGCTGAAAAGGCACTACTGAGGTGAAAATTCCCTACTCAATTGGAAAAATTGAAGGTCTGCTAAACAAAAGGTACTTTCATTTTGGAACGTAATCATTTCTAGTTGGAGGATTAGTAAAAAAAGGGGTTGTATATTATAATTTCTAAGGTTATTTATTCTAACACTGCTCATTCAAGGTGAAGTAGTTCAAAAATAAAGTGCGAGTAGCAGTTAGTTAATTATTTGGTGGAGTGAGTTGGCACATAAAAGCAAATAATTCAATTTCGTGTCAGCTAACCTCACCGTAATCAAGGGAATATAGAGTTTAGGGGTCTACATTCATTGTTTCCCATAACTATTTTCCCCGAGAAAGCTATAGTTCGAGGTTATCTTCCAGCAAAATTTTAGGGTTTTGTGGCTTTATTTTGTTCATTGTTTTACAGGTGTTCATCAACAGTTGAATTGGCTGTTAGTAAACCAGAATGGCTAAAAATGGTAAGGTAAACCGCTCGAAGCTTGCTAAAACATGATTTGCTGACCACTGTGCAAAGGCACAATTTCAGGCAGCTGGATGGTATCATTTTTTGAATAAATTCTCAAGGGAGAATGTTGTGGTTGCTCAAGAATTTGCCAAATATTTTAATGGAGAGCAGGTCAAGCTGGGGTCTCATACTTTCAAGATATCAGAAGCCATCATAGCATGAGCTACCGAGTTTTCGGCTTCATGTGACATATGTTTTAAAAGAAAAGTTTTTTTTTGCAGAGGATTTAAATGCATACATTAAACCTAAGCTTGAAAATGTGAATTGGACTCCTACTATCCATATTTCCTATTTTAAGCCTAAATGGCAGTGACTTATCATAACATTTCAACGTTATATCACCTGTGAGGGTAGGTTCTCTACAGTTCATCAGTATCAAATGAGATTTTTATGTCATATTGCGGGCTCTAGGGCTATGAACCTCCCTTTCTTCCTTTACAAATCATTGATAAAAAGTCTCATAAAATACAAAAAACCCCTAATTATTCACTCCATAATCTATATCACCGGGGGTTAATTAAATTTTGGTGGTATATCATTTGAGGAAGAAAAGAACCACGTGGAAAAAGTTTCTATCAGATGAGGGTTTCAGTAGTATTAATTCAAGAATAAAAGTGGGAAGGCCTTCAAAGCATAAGACCCAGGTGTAAGAGTCGAACCCTGCACATATACTGACCCCTGTACAAGCTAACCAATCATCCTCTCCATCAAGAAGACAAACAAGAAGCTCAACTAGAAGAGCTAGAGTTTAAGTTATTGTTCCTATACCTATGATGCAACCAACAAATTAGGTTTATACCAAAAGGAAAAAGTTACCTAAGCAGCCACAAACCCTGGAGTCTTTCCGGAAAGAAAATGAAAGTAGGTATAAACAAAAGGCCACTCCATTTGAGAAGAATGTTATTTCTAAAGACAAGGAAGAAGTGGCTTCCTGTTCAAGAAATAAATGCAGAAGAAGATTGATTATGTTAGAAGGCTCTTCAATGGAAGCTAGTAGTGTGGAGAAGGTTACCCATGAATTGTTAGCACAAAGCCCTGTTTCAGAAATTAGACAAGAGAGGGAAGAAGTCAATGTGACTCCAGTAGCAGAGGAACCAACAATAGCTCAAATTTATTCCTCTCTAAGTTCATCATCTAAGGGAAAGAGGAAAGGAATAATCCAGTCATACTCATCATTTGAGGAAGAGAGTACTGAAACAAAGGTTGAATATGAGCACCAGAGAAGAGTTATCCAGGGAATAAGAAGGCCTCCATACATTATTAACCCATATATTCAAAGACCTCATGCCAGAGAAAAAAATAAGCTTAGGCTAACTAGCAAGCTAATAGCTAATCCGGCTCTCATAGATGAGATTATAAATATAGAGGAGAGTCCAGAAAATATTTCAGGGAAGAATAAGGCTCGGAAGAAGAAACAAGCAGAAAGGAGAAAACCAAATAAGAGGGTCACTAAGGAAAAGGGTCTTAGGTTGTTGTCTTATGTGCTAGATTCCTTATGTTGAGCATTTAAGGCAAGTCAAATCTAAAGATCAATATAATTTTGGGCCTACCTACAGAGTTATCAGAAATTGCTACATTTTCCAAGAGGTAGCTCTTAGTTTTGGTCATAAGAAGATAAAAGGACATGTTGTTTTGGTCTCAATGGATGAAATTAGACGGCAATGAAGTAAATGCTGCTTCAGTGGTAATATTTCCTCTTCCCTGCCGAGTGTTATCCAGTGAGTTGCCTTCTTGATGTCACATTCGGTTAGTATTTGTTGCACTTTTTGTGGATAAAGATCAAAGTCACATTCAGTTAGTAATTGTTGCACTCTTTATAAAGAAAGATCTTCAAGGAATGAAGGAGAAGTTATCCACCTCAACTCAACAAGCTATCTTTTCATATTTTCAAGTTCTATTTTCATACTTTTGTAAATCAAATATTGCACATCAAAATGCCTTTCAATTTTTTAGATAAAATTTAAATATGCATTTCTATATTTCGAAAGTTGTAATAAAGTTCCTACAACAGAGTTTCACTTTTTGTGGATCTTTAGCAGACTACCTTTTTGTATATACATTATGAAAAGAAATGAGGAAAAGGTTCATGATTTTTTCATCTCATTGCATCCTGAGTTGTGTACTTTTTGAACTTATAATATCCAGATAAACTCTTGAGGATTTATGAATGTTTTGATGTGTGTATTGTGTAACTTCCTTATGTATTTCCATATCTTAAAATTTCATTTCCTGATTGTGATCTACATATGTTGTCTCATTTTTTTGTCAGTCTTATGATATAGCAATACATGGTTATATATTTTTAGCAGTCTTGTTTTACAAGCTTTCTTGATAAGATGTGTATGGTAAGCCTGTTCATAAGCATTCCCTGTGACATAAATATTTAAGATGTGTGGTGATATTTTTATAAATCTTGTAAAATATTTCTTTAATTAATACATTACATCTATGGAATATTTTTTTATCCTTTCATCTAAGCAATGGAATTCTATCTTATAGAACCACTGTTCTTTTCATATTCTTCAAACCATTAGATTACAAAATTTTTCTTTGCTACCACATCAAATACTAGTACCCCAATATGTTTGAGTGATTTATTTTTTCAAAATCCTTTTTCCAATGTGTGAGAACTTTAACCACCTTCCAAAACCTAATCCAATTATAAGAAAATCCCTTGAGCTTAAGATTTGTCTGGTCAGGCACTTGATACAATCCAAGTTTTTATTCCAGCGCTAACATCTTTTGGTGCGTTTGCTGGGAGACTAAGATCTTGAACTCATTATTCTCCCGAGTTTCTTGCATGAATGCCTTGTACTAGTTTTTAAGGGCGAATAAAAAATAGTCACTTTTTCTGATTGTAATTAGTTCACCTGACGACTCCGCAAAGAGGACAAGGGGTTTCAAGATGACCTACTACAAGAAGAAATCAGAGATCGCCTCCTATGACTCCAGCCTCTGATCCATAAAATATCATAAAGAATGCAAGAGGGAAACAGAAAACAATTGAAGCTACACCACACTCAGTGAAAAAAGTGCATTAAAATTATATTCCAAAAGGAAATGCACCATCATTTATTTTAAAAGAAAATGAAGTTTCAGTTTCAAAGGATTCAATAGAAAGTTTAGATCAACCCTCAATTATAGATTCTACTATAATATATCAAGTTGAAACTACTTATATAAAGGATAAAATAGATGATGTTAGCCTATATGCTATAAGTACCCCTCATTCATCATTTAGTAAATTAGAGATAGGTGTTACTCCAGAGAAAGAAGAAAAATAAGAGGTTTTAAGTGTCAGTGAAGAGAATCAGAAATCAGAATCCTTTGTGTTTACATAAAGGGAATTACAACAGGTATTGGAGATTGCACCCTTCTTAGATAGGGCTATTTTAACTAAAGAAGATATTAAAATAATTTGAAACTTTCTTCAAACTCATCCTGAATATCAGTCCTCTCTTAACCCACAACAAGAGTATTCTCACATGTTCCAAAACCAATATATTGGATCCTCCTCTTCTCATCAAGGAGAAGGTAATTGTTGAGTGTTGGTTTTGTACATTTTTCCTACACTTATCTTCCTTATTTTTCCTCATAACCATAACCAATGGGAGTATCTTTACCTCTTTTTCCTACCTTTTTACCCTAACTTTTGTTGTTTCACCTTGCTTTCGTTACTTTGCCAAATCAACAATTATTATGATCTATTATACCTTTTTATGACTAATTTATGGTGAATGTTTGGAGAAGATCGATGGTCTTTGTGTTGTCTTTTTAGATTTAATTTGTAGCACAAAATATCCCAAGCACGAAGTTCACAGGAGAAGTTCGGATAGTGTTGTCACAGCAAAGCGATGTTGTTACACCTTGTTGTTACAGACCCGCAGGCAAACTGTTGTTACACTCTGCTGTTATAGAATCATTGGCGAATTGATGATACAGTTGTACCATTGACTAATCTCCTCAATATTGTTGTTGACCTGTCCTCTGGTGGTTGCACTACAACTATGTTTCCATTATGATAGTTGTAGGAGTTGTTAGCGTTGTATTTTTGGGATAACAGCCTAAGGGCAGTTTCGATTGTAATCTTTTATTTTCTAGTCAGAACTTTATTAGGAAGTGGTTATAAATGTATGTGTTCTATTTCGAATGATCTATCCCTAGATTTTCTGATGTAACCACTATATAGTTCTCGGCCCTAGAGGTCAAGAGGTTAGTAGAGAACAATGTTGTTTTGGCTTTGTAATTGTGTTCAGATTAATACAAATTATCCTATTATTGCTATTACATGTGTGATTCTATTTAGTTTCCGTTAAAGTTCCTTCTCTACCTACGCCTTGCTAGGGAGGAAGGGACCTTCTTCTTAGCAGGGATTTCAGTGATTAAAGTAGTTGTGTGTATGTAATTGTATTTCAGTTTATGTATCAATAGAGTGTTGTTGCTGCTGTTCAGCTGAGAATATATCTGCTTCGATTTCAGTACTTTATATGCTATTACACATGTGATAATAGAGATACCAGCTGGGTACTTATTGTGTGGCAAGCTAGATAGATCAACTGAAGTGTGATTTCAATATTGTAGATTATTTTATTTCTGCATGATTGATTTATTTCTAGCATTTACTTCAGCAATGGTTTCTTTTTCTTTGAAATTACTTCTGGTTGGTGTATCAGCACAGACAGTGAAACTGTCATTGGAATAAACAGATGTCCCTGGATTGATAATGAAATATGTGTTGTTCAATCATTTAATAAGTGATTTTTATATTCCAAAATTTTAGAGTCGTTGTTGGGGATGGCAGTGATGATCTAATCAATCTGAGTTGTTTCTAAGAAGTGCAATTTCCATGTGTTTTCATAGAGTGTCTCCAACAAAACGATTGTCGGGCAGTAAGACGAGAGGTAAGAACCTGCGCATCACTCTAACAGGCTTAAGCGGGCTCGCCAATGTCTGGCTGGGACACTTAGGAACTGAATTTTGGGTGGTTTTTTAGGGTTCCTTCAGCTATACAATCGTTGGGTGGTAAGACGAGAGGTAAGAACTTGCGCATCGCTCTAACAAGCTTGAGCGGGCTCACTGTTGTAGAAACTGAAGCACTTATAGGATGAATTGATACGCATAGGGCCCATGTGTGCTGGTAAGACAACATCAACATCTACAAACACCCCCCCACTCTAATAACTACAGGAAAGACAACTCATAAGAAGGAAAAGAAGAGCATAGATTTGGGAATGAAAACATTCTTTAGAGATCTGATTTCAAGGGCAGGAAAGGAACAATCCACGTCATACAAAGATAATAGGAAGACAAGACCATAGAAAGCAGCTACCATATCAAGGCCTAGACCATTAGTGTCTTCTGTGTCTGGACCTCACCATCCTTCGAACAGTATATCCACTTATGATATCAAAACTCTAGATTCAAAACATCAGTGTAGAATTATTGATCGGGATCTGAGAATTGAAGGAAACAGAGAGACCGGTGGGGATCATTAGAAACTTGAGGAACAATGGTCAATTGATCATCAATTGGACACTGGTAGTGTTGTTAAACAATTGATCCTGGAGTAGCCTAATCCTTCTATTTTTCAATCTCCAGTGCACTCCGAGGCTAGTTCATCATATTAGGAAGAATCAACCATGGAGGAAGAGAATGTCAAAACAGATAGCTATGTTACTTTTGAATTCCCAATAGTAGTAACACGGGACAAGGCTCCTATGAATAACATCCCTTTATCATCCCTACCATCCTTTCAAGGGATGGCTATTGAGGATCCTGATACATTTCTATTTGAATTTGATGTGTTGTGTTGAGGTTATGACTATACTCCAGATGGCCAAAATTTGAAATTATTCCCTGCTACTCTAAAAGGAGAAGCATTAATGCAGTTCATGAGATTGGGTGTTGGCACAATTCGAACATGGAATGATATGAGAGGAGCCTTCCTCTTTAAATATTAAGACTACTGCCAAACCATGGATTTGAAGGATGAAATTGTCAGAATTGCACAGAAGGAGGAGGAAAGCCTGGAAGACTATCTGGAGCGATTCCACTATAATTTACAGAGGTCTAAGTTCAGTAACTTAGATCCAGAGATTCTAAAGCCAATATTCTTAAGAGGTTTAAGAGATGATTGTTTCGAACATCTGAACATAATAGGAAAAGGAGACATATCGCAAGAAATGTTTGATGAGATAATGAAGGTTTGCCTACGTAGCTCAAGAGGATTGGTCAAGGGGAAAGTTTCAGTTTAGGACCCTTCACTTTGGATACAGAAGTCCACAAGTGGAGGAGTAACTAGAGCAGAGATCGAGAACTTATTCGAGGATTTTAAAACCGATCTCCTTAGTACTCTCTCTGCCTAGATCACTACGGTACAAGTCAAGAAGGCACAAGCAGGAGCTGAAGCAGCCTTATCAATATTCTATCCCCGATGCAAAAAGAAACATTTGGAAAGAGAATGCAGATTGAATAGTGTCAGCCTCTGTAACATCTGTGAGTTGGTGCACCCTACAAATCAGTGTCCTGAGTTGCCTAGACTTAAGGTGGTACTCCAAGAATCAAGCGAGGATGTTCAATATTCTTATTTTATCATATCAAAGAGACCATGGTAGCTGCGACCTACAGGTATGCCTTCATATTTTTATTCTTTTTATCCTTGGAATAATATTTATAATAGTTAGCAATACCCATGGCAGTATCCTACTCCTTCCTCCACACAATTTCCTTCACCATGGAACCAGTGGCCATCTCCTCCTCCAATGCAATATCCTCCATCACAACCCAATCCTTGGGGTCAGAACTGGAGAGGAAATGGAAAAGGTCCAGTACCCCCTCCAATACCAATGCAATAGTAGTAGTTACAACTTCCTTACATTCATAATTCTACACCTTCTATCTGACCCAATTTCCAGTACAACCTAACCCCAATCCAAATAATAAGGCATCCCATAGCATGGATGCTCTGGTTACCCTCTAGACTTATCTTATTACTCCTATCAGACTTAATGAGGTTCAGCTTCGGTCTAGGAAGGTAATCAGATATGAACACACTCCCATTATTATCGAAGAAAGTGAATCACCCAGGAACGATATGGATGATTCTGAGGCAGTTGTTACATGTGTAACAACTGATAAAACACCCACTGTTACATCTGTAACAACCAGCTCGGGAAGGTCTGTTGTTCCTACAACAGCCAATCCGAGTAAGGCTGGTACATCTATGGTAGCTAACTCACCTGTTAGCATTCAGAATCCCCCATACCCTCAACGATTAACTGAAACTGGGATGGTCTTACAACCTGAATCCAAATTCTTTAAGGAGGTGCAAAATTTATATGTATGGATTCCATTGTTACAAGCTCTTAAAGAAGTGCCTATCTATGCTAAAAAAATGAGGGATATATGTGTCAAAAGACTTGGGAGGAAACCTAAAGACCTTGCTACTATGCATGTCATGGGAAAATTGTCCGATCTTATGATTGATCAGCCTTTGTTGAAAAAATATAATGACCTAGGGAACCCCATAGTGACTTTCCATATTGACAATCATCCTATAACCAATACTTTGATTGATCTAGGGGCAGATATTAAAGTTATGACTAAAGACCTCTTCATCTCTCTAGGACTTCATGGACTTAGACCTACACCTACAGTGCTTGAACTAGTAGATAGGTCCTGTGTTAAGCCCAAAGGAATGATTGAATATGTGGTTATCATTGTGGCCTCCTGGAACTATCCGACTGACTTTCTCATTTTACAAACCAAATCCAATCTCGGGGGTCATCCTTTGATCTTGGGAAGATTGTGGCTAGCAACTGCAGATGCATATATCGGATGTAGGTCTAGATCTATGGTGATCTCAGATGGACAGGCCACTCAGAACTTGAATCTTTATCCCCCAGAAAAACCTCATATGGATTCGAATAGTCCCTGGTGGGATGAATTTGCACCTGAATCTAATATTTCCCTACCTCTTCTCATGCTTGGAAAAGCACAATACTTTAAGGATGAAATAGAGGATGATATTATTAATGGTTTTATCAGTAATTCACACTCCATTGCCTCCATTAGAGATTTGGGAGAAGAAGATGAGGAAGATGATGTAATTATTGAACATTTGAAAACAACTCCACCTACTATCAGCAGTCCCATTGAAATTGAACTTGGAAAATTTTTAAACATTAATCATAACCTAATTGCCGAACAAAACAGATCACTGATACAGCTGTTATAGAAATACAAAAAGGAATTTGCGTGGGAATATACCGATATGAAAGGAATCTATCCTACCCTATGAACTCATTTCATTTACCTTAAAGAAGATTGCAGTCCTATTAGATAACCTCAGTGCTGAATGAACCCCGCACTTAAGGAGATAGTAAAAGAAAAATTGCAGAAACTCCTTAATGTTGATTTCATCTACCCCATTTCTGAGAGTTAGTAGGTGTCTCCTCTTGTCATAGTTCCGAAAAAGAATGGAAAATGGAGTGTTTGTGTCGATTATAGAGAACTTAACAAGGCCACTCAAAAAGATCATTTTTCCTTAGCATTTATTGATCAGGTCTAGGACACTCTTTCTGGAAAAAAAATATTTTCATTTCTAGATGGGTTTAGTGGCTATAATCAAATACATATTGCTCCAGAAGATCAAGACAAGACAAATTTTATTTTTCCATGGGGTACTTTTGCATACAGAGTCCTCCCCTTTGGTCTCTGCAATGCACCAACAACCTTTCAAAGGGAAATATTAGGTATTTTTTAAATATTTTGAATGATTTCCTTGAAATATTTATGGATGATTTTACACCCTATGAGGATTCCTTTGAGACAACATTAGCTAACTTGGAGAAAGTGGTGGAACGTTGTGAAAAAACTAATGTTGCTCCAAGTACAGAAAAATTCCACATGATGATGACCGAAGGAATTGTGATGGGACATTTTATTTCAGCAGATGGAATCAAGGTAGATCCTACAAAAATTAAGGTAATCTCGAAAATCCCGACCCCTAAGACTCCGAAAGAGGTACATAGTTTTTTGGGACAGGCAGGATACTATAGGAGGTTTATAGAGATTTTTTCAAATATTGCATCTCCTCTATTTTCATTACTGATGAAATATGAAGAATTTGTGTGGACAGAAAAGTGTGAGCAAGCCTTTTTAATGTTGAAGAACTGTGTAATAGCAGTACCTGTTTACGAGGACCAAACTGGGAATTTCCGTTTCATATCACTACAGACACATCTGACATGGCTGTGGGTGTTGTTTTGGGGCAGCTGGAGGATAAGAAGCCTTATGCCATTTATTACATCAGCAAGAACTTAACAACAGTAGAAATTAACTACACTATTACTGAGAAAGAATTCCTAGCATTAGTGCATAATATCAACAAATTCCGGCACTACATCACTGGGTACCAAGTATTTGGACACACTAACCATGTTGCAACTCGATTTTTAATGAAAAATCCTATTACTAATGGTAGAGTTACACGATGGTTATTGCAGTTATAAGAATTTGACATTACTATTTTAGATAAACCCGGAAAAGATAATGTAGTTGTTGTTTTCCTTTCTAGATTAACTATAAGTGATGATTGCACTGCTACTAAGGATTCTTTTCCAGATGAGTATCTTTTTTCCATTTCTACTCACTCACCATGGTATGAAGATATAGTCAATTACCTTTTTGTAGGAAAATTCCCACACCAATTTTCTTCCAAGGAAAGAAGGAGGATTATACAATAGAGTGTTACCTACTCCTAGATAGAAGGCAATCTCTATCACACTGGGCCAAATTTCTAGATTAGGTGACGTGTTAGAGAAGATGAGGTATTTGAGATCCTAAAGGCTTTTCATGAGGAAACTTGTGGAGGACACTTCGCTGACAAGAGGATAGGACATAAAGCACTCTCAACAGGGTACTACTGGCCAATTATATTCCAGAATTCCAAGAATTTTGTGAAAGGATGTGATAGTTGCCAAAGGATGGGCCAACCTCTAAAATTAGATGAGATTTTGTTATAGCCTCAGATAGTAATAGAACCATTCGAGAAATGGGCCCGAGACTTTGTGGGGCCAATTAATCCTTCATCACAAAAAAAAGCATACATATTGGTTTGCATCAATTATGTCACAAAATGGGTCGAAGCAAGGGCACTAACTAGAGCAAAAGAACAGGTTGTTTCAGACTTCCTGTTTCAAGATATTTTTGTTTTCTTCGGGATACCTAGAGAGATAGTGACAGATGGGGGTCCTCTGTTCACATCTCATTTGATCAAGAAGTTGGTTTAAAAGTATGGAATCCATCACAGAATCATCATACCATATCATCCACAAGAAAATGGTCAAGTAGAAAGCACCAATAAAGTCATTGAGGGAATCTTAACAAAGACAACAGCCAGTCACCAAAGAAACTGGGTTGAGAAACTTCCAGCGGTACTATGGGCTTACAGGACAACATGGAGGAATACTACAGGCTTCTTACCATATGAATTGGTGTATGGTAAGAATCCCTTATTCCCCATAGGATTTGAAATAAAGACATTAGGAACAACATTGCAGGTTGATCTGGATTTGAGTACAGCACTGACTCAAAGATTGAACCAACTCAATGAGTTGGAAGAGAAATGGTTGGCTGCCATTCAACAGACATAAATCATTCAGCAGCAAAGAGCCACATGGCATGATGGGTTTATTAAGAAGAAAAATATCCAGAAAGGAGATTGGGCTCTCTTGTATGATTCAAGGTTCAAATATTTCAAAGGCAAGCTCTGCACCAGATGGCTAGGTCCTTACGAAGTGGATACGGTCTTTGACAATGGGACTGTACAATTGGTCACCATTGATAGTGCTAAGATGCCATTACTGGTTAATGGGCACCGTCTAAGGTTATATCATCGACCTGCTTCGAAGGAATCATTTGTCAACATTGTCGCTTACTCTGATCTTCATGTTATGACAGCAGGGGAACATTCTCCTCTGCAGCCTTAAAAGTTGAAATTCCAATAAGTACAGCAGTTGAAACCCACCTTTGTGGCAGTTGTTACACCTGTTTAAAAATAATAATAAATAAAATAAAATAAAAAATAAAGTAACAAAATAAAAGAAAAGAAAAAATAAATATAATTCTGAAAACCCCTTTCTAGGGTGCATTCAGACAACTAGTAACAGTTGAAAACCACTCTTGTGGCGACTATTACACCCATGTTTTTCTTCCTGTAATATTGTCTTCCCTTTTTTATCTATGTCATAGGATGATGGTATTCATGTAATTTCCTTTTATGTACCAATTTCTTCTAATTATTATGTTTTTAAAGAATAATTTAAAAGTTGCCTTGGCTGTTACACATGTAACAGCCGACAGCCACAAATACTGTTCTTTGTGATTCATTCCATAAACAACAATAACCATGCTGGATAAACACAAAAACACGAGTGCTGCAAGCAAGACTCCATCAATTCAAGTCTTCCTCCACGTCACCTCAGGTATGTCATCAAAAAGGTAAATGATTGTCATTGATGATTCAATGATTAATTGGAAAAGTAATGATGCTCCTGTGACGACCGTTGGCGACCGTCACCATTAAAGTGGGGGAGGAGATATGACTTGAAATCATTGCAAAAAGGTTGTTATCATAAATATTTATTAAATTTTCATGCACCTAATCGATAACAGAATTGATAATGATGACCGAATCTGGTTGGAAAAGAGCGTGTGTACGAAATCCCATTACTTTCCATAATAAGCCATTTATGAAGATTAGTGTAGGGTATGATTCAGTAAATACATGAAAGCCATCACCTTCCATCAACCTTGAATTCTCATTGTAAACTCGTCGATTAGGATAAGCAGAGGTGCCGAGCAATAGCTAACTCAGAAACTCAGTGATATTATAGTGTTGTCGAACATTAAGAAGAAAATTTAGAAACAAACAACATAGATGGATGGAGTAGTAGTCAGGCATGAGCCAGATTCCATGGATGCTCTGCAGAATTACCCAGAACTTACCATATATTCAGAGATGTTGGATGGGTTGATTTTTTCCAGAAGCTTGAAGGCTCAGATGAGGCAGTGGCAATTGAATTTTCTCAAAACTTGAACAATAATCAAAACCGAGTAAGAGGCATGCAAGTGGAGATGACTGAAGAAGTAATTTCCTAGGAAAATTCATTACCAGTAGAGGAGTGGAGGTGGTTTAACAGAAAAATCAATGACACCTCCTTGAAAGAGGATTTCCTAGTAGGGGAAGAGAAACTGGAGAAGAAAGGAAGAGGAATTGACAGATCGTCACTTCCTCATCCTTGGGAAGACGTTGCGCTGGGATTGATCAAATATATCACTTGCGAAGGGAGATCCACGATAGTGTTCAACTATCACTTTCCTCTGCTTAACCACCTTCGGCACCAACAAAGAATCAATCTTCCATTATATTTTCTAGGGAACATCAAGCATATGGCAACAACAGTGAAAATAGCAGCACACCTGGAGGCATGCGTGACTGATTACAGACTCATTAAGCTAATTGTGCTGGATACCCTAGGCCAGCAAGGAAAAACTTGGGAATAATTCAAGAGAAAAATACCAAGGACAAGCCGGGGGAAACAGACCATGACTTCAGGAGGAAGTCAGGCAGAGGTGGAGACCCAGACTCGGCCTGCTGGAGTTAGGATTGGCAAGAAGCCTATTCATGAACCAATTGGGGACAAAAGATAAAAACAAAGAGTAAAGGTCGGCATTCTGCAGAACCCTTGCCTACGACCGAGAAGCAGACAGAAGTAGAAGTTTTAGAAGAAGAAAGGCAACCTTCCTCATCAGGTAAGGACAAAACCAATGCCTTGGTTTTAGAAATTGAAAAACTAAGAAAGGAAAAAGAGGAATTGAAGTGAAAATTATCTGAGGGGAAGGAAATCTCAGTGTCAGTATGCATGACATGTTTTAAAAACTTAACAACAGCAGGATATAAGGCCCATAGAGAAAATATCAGCCCAATGGAAATAGAAACAAAACAATAGGAGGTTGTTACACAAGAAGCTGCTAATGATACTTTTGTTACAAAAGAACCAGCAGTTAAATCAGATCCTTCTGTAATAATCAACCTAGAAGCCGACCCACAAGAACCTATGGAGTCCACTCCTATTGTAGAAGAAACAACAATGGGCATAGAGGCGAATCTAGGTAAAAACAAAGGGGATGACACACAAGAACCCACTGAAGAGGTTGTTGTTACACAAGAGCCAACGATAGAGGTGGAACAACCCCATGAAGAAGAGGCTGGTACACCTATTGTTGATGAAGGTATTGAATGTAGGAGAACGCCGAGTCTCATCTTGGGATGGAATTCTGAGAAACTCCTGTTAATTTTTGAGTTATAAAAATGGAAACAAGAAGCAATCTCCCTTCGGGATGGGATGATGTCGCTAAAGGAACATCAAAGAGAAATAGAAATTTTACATGAAATATGGATGGAAGCAGAGTTGAAGAAAGGGTGGGAGAATTACAAGAAGAAAAAAGCTCTGAAGAAACAAGAAGAACAACTACTACTGTTACAAGAGCAGATTCAAGACCTCACCGTAGATAAGCAAAAACTTCATGACCTCACCCTCAACTTTCTGGGTTGTAGGCGGCCTTCTCCATCCTATCCTATTTTTCTGTGGGAAGGTTACTTCTTGTTTCAATTGAAAGCCATTATGGAGGACATGCCTTATTTATGTTCCTCCACTTGTACCATTCTGGATGTTTTCCATGCCTCCGATTTTGATGAGAAAAGTTTGTTGTGTGAATTATTTTTACACAACATTATTTGTGAACATGTGAGTATGTAGATGATTGTGACAATATTATCTTATATGGGAGATCTTCAATTAAGGGATTTTGTGTCCTTCATGAGGAATCAGATTGAATGGCATTTGGCCATTAAATCTATGGAGACTAATGAGGAGAAGACAACATTGTGGGTTCAGGAAGAACCAGGACGGGCTGCTAAGTTGAGACGAGAATTCAGGAGAATGCTAAGTACCTCTAGGATTAAGGAACTAGCTTCCACTTATAGAAGAAGAATTATGAATTTATCCCTCAATCAGTTCGCAATGATGAAGAGTTGAGCTTTGATAGGGTGCTTAAAATTCATGGAAGCCAACAGTGCTGAGCTATTGGAGGGAGATCTATTCTCATTCTAGAATTTCGTGGTGGCTGTTACACATGTACCAGCCTATGCACAGATTATACAATCCCTTGGTGCTTTATGGTTGGGATTGAAGTTCAAGTTTCCTTTTATCTGGTTTCCCATTGAGGATTACAAGATCAATTATGAATTAAGTAAGTATGAGTCAGAATCCTGGGTATGACAATTGATGGCCAATCAGGGATACATGTCTGCAGATGAAGACACAGCTGGTGCTTATGATCTCACCGACCTGCACTGAAGATATTCCCATGAGAGATGAGTTTGCATGAGAACATGCAAGTATTTCAGTTGGGGGGAGATGTTGGGTGCTCGTTTTGTACAAGTTTCCTACACTTATCTTCCTTATTTTTCCTCATAACCATAACTAATGGGAGTATCTTTACCCCTTTTTCCTACCTTTTTACCCTAACTTGTGTTGTTTCACCTTTCTTTCGTTACTTTTCCAATTCACCAACTATTATGATCTATTATACCTTTTTATGACTAGTTAATGGTGTATGTTTGGAGAAGATCGATGGTCTTTATGTTGTCTTTTCAGATGTCATTTGTAGAACCAAAGATCCCGAGCACGAAGTTCATAGGAGCAGTTCGGATAATGCTATTACAACAAAGCGATGTTGTTACACCTTGCTGTTACAGATCTGTCAGCAAAATGCTGTTACAGAATCGTTGGCAAATTGTTGATACATTTGTACTATTGACTGATATTGTCAATATTGTTGTTGATCTGTCCTCTAGTGGTTTCACTACATTTTTGTTTCCATTATGATAGATGTAGGAGTTGTTAGTGTTGTATTTTTGGGATAACAGCCTAAGGGCAGTTCCGATTGTAATCTTTTATTTTCTAGTGAGAACTTTATTAGGAAGTGGTTATAACTATATGTGTTCTATTTCGATCAACATGAGAATCGTAAGATTCTTATGACTGATCTATCCTTGGATTTTCTGATGTAACCAATATATATTTCTCTGCCCTAGAGGTCGAGAGGTTAGCGGAGAACATTGTTGCTTTGTCTCTATAATTGTGTTCAGATTAATACAGATTATCTTGTTATTGCTGTTACATGAGTGATTCTATTTAGTTTCCGTTAAATTTCCTTCTCTACTTGCGCCCTGCTAGGGAGGAAGGACCATCCTTCTTAGTAGGGATTGCAGTAATTAAAGTAGTTGTGTGTATGTAATTGTATTTCAGTTTATGTATCAATAGAGTGTTGTTGTTGTTGTTTAGCTGAGAATATATTTGCTTCGATTTCAATACTTTATATGTTGTTACACATGTGATAATAGAGATACCAACTGGGTATTTTTATTGTGTGGTGAGCTAGATAGATCAATTGAAGTGTGATTTCAATCTTGCAGATTCTTTTATTTCTACATGAGTGATTTATTTCCAGCATTTACTTCAACAACAATTTCTTTTTCTTGAAATTACTTCCAGTTAGTGTATCGACATAGACAGTGCAACTATCATTGGAATAAAAAAATGTCCCTAGATTGATAATTAAATGTGTGTTTTTTAGTCATTTAATAAGTGATTTATATAGTCCAACAGTAATATTCTTCAAAATTTGACCTTTAATCTCTCTGACTTTTTAGCTCAATAGAACAAAATTGAAGTTGCACAAATCCTTCAAGAGTCTACATCTCGATCTGATTCTCCTTGAGAGTTTGAATTAAAATCCTCTTTTGTTCATTTCTTTGATAATCCAATGTTATTAGCTCAATAGCATGAAGAACCACCCCAAGAAAAATTATAGATTCCACAGACTACAATTTCAAGCATTCAAAAATTTGTATCAGCAAGTCATCCGCTGATTGTACCTTAGCAAGTCATGGCTTAACCTCCTCTTAAAAGGATACAACATATTGTTGCTAGGAGATATGCAACACTTTCTCTCCCTCAACCTTTTCATGCCCTTCCTCAAGGGGTTCATCTGAAATATTTTCCAAAATATACAAGGGAGGGAGAAGGAATCTCTGTTGAAGAGCATTTAGTTTCTTTTTACAATTATGTTGATAACCAAAACATTGAACATGAAGATTTTTGGTCGAGACTCTTTGTTCAAATCTTGGATGGAGAAGCTCATAAGTGGTTCAGAAATTTACCAACAAATTCAATAACATGAATAGATTCTTTGGAGGAAGTGTTTATAAAACAATGGGGTAACCGTAAGGATTTCTTGTATTACCTTACAGAGTTTGGAGCTTTAAATAAGAATACTGACGAGTCATTATCAGATTTTACAAAGAGATTCAATAAAGTTTATCAAAAAATTTCTGTAGAAGTCAAACCTCCTAAAACTACAACTATGATAACCTTTTCCAATGATTTAGAATCCAAGTTTTCATTGTGGTTGCGAGCTGAGAAGCCACAAACATTGATTTCTATGCAGGAGGTTACTATTGGAGTGCAGTCCAATATTTTGGCCTCAAATAAATTGAAAATAGAAGAGGGGAAGGGAGAAAAATATAAGAAAAAAATGAAAGAGGAGAAACCATATTCTTCCTCCAAATATTTTACAGCCGAAGAAAAACTTGATCAAATGTTCAGTTCAATTAAATATATTTATTCCAAAATGTATAAACTAGAATTAGAGAATCAAGCCACTGTTAGATCCATTCAAAATCAAGGAAATCGAAATCAGGCTCCTTTTAGGAGACCTTTTCAGCCTCAACAGATTTTACAACATCCAAGAAGAAATCCTGATGATAAAAATGTTTAGCCTCCACTGAATCATTTTGCTGAGGAAAATTAGCAAGGACAGGAAGAGGAAGATGAAGACATAAATCTATTTGGGGAGACATCACAGTCAACTTGTTTGACTTTGCAAGAGTATGAAGATCAATCTAGGATAAATCTATTTTTAGATGACAAAGATGCTCGTATTTATGTCCAAAATGACAAAAATAAGGTTGAAAATAAGACAAGGAATTATAATCTGAGGTCTAAAGGGTTTGTCCAACATCCCCAACAAAAACAAGATTCTGAAAAATATGTTGCAATAAAAGGAAAAAGTTAATGATACTCCTCCAGCGCCTAACCTTCCTCCAGTTAGGAACACTGCTAAAGAAAATAAGGATTTGGTCCCTCTCCATTTCAGTTTTGATTCAAAACTAAATAAAATCAAGACTCTGGTTCCATTCCTTGAACTGTTGAAAAATCCACCCTACAGAGACTCATTTAAAATCCTGTTACCACCATCTACTCTTGCTCCTAACTCAGAAAATCTAGAGGATGAACATCCTACCATCTACTTGGGTAGTCATGTTCAAGATCAGAATGATGATAATTCCCCACATTTTTATCTTTCACTCAATATTCATAACAAGCTATTGCATAGCTACCTATTAGTTTATGGGGCCTCTTAAAATCTAATGCCTACGAAAGTGATGGATGAACTAGGATTGGAAATCACTAAGCAATACCATGACCTTTACACATTTGACTCTTAAAGGGTCAACTGTTTAGGAGTGATCAAATATTTGGTAATTTCCCTTACCCAACTCCCAATGAAAATTATAGTAACGGACATAGTGGTTGGAGACATACCTTCTAGGTTTGGAATGCTTCTTTCAAAATCTTGGTCCAAAAAGGTGGGAGGCACCCTCAAATGGATATGACCCACGACACTATCCTAGTCTTTGGAGGATAATTCAAGAGATTGTATAGGGAAACACAAATGGATTATATCATAAGGGATAAGAAAAACCCCTCAAATCATCCTATATATGCAGAGGAGAAGGAGTTAGGGTCATCCATATTACACCTTGCTGCTGATGACAACAATTTTCAGCCTGAACTAAAAAAAATAGAATTTATAGGTCATAAATGAGCAGAATTTGGAAACAGATCAGATCTGGAAATTATATTTTGATGGAGCCTCATCACAAGAAGGATCAGGGGCTGGTGTAGTTCTTATTTCTCCCACTCAGCAAGTAGTTACCCTATCATATAAATTACAATTTGTCACTACCAATAACACTGCTGAGTGTGAAGCCCTTGTTTTGGGTATGAAAGCAACAAAAGGTTTGGGAGCTGAACAGTTAGTTATTTTTGGTGATTCAGAATTGGTGGTACAACAGGTGAGAGATAATTATCAAGTGAAAAACTCAAAATTAGAAAACAACAGAAATGAAGTGTGGGATTTAATTGAACATTATTTTTCAACATTCAATTTAAATTATGTTTCTAGGGAAGCAAATGAAATGGAAAATTCATGGGCCATAGTTGCTAGTAATTTTAAGGTTCCTCTTGATGTTAAAGCAACATATTATGTCCAACTAAAAAATAGACCTTCCATTCCTGACAATATAAAATATTGGCAAGTATTTGAAGATGATAAAGAAATTCAGAAATTTGTGGAATGTGTAGAGGAATTTTTAGACATTTAGATTGATAACAAGCAAGACAAAGTTTAAATTTAGAACAACAAGCCCTTTAAATATACTATAGCTGGAAAATACATTATTGATCTAAAAACAAACTTTATTCCTAAAGGCTTAGTTCCTTTAGAAAGGTTTTTTGGCAATAATGATGTATTTTTTAAAGCCAGATGGTAAAATTGGCGGAGATAATACAGTTGACTGCAATATTGGTACATAAAATTAACCTATATTTGTTAAAGTTTCTAAATTTATTCTGCAAGAAACTAGAACTAAATATGTCAATTTTCTGAAGAAATATGCAGACATTTTTGCATGGTCCTATAGTGATTTAAAGACATATGTCAGAAGTATAATGGAACATACAATTCCTCTCAAAACAGAAGCAAAAACTGTAGCATAGAAGATAAGACATATTGATCCCATGTTGCTCCCTATTATTGAAAAGGAAATCAGAAAGATGTGGGAAGACAAAATAATTCTTCCCTTAAGATTTTCCAATTGTGTAACTAATATAGTCCCGGTTCGAAATAAGAATGGTGAATATAGAATTTGCATTGATTTCTGCAATTCGAACCAGTTTTCACTAAAGGATAATTATCCCTTACCCAAGATGGATCATGTTTTGCAGCAGGTAGTAGGCTCAAAGAGGTTGTCAATGATATATGGTTTCTCGGGATATAAAAAAATCTTAGTTGATAAACAAGACAGGGAGAAAACAAATTTCACTACACCCAGGGGAACATTTATGTACAATAAGATGCCTTTTGGTTTAATGAATTCAGGTTCAACATTTCAGTGGGCAATGGATATTGCCTTTGCAGGGGAAAAGGACAGGTTTGTAGTCATTTAGTTGGATGACATTATAGTCTTTTCAAAATCTGATGAAGATCATTTAAAACATTTCCAGCAAGTGTTTAATAAGTGTAGAATATTTGGTTTATCTTTGAACCCAAAGAAGTCATTCTTTTTTGTTCAAGAGGGAAAACTATTGGGGCACATAGTAACAGAAAATAGTATTTGTATTGACCCACAGAGAGTTGAGGCTATACAGAAAATTGGTTTACCTAGAAATAAGAAAGAATTACAATCATTATTAGGTAAAATCAATTTTTTGAGGCATTTTGTTCTGAACTTTGCAAAAATAATTAAACATATAAATGCCTTATTGAATAAAGATGCAGAATTCATATTGCAAGATGAATAAAAAAATTATTTCATAGCAATAAAATCTTCCCTGACTGAAGCCCCAGTGTTAATCATCCTTGATTTTGAGAAGAATTTTCTTTTTCATATTCTTCTGAGGAAACTATTGCAGTTGTTTTATTACAAAAGAACAAAGAAGGCTTGGAACAACCTATTTCTTTTTTCAGCCATTCATTAAGAGATGTTGAGTTCAAGTACAACTTGATCAAAAAATAGGCATATGCATTGGTAAAGGCTTTAAATTATTTTCGATTTTATGTTATACATTCAAAAGTCATTTCTTTTGTGCTAAATAGCGTTTTCAAGGATGTATTGTTGCAACCAGATACAAATGGTAGGAGGGGAAGATGGTTAACAAAAATTATGTAATTTGACATTGAAATCATACCTACTAAGCCAATAAAGGGATAGTGCTTAGCCCGCTTGATGGCAGAATAAAACTACAAAGCTCTAAATTTGAACATGGAGATACTTGAAGAAATAGATAAATAAGGTATATCTAATTATCCTGAAGTCTTTTATTCCAACTGGTATAAGGATATAGTGTACTTTTTATTAATCTCAGTTGTCCTCCAGAAATGGAAAAATCAAAGAAAAGGGTTTTTAAACTAAATGTTGTTAAGTATTGCATAATGGAAAGCAATCTTTATTGGAAAGATTGTGTAGGGGTTTCATTGAGATGTGTAGATGAGGTTGACCCACAAAATTTTATGTCAGAGATACATGCAGGTGTGTGTGGTGGACATTTATATTGGAAATCTACCACAGATAAAATTAAAAGAGTTGGTTATTATTGGCCAACTCTTTTCTCTGAAGTTTTCCTAAATTCAGGGCTTGCACTGAGTGTCAAAAGTTTAACGGTAAGCAAAAGATGCTCCCACTACCTCTCATTCCCATTTCAGTAGATGTCCCTTTCCAGCAGTGGGGGTTAGAATTCATTGGTGAGATTCATCCACCATCATCAGGACATTGTAGGTGGATTCTTATAGCCACAGACTATTTCACCAAGTGGATTGAAGTCATTCCAACCAGGGATGCCATTGACACGGTAATAATTAAATTTCTGTTGCAAAATATTATTTCTATATTTGGTTGCCCTCATAAGTTGGTGACCGACAATGCAATGGTTTTTAAATCTACCAAGATGAATAATTTTTGTCAGAAATATAATATTTATTTGACACATTCTACACCTTATTACCCCCAAGGTAATGGGTTATCTGAGTCATAAAACAAAATTCTAGTAAATATCATTAAGAAGATGATGCTAGAAAATAAAAGAAGCTCGGACACTCAGCTAGTTCATGCTCTTTGGGCAGACAGGGTGAGTAGCAAGAGAACAATTGGAGTTTCTCCCTTTCAACTTGTTTATGGTACTGATGTTGTGATGCCATTACAATTGGCCCTTCCTGTTATGAAGTTTTTACAGGATGAAATTGATAATTCAAATCCCATTCAGAGAAGAATGCTGCAATTTATAGAAGCTCATAAAATTTGGGAATCCCTGATGGATAAAGAACATCAATACAAAACCAAAGTATTTTTTTTTTTAAAAAAAGGGCAAACCAACATGTATTTTAAGAAAATGATTTGGTACTGTGCTGGGATGTAAGAAGAGAAGATCATGGAAAACATGGCAATTTCAACAACTTGTGGTTCGGGCCATTCAAAATTTCTTAAGTTCTAGAGAACAACACATTTCTGCTGAATCATTTAGATGATGATCAATTGAATGGGGATCTAGTCAATGGTCATTTTCTCAAAAAAAAAATTGTTTCTTAAGTTAGTCAGTCTTTCCATTGTAAATATTCGGAGTGTTGTTTCAATAAAAATCCATGCCCAATGGTATGTGTCTATAAATAGAGTCAATATTGAGTTCATTTAATGAAAAGATAGTTCTTGTCATTAGTTTATAAAATTGTAAAAGTCCTAAGAGTTTAAAGCACTGAATCTACGGTCCTTGAAGCCTCGCATGGAGGACTTCATCCCTAATAGGAGCCACTGTTAGCACTACAATTTTTCAAAGTCTAGTCACCATTGAATTTGTATCTTTGATCCTCTCTTGTCCCTTTAGCCCGTGGTTGAAGGCCCTGGAGGGTTAAAAAGTGTGTCAAAAATTTATTATTTCAACAAAATCCAATTTTTTTTTAGTCCAATAGTTTGTTTTTCTGTCTTAGAGTATTAGGGTAAATTTTCTGCTAAATAAGTCTTTAACTACCTTGAGTAGTTAAGGCCATGGATTCAGTTTGAGAGTATTATTTATCCATGATAATATCTTCTTAAAGTCAATAATCTAAGGTTAAGCATAAAATGTCAAAATCATCTGCTATTTCAGGAATAACAGGAAATTGCTACCTTTTTTGAAAAGTAGCAATTTTCCCAAAAAATTTGGTTTAAAAAAGCAACACAGAAATAACTATCTTTTTCAAAAAGTAGCAATTTTCTCAGAACTTGTATAAGTAGCTGAAAAGGAACTACTTAGGTGAAAAATCCCTACTCTTTTGGAACAATTGAAGGTCTTCTAAACAAAAGGTACTACCCTTTTGGAGAATAGTCATTTCTAGTTGGAGGATCACTAAAAAAGGGGTTGGCTATTCTAATTTCTAAGGTTAGTTATTCTAACGCTACTCATAAAAGCTGAAGCGGTTCAAAACTAAAGTACGCATAGTAGTTAGTTAATTATTTGGTGGAGTGAGTTGGCACATAAAAGAAAATAATTCAATTTCTTGTCATATAACCTCATCGTAATCAAGGGCATGCAGATATCAGGGGTCTACATTCACTGCTTCCCATAACTATTTTTCGAGAGAAAGCTACAATTCTAGGTTATCTTCCAGCAAACTTTTAGGGTTTCGTGGCTTGCTTCTGTTAATTTTTTTTACAGGTGTTCATCAACAGTTGAATTGGCTGTTAGTAAACCAGAATGGGTAAAAGTGGTAAGTTAAACTGCTTTGAGCCTTCTAATACATGGTTTGTTGACCACCATGCAAAGGCACAATTTCAAGTAGCTGGATGGTATCGTTTTTTGAAGAAATTCTCACGGGAGAATGTTGTGGTTTCTCAAGCATTTGTCGAATATTTCAATGGAGAGAAGGTAAAGCTGGGGTCTTAGAATTTCAAGATATCAAAAGCCATCATAGCACGATCTACCCAGCTGTCGGCTTCAGGCGAGTCATGGTTTAAAAGAAAAGTTTTGTTTGCAAAGGATTTAAAGGCCTACATCAAACCTGGGCATGCAAATGTGAATTGGACTCCTACTATCCATATTTCCTATTTTAAGGCTGAATGGAAGGGATTTATCACCATATTTAAATGTTATATCACCTGTGAGGGCAGGTTATCTATAGTTCATTAGTATGAAATGAGTTTTTTATCTCATATTTCAGGCTCTAGGCCTATGAACCTCACTTTCTTCAATTACAAATCACTGATAAAAATGTCTCAGAAAATACAATAAACCCTAAATTATTCACTCCATAATCTTTATCACCAGGGGATAATTAAAATTTTGGTGGTATATCATTTGAGGAAGAACAAAAACCACATGGAACAAGTTTCTAGCAGATGAGGGTTTCAGTAATATTATTTCAAGAAGAAAAGTGGGAAGGCCTTCAAAGAAGAAGACCCAGGTGGAAGAGTTGAAGCCTACACATATATTAACCCCTTTAGAAGTTTACCAATCATCCTCTCCATCAAGTAGGCAAACAAGAAGCTCATTTAGAAGAGCTAGAGTTTAAGTTACTATTCCTATACCTATGATGCAACCAACAAATGACGTTTATACCAAAAGGAAAAAGTTACCGAAGGAGCCACAAACCTTGGAGTCTTTCCAACAAGAAAATGAAAGCAGGTATAAACAAAAGTCCACTCTAGTTGAGAAGAATGTTATTTCTAAATACAAGGAAGAAGTTTCATCCTCTTCAATAAATAAATGGAGAAGGACTGATTTTGTCAGAAGGATCTTTAATGGAAGCTAGTAGTGTGGAGAAGGTCACCCCTAAACCATTAGCACAAAGCTCTGTTTCAAAGATTAGATAGGAGAGGGGAGAAGTCAATGTGACTCCACTGGCAAAGGAACCAAAAATAGCTCATATTTATTCCTCTCTAAGTTCATCAGCTAAGGGAAAGAGGAAAGTAATAATCTAGTCATACTCATCATTTGAGGAAGAGAGTAGTGAAATAGAGGTTGAATATGAGCAACAGAGCAAAGTTATCCAGAGGAGAAGAAGGCCTTCATACATTCTTAACCCATATATTCAAAGACCTCATACTAGAGCCAAAAATAATCTTAGGCTAACTAGCAAGCTAATAGCTAATACTTCTCTCAGAGACGAGATTATAAATATAGAGGAGAGTCCAGAAAATATTTCAGGAAAGAAGAAGGCTCAAAAGAAGAAACAAGCAGAGAGGAGAAAACCAAATAAGAGGGTCACTAAGCAAAAGGTCTTAGGTTGTTTTCTTATGTGCTAGATTACTTATTTTGAGCATTTAAGGCAAGTCAAATCTGAAGATCAATTTCATTTTGGGCCTATCTACAGATTTATCAGAAATTGCTACATTTTCCAAGAGGTATCTCTTAATTTTGGTCATAAGAAGATAAAAGGATAGGTTGTCTTGGTCTCAAGGGATGAAATTAGACGGTGATTAAGTATATGCTACTTCAGTGGTAATATTTCCTCTTCCCAGCCAAGTGTTATCGAGTGAGTTGTCTTCCAAATGTCACATTCGGTTAGTAGTTGTTGCACTTTTTGTGGATAAATATCCAAGTCACATTTAGTTAGTAATTGTTGCACTCTTTTGATGAACCCTTATTTAAAATGAGAGAGGGGGAGGGGGGTTGGGGGGGGGGGGTTGGGGGGTGGGGCGGTGAATCAGTTTAGTACATTCATGGACTTTTAAAACTTTCCTTTAAACTTATTTACACCTCCATTTCATAAGCAACTTAATATATAATTAAACAACAATCTTAATATGTGAGCAACAAGTGTTAAGAAGATTAAATACAGTACATCAACATATAATCATCATGAACTAGACAACAGATATAAGTGGAAAACCATAAGGGAGAAAACCACATATTATTATTGTTGTGATGCAAAAGCAAGCTACAACTCCCTCTCACCACTGATGGGTGAAAATGTGAAGTTGGGAAACACTTTTTGCCCTTTTTTGACGTTGAAAATTGTAATTTTCTATTTTTTTCAAATTCAAATCCACTAAACTCATATTTTTATTGCAAATTATGCTTTGACATAAAAACAAGAATTGTAGAGAATTGTCTTACCTCCATACCCATATTTAAAAATAAAAAAAAATTGACATATAGAGGGGTAAATTTCTTGTTTACTAACTGCATATACTTGAAATTTTCAGGCAAACATAAATAGTCACTTTATGATCCTTCACTTTTTTTAGGGAAGGTTATTCATTTTTTGGAAAAAAACCATAGCATCATAATCTTCATATATTGCACTAGTGCACAGACTATTTTTCGGTAATTTTTGGATTAAATCACTATTTTTTATTATTTTTTGAAATGGACGAAGACAAAAAAACAATGATGTTTCAGTACATTTTATGATCCTTTGATTTTCTTTTCAATGTGATCGTCAATAAGAAAAATGAAAGTACCCTTTTGAAGTAGACAGGGAGAGGAAGTGCAATATGATTTTTTTGAATTTTTTGGTGTCCTCATTTGAAATTTATTGAATTTTCATTTAGTGCAATTTTTCGAACAACGAAATTCCACAGTGACACAGTTTAGTAAAAAATTAATAAAAAATTGAATTTTTTAATGAAAATCCACAAATCTCATATCATCAAAAACTAGATTCAGAGATGAATCTAATGGTACTTGGTCTGACATATAACATTTTGTTTTTGTAGGTGTTCCGCCCCTCCAAAGTTGTAGGTTCCTGAAAACTGCAGAATTTTCTGGGTTTTTTGTTGACCAGAAACTCTCGGCCGAGATAATGTCTCGGACGAGAAATTTATAAAACTCTCGACCTAGAGTTTAACCCACCTAAAGTTACATTTAACTGCGTGGCCAAAATCTCGGCTGAAAGTTTAAAAAACTCTCGGACGAGAGTTTGCGCCCGAGAGTTTACCCGATGAAACTCTCGGTCGAGAGTTTAGAAAACTCTAGGACAAGAGTTTAGAAAACTCTATGCCGAGAGTTTTGAAAACTCTAGGACGAGAGTTTAGAAAACTCTAGGCCGAGAGTTTTATTAAATGTTTTAATCAAAATTTTTAGGGGTTTATATGTTTACGGTTTTATATGTTTAGGGTAATTTCCTCTTCTTTCTTTATCCTTTTTATCTAATTTAAGATATTTATTTCCCTCTTTTTAGATATGAATTTGTAATACTTTTTAGTTAATCTAAATAGTTATTAAAATAATTATAATATTTATAAAAATATTGAAATATTTTAATAATTAAATTGTTTTTAATTAAATATTTTTAATAAGTAACTTAATATTATCTTTAACCTTTTTAATTTTTCTTGAATACTTAAAGAATCCCCTAATAACTAATTAACTAATAATTATTTAATCTCCTTAACAACTAATTAAATAACTAACTCAATAACGACTAGCTTTCTAACGACTATAAAGGAGTTTATATGTTAGGGGTTTATATGTTTAAGGTTTTATATGTTTAGGGTTTAGGGGTTTATATGTTTAGGGTTTAGGGGTTTATATGTTAGGGGTTTACATGTTTAGGGTTTAAGGGGTCAAATGGGTTAGGGGTTTTGGGGTTTAGGGGCTTAAATAGGTTAGGGGTTAACAGGTTAGGGGTAGGGGTTAAGGGTTTAGAGGTTTAGAGTTTAGGGGGTTAAATGGGTTAGGGGTTAGGAATTAGGGTTTAAGGGGTCAAGGGTTAAGGGGTTAGAGGTTTAGGTGTTTAAGGGGTTGAATGGGTTATGAGTTGGGAATTAGGGTTTAAGGGGTTAGAGGTTTAGGGTTTAGGGGGTTAAATGGGTTAGGGTTGGTTTAGAGATTTAGGGGGTTAGGGGATTTAGCAGTTAAGGATTTTAGGGGTTAGAAGTTAGGGGTTAATGGGGTTAAATGGGTTAGGTTTTTAGGGGTTTGGGGTGTTGAATTGGTTAGGGGTTGGGAATTAGGGTTTAAGGGGTTAGGGGTTTAGAGGTTTAGGGTTTAGGGGGTTAAATGGGTTACAGGTTTAGAGGTTTAGGGGTTAGGGGATTTAGCAGTGAAGGATTTTAGAGGTTAGGGTTTTGGGGGTTAAATGGAATCCACACTTAAATGGGTTAGGATTTTAGGGGTTTAGGGTGTTAAATTGGTTAGGGGTTGGGAATTAGGGTTTAAGAGGTTAGGGGTTAAGGGTTTAGAGGTTTAGGGTTTAGGGGGTTAAATGGGTTATAGGTTTAGAGGTTTAGGGGGTTAGGGGATTTAGCAGTGAAGGATTTTAGGGGTTAGAGTTTAGGGTTTCGGGGCTTAAATGGAATCCACACTTAAATGGGTGAGGTTTTTAGGGGTTTAGGGTGTTGAATTGGTTAGGGGTTGGGAATTAGGGTTTAAGGGGTTAGGGGTTAAGGGTTTAGGGGATAGGAATTAGGGTTTAAGGGGTCAAGGGTTAATGTGTCAAGGGTTATGGGTTGGGAATTAGGGTTTAAGGGGTTAGGGGTTTTGGGGTTTAGGGACTTAAATGGGTTAGGGGTAGGGGTTAAGGGTTTAGAGGTTTAGGGTTTAGGGGTTAAATGGGTTAGGGGTTTAGAGGTTTAGTAGGGGTAAATGGGTTAGGGGTTAAGGGTTTAGAGGTTTAGGGTTTAGGGGGTTAAGGGTTTGGGGATTAGGAATTAAGGTTTAAGGGGTCAAGGGTTATGGGTTGGGAATTATGGTTTAAGGGGTTAGGGGTTAAGGGTTTAGAGGTTTAGGGTTTAGGGGGTTAAATGGGTTATAGGTTTAAAGGTTTAGGGGGTTAGGGGATTTAGCAGCGAAGGATTTTAGGGGTTAGGGGTTAAAGTTTTGGGGGTTAAATGGAATCCACACTTAAATGAGTTAGGCTTTTAGGGGTTTAGGGTGTTGAATTGGTTAGGGGTTTTTGGGTTTAGGGGGTTAAATGGGTTACAGGTTTAGAGGTTTAGGGGGTTAGGGGATTTAGCAGTGAAGGATTTTAGGGGTTAGGGGTTAGGGTTTTGGAGGTTAAATGGAATCCACACTTAAATGGGTTAGGTTTTTAGGGGTTTAGGGTGTTGAATTGGTTAGGGGTTTTGGGGTTTAGGGGCTTAAATGGGTTAGGGGTAGGGGTTAAGGGTTTAGAGGTTTAGGGTTTAAGGGTTAAATGGGTTAGAGGTTTAGAGGTTTAGTGGGGGTAAATGGGTTAGGGGTTAAGGGTTTAGAGGTTTAGGGTTTAGGGGGTTAAGGGTTTAGGGGTTAGGAATTACAGTTTAAGGTGTCAAGGGTTATGGGTTTGGAATTAGGGTTTAAGGGGTTAGGGGTTAAGGGTTTAGAGGTTTAGGGTTTAGGGGTTTATATGGGTTATAGGTTTAGAGGTTTAGGGGGTTAGGGGATTTAGCAGTGAAGGATTTTAGGGGTTGGGGGTTAGGGTTTTGGGGGTTAAATGGAATCCACACTTAAATGGGTTGGGTTTTTATGAGTTTAGGGTGTTGAATTGGTTAGGGGTTTTTGGGTTTAGGGGCTTAAATGGGTTAGGGGTTAATGGGTTAGGGGTAGGGGTTAAGGGTTCAGAGGTTTAGGGTTTAGGGGTTAAATGGGTTAGGGGTTTAGAGGTTTAGTGGGGGTGAATGAGTTAGGGGTTAAGGGTTTAGAGGTTTATGGTTTAGGAGGTTAAATGGGTTAGGGGTTAGGAATTAGGGTTTAAGGGGTTAAGGGTTAACGGGTTAGAGGTTTAGGTGTTTAAGGGGTTGAATGGGTTATGGTTTGGGAATTAGGTTTTAAGGGGTTACAGGTTTAGGGTTTAGGGGGTTAAATTGGTTAGGGGTGGTTTAGAGGTTCAGGGGGTTAGGGGATTTAGCAGTTAAGGATTTTAGGGGTTAGAAGTTAGGGGTTAACAGGTTAGTGGTAGGGGTTAAGGGTTTAGAGGTTTAGGGTTTAGGGGGTTAAATGGGTTAGGGGTTAGGAATTAGGGTTTAAGGGGTTGAGGGTTAAGGGGTTAGAGGTTTAGGTGTTTAAGGGGTTGAATGGGTTATGGGTTGGGAATTAGGGTTTAAGGGGTTATAGGTTTAGGGGTTTAGGGGATTTAGTAGTTAATAATTTTAGAGGTCAGAAGTTAGGGGTTAATGGAGTTAAATGGGTTAGGTTTTTAGGGGTTTAGGGTGTTGAATTAGTTAGGGGTTCAGAATTAGGGTTTTAGGGGTTAGGGGTTAAGGGTTTAGAGGTTTAGGGTTTAGGGGGTTAAATGGGTTACAGGTTTAGAGGTATAGGGGTTTAGGGGATTTAGCAGTGAAGGATTTTAGGGGTTAGGGGTTAGGGTTTTGGGGGTTAAATGGAATCCACACTTAAATGGTTAGATTTTTAAGGGTTTGGGGTGTTGAATTGGTTAGGGGTTTTGGGGTTTAGGGGCTTAAATGGGTTAAGGGTTTAGATGTTTAGGGGTCAAGAGTTAAATGGGTTAGGGGTTTAGAGGTTTAGTGGGGGTAAATGGGTTAGCGGTTAAGGGTTTAGAGGTTTAGGGTTTAGGGGGTTAAGGGTTTAGGGGTTAGGAATTAGGGTTTAAGGGGTCAAGGGTTATGGGTTGGGAATTAGGGTTTAAGGGGTTAGGGGTTAAGGGTTAGAGTTAGGGTTAGGGTTATCACAGGGATTCTGGGTTTAGGGTTTAGGGGTTAGGGGATTTATCGATGAGATTTTAAGGGGTTGAGGTTGGGATTTTGGTTAAATGGAATACACTTAAATGGGTTAGGTTTTTTGGGGTTTTGGGTGTTGATTTGGTTTGGGGTTTTGGGGTTTAGGGGCTTAAATGGGTTAGGGGTTAACGGGTTAGGGGTAGGGGTTAAGGGTTTAGAGGTTTAGGGTTTAGGGGTTAAATGGGTTAGGGGTTTAGAGGTTTAGTGGGGGTAAATGAGTTAGGGGTTAAGGGTTTATAGGTTTAGGGTTTAGGTGGTTAAATGGGTTAGGAGTTAGGAATTAGGGTTTAAGGAGTCAATGGTTAAGGGGTTAGAGGTTTAGGTGTTTAAGGGGTTGAATGGGTTATGGATTGGGAATTAGGGTTTAAGGGGTTATAGGTTTAGGGTTTAGGGGGTTAAATGGGTTAGGCTTGGTTTAGAGGTTTAGGGGGTTAGGGGATTTAGCAGTTAAGGATTTTAGGGGTTAGAAGTTAGGTGTTAACGGGTTAGGGGTAGGGGCTAAGGGTTTAGAGGTTTAGGTTTTAGGGGGTTAAATGGGTTAGGGGTTAGGAAATAGGTTTTAAGGGGTAAAGGTTTAAGGGGTTGAATGGGTTATGGGTTGCGAATTAGGGTTTAAGGGGTTATAGGTTTAGGGTTTAGGGGGTTAAATGGGTTAGGGTTGGTTTAGAGGTTTAGGGGGTTAGGGGATTTAGCAGTTAAAGATTTTAGGGGTTAATGGGGTTAAATGGGTTAGGTTTTTAGGTGTTTAGTGTGTTGAATTGGTTAGGGGTTCAGAATTAGGGTTTTAGGGGTTAGGGGTTAAGGGTTTAGAGGTTTAGGGTTTAGGGGGTTAAATGGGTTACAGGATTAGAGGTTTAGGGGGTTAGGGGATTTAGCAGTGAAGGATTTTAGGGGTTAAGGGTTAGTGTTTTGGGGGTTAAATGGTATCCACACTTAAATGGGTTAGGTTTTTAGGGGTTTACGGTGTTGAATTGGTTAGGGGTTGGGAATTAGGGTTTAAGGGGTTAGGGGTTAAGGGTTTAGGGGTTAGGAATTAGGGTTTAAGGGGTCAAGGGTTATGTGTTGGCACTTAGGGTTTAAGGGGTTAGGGGTTTTGTGGTTTAGGGGCTTAAATGGGTTAGGGGTTAACGGGTTAGGGGTAGGGGTTAAGGGTTTAGAGGTTTAGGGTTTAGGGGTTAAATAGGTTAGGGGTTTAGAGGTTTAGTGGGGGTAAATGGGTTAGGGATTAAGGGTTTAGAGGTTTAGGGTTTAGGGGGTTAAATGGGTTAGGCGTTAGGAATTAGGGTTTAAGGGGTCAAGGGTTAAGGGGTTAGAGGTTTAGGTGTTTAAGGGGTTGAATGGGTTATGGGTTGGGAAGTAGGGTTTAAGGGGTTATAGGTTTAGGGTTTAGGAGGTTAGATGGGTTAGGGTTGGTTTAAAGGTTTAGGGGGTTAGGGGATTTAGCAGTTAAGGATTTTAGGGGTTAACGGGTTAGGGGTATGGGTTAATGGTTTAAAGGTTTAGGGTTTAGGGGTTGAAATGGGTTAGGGGTTAGGAATTAGGGTTTAAGGGGTCAAGGGTTAAGGGGTTAGAGATTTAGGTGTTTAAGGGGTTGAATGTGTTATGGGTTGGGAATTAGGGTTTAACGGGTTATAGGTTTAGGGTTTAGGGGGTTAAATGGGTTAGGGTTGGTTTAGAGGTTTAGGGGGTTAGGGGAGTTAGTGCTGCTGGATTTAAAGGGTAAACTAGGGGTTAATTCAAGTTAGGGTATGGGTTGAAGGGGTTTAGAGGTTTAGGGTTTAGGGGGTTAAATGGGTTAGGGTTGGTTTAGAGGTTTAGGGGGTTAGGGGAGTTAGCAGTTAAGGATTTTAGGGGTTATAAATTAGGGGTTAACGGGTTAGGGGTATGGGTTAAGGGTTTAGAGGTTTAGGGTTTAGGGGGTTAAATGTGTTAGGGGTTAGGAATTAGGGTTTAAGGGGTCTAGGGTTAAGGGGTTAGAGGCTTAGGTGTTTAAAGGGTTGAATGGTTTATGGGTTGGGAATTAGGGTTTAAGGGGTTAGAGGTTTAGGGTTTAGGGAGTTAAATGGGTTAGGATTGGTTTAGAGGTTTAGGGTGTTAGGGGATTAGGGTTTAGAGGTTTAGGGTTTAGGGGATTAAATGGGTTATAGGTTTAGAGGTTTAGGGGGTTAGGGGATTTAGCAGTGAAGGATTTAGGGGTTAGGCGTTAGTGTTTTGGGGGTTAAATGGAATCCACACTTAAATGGGTTAGGTTTTTAGGGGTTTAGGGTGTTGAATTGGTTAGGGGTTGGGAATTAGGGTTTAAGGGATTTGGGGTTAAGGGTTTAGAGAACAGGGCCTAGGGGTTAAATGGAGCACAGGCTAGAGGCTAGGTTAGGATTTAAGAAGGATTTTAGGGGTTAGGGTTTAAGGGGTCAAGGGTTAAGGGGTTAGAGGTTTAGGTGTTTAAGGGGTTGAATGGGTTATGGGTTGGGAATTAGAGTTTAAGGGGTTATAGGTTTAGGGTTTAGGGGGTTAAATGGGTTAGGGTTGGTTTAGAGGTTTAGGGGGTTAGGGGATTTAGCAGTTAAGGATTTTAGGGGTTAGAAGTTAGGGGTTAATGGGGTTAAATGGGCTAGGTTTTTAGGGGTTTAGGGTATTGAATTGGTTAGGGGTTGGGAATTAGGGTTTAAGGGGTTAGGGGTTAAGGGTTTAGAGGTTTAGGGTTTAGGGGGTTAAATGGGTTGCAGTGTTAAGAGAAGGAGGTTAGGGATTTACGTGAAGGATTTTAGGGGTTAGGTTTTTAGGGTTAAATTGAATCCACACTTAAAATGTTTAGGTTTTTAGCGAGGGTGTTGGAATTGGTTAGGGTTGGGACTTATGGATTCTTAAGGGGTTAGGGGTTAAGGGTTTAGGGGTTAGGAATTAGGTTTAAGGGTTAGGTTTCCAGTTTTATATTTAAATAGGTTAGGTTATCTAGGTTAGGGTAGGTTAAGGGGTTGGGGTTAAGGGTTTAGAGGTTTAGCGTTTAGGGGTTAAATGTGTTGGGGGTTTAGAGGTTTAGTGGGGGTAAATGGGTTAGGGGTAAAGGGTTTAGAGGTTTAGGGTTTAGGGGGTTAAATGGGTTAGGGGTTAAGAATTAGTGTTTAAGGGGTCAAGGGTTAATGGGTTAGAGGTTTAGGTGTTTAAGGGGTTGAATGGGTTATGGGTTAGGAATTAGGGTTTAAGGGGCTATGGGTTTAGGGTTTAGGGGGTTAAATGGGTTAGGGTTGGTTTATAGGTTTAGGGGGTTAGGGGATTTAGAATTTAAGGATTTTAGGGGTTAGAAGTTAGGGGTTAATGGGGTTAAATGGGTTAGGTTTTTAGGGTTTTAGGATGTTGAATTGGTTAGGGGTTGGGAATTAGTGTTTAAGGGTTTAGGGGTTAAGGGTTTAGAGGTTTAGGGTTTAAGGGGTTAAATGGGTTACAAGTTTAGAGTTTTAGGGGGTATGGGGATTTAGCAGTGAAGGATTTTAGGGGTTAGGGGTTAGGGTTTTGGGGGTTAAATGTAATAAACACTTAAATGGGTTAGGTTTTTAGGGGTTTAGGGTGTTGAATTGGTTAGGGGTTTGGAATTAGGGTTTAAGGGGTTATGGGTTAGGAAATAGGGTTTAAGGGGTCAAGGGTTGTGGGTTGGGAATTAGGGTTTAAGGGGTTAGGGGTTTGGAGGTTTAGGTGGTTAAATGGGTTAGGATTGGTTTAGGGGATTTACCAGTTAAGGATTTTAGGGATTAGGAGTTAGGGGTTTTGGGATTTAGGTGCTTAAATGGGTTAGGGTTTAACGTGTTAGGGGTAGGGGTTAAGGGTTTAGAGGTTTATGGTTTACGGGTTAAATGGGTTAGGTATTTAGAGGTTTAGTGGGGGTAAATGGGTTAGGGGTTAAGGGTTTAGAGGTTTAAGGTTTAGGGGGTTAAGGGTTTAGGGGTTAGGAATTAGGGTTTAAGGGGTCAAGGGTTAGTTTTCTGCAATAACATAATTCTCCAATCCCATACACTTCTGCCCTGAATGTCACACTTAACATTTATTTCCTTTTCGGATAATATTCTTTATCCCCTTACATCCATACCTAGGAAAATAAACTTCATTTCAATTTAATCTTGTGAAACTAAAGTGGAATATAAGAGGACCCATTCCAAGAAGGGCATCTCACTCAATGTTCAAATAATATTGTTTATTCCCTTACATCCATACCTAGGAAAATAGATTTCCTTTCAAGTTAATCGTGTGAAACTGAAGTGGAAGATAAAGTAACCCATTCCAAGAAGCTCATCTCACTTCAAAAATTTCTCGAGATTTCCAAGAATTTATAACGATATTAAGGTGCTATGCATTGTCTCCTTTATCACCTCATTGCATTTAGTCAATTGTTTTTTAAATTTAAATTTATTCATTAATTTCAAAAAAAATGTTATATAAATTATATATAGTTGTTTTTATTTTGATTTATGTTTTAGAATTTTATTTTATTTATATTAATATATCAATTAGTGTTATATAAAATATTTTTATTTTTTTATATAACATTGATATTACAAAATATTGTAACAAATTTTATTTAATTAAATCTTCATGTATTTTTTATCATTAATAATAATAAAATAATTTAAAATAAAATTATAATTTTATTATTTTTTATCATTTTTTAATTTTAATAAAGTACTATTAAAATTATATAAAGTACCAATTCTAAAGTAGGGTTTAGGGTTTAGGGTTTAGGGGGTTAAATGGGTTACAGGTTTAGAGGTTTAGGGAGTTAGGGGATTTAGCAGTGAAGGATTTATGGGTTAGGGGTTAGGGTTTTAGGGGTTAAATGGAATCCACACTTAAATGGGTTAGGTTTTTAGGGGTTTAGGGTGTTGAATTGGTTAGGGGTTGGGAATTAGGGTTTAAGGGGTTAGGGGTTAAAGGTTTAGACGTTTAGGGTTTAGGGGGTTAAATGGGTTATATGTTTAGAGGTTTAGGGGGTTAGGGGATTTAGTAGTGAAGGATTTTAGGGGTTAGGGGTTAGGGTTTTGGGGGTTAAATTGAATCCACACTTAAATGGGTTAGGTTTTTAGGGGTTTAGGGTGTTGAATTTGTTAGGGGTTGGGAATTAGGGTTTAAGGGATTAGGGGTTAAGGGTTTAGCGGTTATGAATTAGGGTTTAAGGGGTCAAGGGTTATGGGTTGGGAATTAGGGTTTAAGAGGTTAGGGGTTTTGGGGTTTAGGGGCTTAAATGGGTTAAGGGTTAACGAGTTAGGGGTAGGGGTTAAGGGTTTAGAGGGTTAGGGTTTAGGGGTTAAATGGGTTAGGGGTTTAGAGGTTTAGTAGGGGTAAATGGGTTAGGGGTTAAGGGTTTAGAGGTTTAGGGTTTAGAGGTTTAGGGTTTAGGGGGTTAAGGGTTTAGCGGTTAGGAATTAGGGTTTAAGGGGTCAAGGGTTATGGGTTGGGAATTATGGTTCAAGGGGTTAAGGGTTAAGGGTTTAGAGGTTTAGGGTTTAGGGGGTTAAATGGGGTGAGAGGAGGGCTTTAAAGGCATGATAATTAGGGCACATGATTTTAGGGTTAGGGTTAGGTTTTGGGGTTAAATGGAACTGCACTTAAATGGGTTAGGTTTTTAGGGGTTTAGGTGTTGAATTGGTTAGGAGTTTTTGGGTTTAGGGTAATTTAAATGGGTTACACGTTTAGAGGTTTAGGGGGGAGGGATTTAGTAGTGAGGCTCAATATAGTTAGGGTTTGTAGTTACAATGAAACCATTCTTAAATGGGTTAGGTTTTTAGGGGTTTAGGGTGTTGAATTGGTTACGGGTTTTGGGGTTTAGGGGCTTAAATGGGTTAAGGGTTAAAGGGTTAGGGGTAGGGGTTAAGGGTTTAGAGGTTTAGGGTTTAGGGGTTAAATGGGTTAGGGGTTTAGAGGTTCAGTAGGGGTAAATGGGTTAGGGGTTAAGGGTTTAGAGGCTTAGGGTTTAGGGGTTAGGAATTATGGTTTAAGGTGTCAAGGGTTATGGGTTTGGAATTAGGGTTTAAGGGGTTAGGGGTTAAGGGTTTAGAGGCTTAGGGTTTAGGGGGTTATATGGGTTATATGTTTAGAGGTTTAAGGGGTTAGGGGATTTAGCAGTGAAGGATTTTAGGGGTTGGGGGTTAGGGTTTTTGGGGTTAAATGGAATCCACACTTAAATGGGTTAGGTTTTTAGGGGTTTAGGGTGTTGAATTGGTTAGGGGTTTTGGGGTTTAGGGGCTTAAATGGGTTAAGGGTTAATGGGTTAGGGGTAGGGGTTAAGGGTTCGGAGGTTTAGGGTTTAGGGGTTAAATGGGTTAGGGGTTTAGAGGTTTAGTGGGGGTAAATGGGTTAGGGGTTAAGGGTTTAGAGGTTTAGGGTTTAGGGGGTTAAATGGGTTAGGCATTAGAAATTAGGGTTTAAGGGGTCAAGGGTTAAGGGGTTAGAGGTTTAGGTGTTTAAGGGGTTGAGTGGGTTATGGGTTGGGAATTAGGGTTTAAGGGGTTATAGGTTTAGGGTTTAGGGGGTTAAATGGGTTAGGGTTGGTTTAGAGGTTTAGCGGGTTAGGGGATTTAGCTATACAGATACTTTAGGGTTAGAGGTTACCGGTTAATGGGGTTAAATGGGTTAGGTTTTTGGGGTTAAAATGGAATCCAATGACTTAAATGGGTTAGGTTTTTGTAAGCCAGGGTAAGAATTCATAGCTTAAGAAATAAATGGGCTCGTGGTTAACTGGCATGGCTAGGTTTAACCGTTTAGAGGCTTAGGGGTTTATGTATAATGGGTTAGGTTTAGAGGTTTAGTGGGGGTAAATGGGTTAGGGGGTTATGGCTAGAGGTTTAGGCTTAGGGGGTTAAGGGTTTAGGGTTAGAATTTAGTTTAAGGGGTCAAGGGTTATGGGTTGGGAATTAGGTTTAAGGGGGTTAGTTATTAAGGCTTTAGAGGTTTGGGGTTTAAGGGGTTATATAGTTATAGGTTTAGGAGCTTAGGGTGTTAGTTCTGAAGCACATTTTAGGTTAGTGGTAGGGTTTTGGTGGTTAAATGGAATCCACACTTAAATGGGTTAGGTTTTTAGGGGTTTAGGGTGTTGAATTGGTTACGAGTTTAGGGGTTTAGGGGCTTAAACGAGTTAGGGGTAGGGGTTAAGGGTTTAGGGGTTAAATGGGTTATGGTTTTAGAGGTTTAGTAGGGGTAAATGGGTTAGGGGTTAAGGCTTTATAGGTTTAGGGTTTAGGGGGTTAAGGGTTTAGGGGTTAGGAATTAGGTTTAGGTTCAAGGGCAGGCTGGGAATTATGGTTTTCATGTTGTGGTTATGGCTGAGGTTTAGGTCAGGGTTAAATGAGTATAGGTTTAGGGGTTAGGGGTTAGGGTTTTGGGGGTTAAATGGAATCCACACTTAAATGGGTTCTGTTTTTAGGGGTTTAGGGTGTTGAATTTGTTAGGGGTTTTTGGGTTTAGGGGCTTAAATGGGTTACAGGTTTAGAAGTTTAGGGGTTTAGGGGATTTAGCAGTGAGGGATTTTAGGGGTTAGGAGTTAGGGTTTTGGAGGTTAAATGGAATCCATACTTAAATGGGTTAGGTTTTTAGGGGTTTAGGGTGTTGAATTGGTTAGGGGTTTTTGGGTTTAGGGGCTTAAATGGGTTAGGGGTTAACGGGTTAGGGGTAGGGGTTAAGGGTTTAGAGGTTTAGGGTTTAGGGGTTAAATGGGTTAGGGGTTTAGAGGTTTAGTGGGGGTAAATGGGTTAGGGGTTAAGGGTTTAGAGGTTTAGGGTTTAGGGGTTAGGAATTAGGGTTTAAGGGGTCAAGAGTTATGTGTTGGGAATTAAGGTTTAAGGGGTTAGGGGTTAAGGGTTTAAAGGTTTAGGGTTTAGGGGGTTATATGGGTTATAGGTTTAGAGGTTTAGGGGGTTAGGGAATTTAGCAGTGATGGATTTTAGGGGTCTGGGGTTAGGGTTTTGGGGGTTAAATGGAGCCACTCTTAAATGGGTTAGGTTTTTAGGGGTTTAGGGTGTTGAAGTGGTTAGGGGTTTTGGGGTTTATGGGCTTAAATGGGTTAGGGGTATGGGTTAAGGGTTTAGAGGTTTAGGGTTTAGGGGTTAAATGTGTTAGGGGTTTAGAGGTTTAGTGGGGGTAAATGGGTTAGGGGTTAAAGGTTTAGAGGTTTAGGGTTTAGGGGGTTAAATGGGTTAGCCCAGTTAGGAATTAGGGTTTAAGGGGTCAAGGGTTAAGGGGTTAGAGGTTTAGGTGTTTAAGGGGTTGAATGGGTTATGGGTTGGGAATTAGGGTTTAAGGGGTTATAGGTTTTGGGTTTAGGGAGTTAAATGGGTTAGGGTTGGTTTAGAGGTTTAGGGGGTTAGGGCATTTAACAGTTAAGGATTTTAGGGGTTATAAGTTAGTGGTTAATGGGGTTAAATGGGTTAGGTTTTTAGGGGTTTATGGTGTCTAATTGGTTAGGGGTTGGGAATTAGGGTTTTAGGGGTTATAGGTTTTGGGTTTAGGGAGTTAAATGGGTTAGGGTTGGTTTAGAGGTTTAGGGGGTTAGGGCATTTAACAGTTAAGGATTTTAGGGGTTATAAGTTAGTGGTTAATGGGGTTAAATGGGTTAGGTTTTTAGGGGTTTATGGTGTCTAATTGGTTAGGGGTTGGGAATTAGGGTTTTAGGGGTTAGGGGTTATGGTTTAGAGGTTTAGGGTTTAGGGGGTTAAATGGGTTACAGGTTTAGAGGTTTAGGGGATTAGGGGATTTAGCAGTGAAGGATTTTAGGGGTTAGGGGTTAGGGTTTTCGGGGTTAAATGGAATCCACACTTAAATGGGTTAGGTTTTTAGGCGTTTAGGGTGTTGAATTGGATAGGGGTTGGGAATTAGGGTTTACAAATAGGGCGACATTTAGGCTAGGAACAGCTTGCTGTGGCCGCGCGGGGTTGGGAACAGGCTTGGCGTTAGGGTTTGGGGTTTAGGCTTAAATGGGTTTAGTGCTGTTCAGTTAGGTTAGGGTTAAGTGTCAGAGTTTTAATGTTTAGGGGTAAAATGGGTTATGGGTTTAGAGGTTTAGTGGGGTAAATGGGTTAGGGGTATGATATTATAAAGGCCTGGTAATATAGGTTAATGGGTTAGAGGTTTAGGTGTTTAATTATTCAATGGGTTATGGGTTGGGAATTAGGGTTTAAGGGTTATAGGTTAGGTTTAGGGGCTAAATGGGCTAGGGTTGAATAGAAGAAATAGTATCAGCGCTAAGGATTTTAGGGGTTAATGGGGTTAAATGGGTTAAGATTTTGGGGTTTTAGGGTGTTGAATTGGTTAGGGGTTAAGGGTTTAGAGGTTTAGGGGGTTAGGGGATTTAGCAGTGAAGGATTTTAGGGGTTAGGGGTTAGGGTTTCAGGGGTTAAATGGAATAAACACTTAAATGGGTTAGGTTTTTAGGGGTTTGGGGTGTTGAATTGGTTAGGGGTTGGGAATTAGGGTTTAAGGGGTTAGGGGTTAGGAAATAGGGTTTAAGGGGTCAAGGGTTATGGGTTGGGAATTAGGGTTTAAGGGGTTAGGGGTTTGGGGGTTTAGGGGGTTAAATGGGTTAGGATTAGTTTAGAGGTTTAGGGGGTTAGGGGAGTTAGCAGTTAAGGATTTTAGGGGTTAGGAGTTAGGGGTTTTGGGGTTTAGGTGCTTAAATGGGTTAGGGGTTAACATGTTAGGGGTAGGGGTTAAGGGTTTATTGTTTTAGGGTTTAGGAGTTAAATGGGTTAGGGATTTAGAGGTTTAGTGGCGGTAAATGGGTTAGGGGTTAAGGGTTTAGAGGTTTAAGGTTTAGGGGGTTAGGGGTTAAGGGTTTAGAGGTTTAGGGTTTAGGGGGTTATATGGGTTACAGGTTTAGAGGTTTAGGGGGTTAGTGAATTTTGCAGTGATGGATTTAGGGTTTGGGGGTTAGGGTTTTGGGGGTTAAATGGAGCCACTCTTAAATGGGTTAGGTTTTTATGGGTTTAGTGTGTTGAAGTGGGTAGGGGTTTTGGGGTTTAGGGGCTTAAATGGGTTAGGGGTTAACGGGTTAGGGGTATGGGTTAAGGGTTTAGAGGTTTAGGGTTTAGGCGTTAAACGGGTTAGGGGTTTAGAGGTTTAGTGGGGGTAAATGGGTTAGGGGTTAAAGGTTTAGAGGTTTAGGGTTTAGGGGGTTAAATGGGTTAGCCCAGTTAGGAATTATGGTTTAAGGGGTCAAGGGTTAAGGGGTTAGAGGTTTAGGTGTTTAAGGGGTTGAATGGGTTATGGGTTGAGAATTAGGGTTTAAGGGGTTATAGGTTTAGGGTTTAGGGGGTTAAATGGGTTAGGGCTGGTTTAGAGGTTTAGGGGGTTAGGGGAGTTAGCAGTTAAGGATTTTAGGGGTTAGGAGTTAGGGGTTTTGGGGTTTAGGTGCTTAAATGGGTTAGGGGTTAACATGTTAGGGGTAGGGGTTAAGGGTTTATTGTTTTAGGGTTTAGGAGTTAAATGGGTTAGGGATTTAGAGGTTTAGTGGCGGTAAATGGGTTAGGGGTTAAGGGTTTAGAGGTTTAAGGTTTAGGGGGTTAGGGGTTAAGGGTTTAGAGGTTTAGGGTTTAGGGGGTTATATGGGTTACAGGTTTAGAGGTTTAGGGGGTTAGTGAATTTTGCAGTGATGGATTTAGGGTTTGGGGGTTAGGGTTTTGGGGGTTAAATGGAGCCACTCTTAAATGGGTTAGGTTTTTATGGGTTTAGTGTGTTGAAGTGGGTAGGGGTTTTGGGGTTTAGGGGCTTAAATGGGTTAGGGGTTAACGGGTTAGGGGTATGGGTTAAGGGTTTAGAGGTTTAGGGTTTAGGCGTTAAACGGGTTAGGGGTTTAGAGGTTTAGTGGGGGTAAATGGGTTAGGGGTTAAAGGTTTAGAGGTTTAGGGTTTAGGGGGTTAAAATGGTTAGCCTGGGCTAGGAATTATGGTTTAAGGGGTCAAGGGACAAGGGGTTAGAGGTTTAGGTGTTTAAGGGGTTAACAAGCTATGGGTTGAGAATTAGGGTTTAAGGGGTTATAGGTTTAGGTTTAGGGTTAAATGGGTTAGGGGTCAAGCTTTGAGGTTTAGGGGGTTAGGGGATTTAACAGCTTAAGGATTTTAGGGGTTAGAAGTTAGTGGTTAATGGGGTTAAATGGGTTAGGTTTTAGGTTTAGGTGTCTAATTGGTTAGGGGTTGGGAATTAGGGTTTTAGGGGTTAGGTTTAGGTTTAGGGTTAAACAAGGTGTTTAGAGGTTTTGGGGGTTAGGGGATTTAGCAGTGAAGGATTTTAGGGGTTAGGGGTTAGGGTTTTGGGGGTTAAATGGAATCCACACTTAAATGGGTTAGGTTTTTAGGCGTTTATGGTGTTGAGTTGGTTAGGGGTTGGGAATTAGGGTTGAAGGGTTTAGGGGTTAGGAATTAGGGTTTAAGGGGTCAAGGGTTATGGGTTGGGAATTTGGGTTTAAGGGGTTAGGGGTTTTGGGGTTTAGGGGCTTAAATGGGTTAGGGGTTAACGAGTTAGGGGTAGGGGTTAAGGGTTTAGAGGTTTAGCGTTTAGGGGTTAAATGGGTTAGGGGTTTAGAGGTTTAGGGGGGTAAATGGGTTAGGGGTTAAGGCTTTAGAGGTTTAGGGTTTAGGGGGTTAAATGGGTTAATGGTTAGGAATTAGTGTTTAAGGGGTCAAGGGTTAATGGGTTAGAGGTTTAGTTGTTTAAGGGGTTGAATGGGTTATGGGTTGGGAATTAGGGTTTAAGGGGTTATAGGTTTAGTGTTTAGGGGGTTAAATGGGTTAAGGTTGGTTTAGAGGTTTAGGGGGTTAGGGGATTTAGCAGTTAAGGATTTTAGGGGTTAATAGGGTTAAATGGGTTAGGTTTTTAGGGGTTTAAGGTGTTGAATTGGTTAGGTGTTGGTAATTAGGGTTTAAGGGGTTAGGGGTTAAGGGTTTAGAGGTTTAGGGTTTAGGGGGTTAAATGGGTTATAGGTTTAGAGGTTTAGGGGATTTAGTAGTGAAGGATTTTAGGGGTTAGGGGTTAGGGTTTTGGGGGTTAAATGGAATAAACACTTAAATGGGTTAGGTTTTTAGGGGTTTAGGGTGTTGAATTTGTTAGGGGTTGGGAATTATGGTTTAAGGGGTTAGGGGTTAGGAAATAGGGTTTAAGGGGTCAAGGGTTATGGGTTGGGAATTAGGGTTTAAGGGGTTAGGGGTTTGGAGGTTTAGGGGGTTAAATGGGTTATGATTAGTTTAGAGGTTTAGGGGGTTAGGGGATTTAGCAGTTAAGGATTTTAGGGGTTAGGAGTTAGGGGTTTTGGGGTTTAGGTGCTTAAATGGGTTAGGGGTTAAAGTCTCAGGGGTAGGGGTTAAGGGTTTAGAGGTTTATGGTTTAGGGGTTAAATGGCTTAGGGATTTAGAGGTTTAGTGGGGGTAAATGGGTTAGGGGTTAAGGGTTTAGAGGTTTAAGGTTTAGGGGGTTAAGGGTTTAGGGGTTAGGAATTATGATTTAAAGGGTCAAGGGTTATTTTTCTGCAATAAAATAATTCTCCAATCCCATACACTTCTGCTTGGAATGTCACACTTAACATTCATTTCCTTTTCAGATAATATTCTTTATCCCCTTACATCCATACCTAGGAAAATAACCTTCATTTCAATTTAATATTGTGAAACTAAAGTGGAATATAAGAGGACCCATTCCAAGAAGGGCATCTCACTCAATCTTCAAATAATATTGTTTATTCCCTTACATCCATACCTAGGAAAATAGATTTCCTTTCAAGTTAATTGTGTGAAACTGAAGTGGAAGGTAAAGTGACCCATTCCAAGAAGCTCATCTCACTTCAAAAATTTCTCGAGATTTCCAAGAATTTATAACGATATTAAGGTGCTATGCATTGTCTCCTTTATCACCTCATTGCATTTAGTCAATTGTTTTTTAAATTTAAATTTATTCATTAATTTCAAAAAAAAATTATATAAATTAGATGTAGTTGTTTTTATTTTGATTTATGTTTTAGAATTTTATTTTATTTATATTAATATATCAATTAGTTTTATATAAAATATTTTTAGTTTTTTATATAACATTGATATTACAAAATATTGTAACAAATTTTATTTAATTAAATCTTCATGTATTTTTTATCATTAATAATAATAAAATAATTTAAAATAAAATTATTATTTTATTATTATTTATCATTTTTTAATTTTAATAAAGTACTGTTAAAATTATATAAAGTACCAATTCTAAAGTAGGGTTTAGGGTTTAGGGTTTAGGGGGTTAAATGGGTTACAGGTTTAGAAGTTTAGGGTGTTAGGGGATTTAGCAGTGAAGGATTTAGGGGTTAGGGGTTAGGGTTTTGGGGGTTAAATGGAATCCACACTTAAATGGGTTAGGTTTTTAGGGGTTTAGGGTGTTGAATTGGTTAGGGGTTGGGAATTAGGGTTTAAGGGGTTAGGGGTTAAGGTTTTAGAGTTTTAGGGTTTAGGGGGTTAAATGGGTTACAGGTTTAGAGGTTTAGGGGGTTAGGGGATTTAGCAGTGAAGGATTTTAGGGGTTAGGGGTTAGGGTTTTTGGGGTTAAATTGAATCCACACTTAAATGGGTTAGGTTTTTAGGGGTTTAGGGTGTTGAATTGGTTAGGGGTTGGGAATTAGGGTTTAAGGGATTAGGGGTTAGGAATTAGGGTTTAAGGGGTCAAGGGTTATGGGTTGGGAATTAGGGTTTAAGGGGTTAGGGGTTTAGGGGTTTAGGGGCTTAAATGGGTTAAGGGTTAACGGGTTAGGGGTAGGGGTTAAGGGTTTAGAGGTTTAGGGTTTAGGGGTTAAATGGGTTAGGGGTTTAGAGGTTTAGTAGGGGTAAATTAGTTAGGGGTTAAGGGTTTAGAGGTTTAGGGTTTAGGGGGTTAAGGGTTTAGGGGTTAGGAATTAGGGTTTAAGGGGTGAAGGGTTATGGGTTGGGAATTATGGTTTAAGGGGTTAGGGGTTAAGGATTTAGAGGTTAAGGGTTTAGGGGGTTAAATGGGGTATATGTTTAGAAGTTTAGGGGGTTACAGGATTTAGCAACGAAGGATTTTAGGGGTTAGGGGTTAGGGTTTTGGGGGTTAAATGGAATCCACACTTAAATGGGTTAGGTTCTTAGGGGTTTAGGGTGTTGAATTGGTTAGGGGTTTTTGGGTTTATGGGCTTAAATGAGTTACAGGTTTAGAGGTTTAGGGGGTTAGGGGATTTAGCAGTGAGGGATTTTAGGGGTTAGGGGTTAGGGTTTTGGGGTTTAAATGGAATCCATTCTTAAATGGGTTAGGTTTTTAGGGGTTTAGGGTGTTGAATTGGTTAGGGGTTTTGGGGTTTAGGGGCTTAGATGGGTTAGGGGTTAACAGGTTAGGGATAGGGGTTAAGGGTTTAGAGGTTTAGGGTTTAGGGGTTAAATGGGTTAGGGGTTTAGAGGTTTAGTGAGGGTAAATGGGTTAGGGGTTAAGGGTTTAGAGGTTTAAGGTTTAGGGGTTAGGAATTAGGGTTTAAGGGGTCAAGAGTTATGGGTTGGGAATTAAGGTTTAAGGGGTTAGGGGTTAAGGGTTTAAAGGTTTAGGGTTTAGGGGGTTATATGGGTTATAGGTTTAGAGGTTTAGGGGGTTAGGGGATTTAGCAGTGAAGGATTTTAGGGGTTGGGGGTTAGGGTTTTGGGGATTAAATGGAATTCACACTTAAATGGGTTAGGTTTTTAGGGGTTTAGGGTGTTGAATTGGTTAGGGGTTTTGGGGTTTAGGGGCTTAAATGGGTTAGGGGTTAACGGGTTAGGGGTAGGGGTTAAGGGTTTAGAGGTTTAGGGTTTAGGGGTTAAATGGGTTAGGGGTTTAGAGGTTTAGTGGGGGTAAATGGGTTAGGGGTTAAAGGATTAGAGGTTTAGGGTTTAGGGGGTTAAATGGGTTAGCTCGGTTAGGAATTAGGGTTTAAGGGGTCAAGGGTTAAGGGGTTAGAGGTTTAGGTGTTTAAGGGGTTGAATGGGTTATGGGTTGGGAATTAGGGTTTAAGGGGTTATAGGTTTAGGTTTTAGGGGGTTAAATGGGTTAGGGTTGGTTTAGAGGTTTAGGGGGTTAGGGGATTTAGAAGTTAAGGATTTTAGGGGTTAGAAGTTACTGATTAATGGGGTTAAATGGGTTAGGTTTTTGGGGGTTAAATGGAATCCACACTTAAATGGGTTAGGTTTTTATGGTTTTAGGGTGTTGAATTGGTTAGGGGTTTTGGGGTTTAGGGGCTTCAATGGGTTAGGGGTAGCGTTTAAGGGTTTAGAGGTTTATGGTTTATGGGTTAAATGGGTTAGGGGTTTAGAGGTTTATGGTTTATGGGTTAAATGGCTTAGGGGTTGAGAGGTTTAGTGGGGGTAAATGGGTTAGGGGTTAAGGGTTTAGAGGTTTAGGGTTTAGGGGGTTAAGGGTTTAGGGGTTAGGAATTATGGTTTAAGGGGTTAAGGGTTATGGGTTGGGAATTAGGGTTTAAGGGGTTAGCGATTAAGGGTTTAGAGGTTTGGGGTTTAGGGGGTTATATGGGTTACAGGTTTAGAGGTTTAGGGGGTTAGGGGATTTAGCAGTGAAGGATTTTAGGGGTTGGGGGTTAGGGTTTTGGGGGTTAAATGGAATCCACACTTAAATGTGTTAGGTTCTTAGGGGTTTAGGGTGTTGAATTAGTTACGAGTTTAGAGGTTTAGGGGCTTAAACGGGTTAGGGGTAGGGGTTAAGGGTTTAGAGTTTTAGGGTTTAGGGGTTAAATGGGTTAGGGTTTTAGAGGTTTAGTAGGGGTAAATGGGTTAGGGGTTAAGGGTTTAGAGGTTTAGGGTTTAGGGGGTTAAATGGGTTAGCCCGGTTAGGAATTAGGGTTTAAGGGGTCAAGGGTTAAGGGGTTATACGTTTAGGTGTTTAAGGGGTTGAATGGGTTATGGGTTGGGAATTAGGGTTTAAGGGGTTATAGGTTTAGGGTTTAGGGGGTTAAATGGGTTAGGGTTGGTTTAGAGGTTTAGGGGGTTAGGGGATTTAGAAGTTAAGGATTTTAGGGGTTAGAAGTTAGTGGCTAATGGGGTTAAATGGGTTAGGTTTTTAGGGGTTTAGGGTGTCTAATTGGTTAGGGGTTGGGAATTAGGGTTTTAGGGGTTTGGGGTTAAGGGTTTAGAGGTTTAGGGTTTAGGGGGTTAAATGGGTTACAGGTTTAGAGGTTTAGGGGGTTAGGGGATTTAGTAGTGAAGGATTTTAGGGGTTAGGGGTTAGGGTTTTGGGGGTTAAATGGAATCCACACTTAAATGGGTTAGGTTTTTAGGGGTTTACGAGATTGAATTGGTTAAGGGCTGGGAATTAGGGTTTAAGGGGTTAGGGGTTTTGGGGTTTAGGGGCTTAAATGGGTTAGGGGTTAACGAGTTAGGGGTAGAGGTTAAGGGTTTAGAGGTTTAGCGTTTAGGGGTTAAATGGGTTAGTGGTTTAGAGGTTTAGTGGGGGTAAATGGGTTAGGGGTTAAGGATTTAGAGGTTTAGGGTTTAGGGGGTTAAATGGGTTAGGGGTTAGGAATTAGTGTTTAAGGGGTCAAGGGTTAATGGGTTAGAGGTTTATGTGTTTAAGGGGTTGAATGGGTTATGGGTTGGGAATTAGGGTTTCAGGGGTTATAGGTTTAGGTTTTAGGGGGTTAAATGGGTTAGGGTTGGTTTAGAGGTTTAGGGGGTTAGGGGATTTAGCAGTTAAGGATTTTACGGGTTAGAAGTTAGGGGTTAATGGGGTTAAATGGGTTAGGTTTTTAGGGGTTTAGGGTGTTGAATTGGTTAGGGGTTGGGAATTAGGGTTTAAGGGGTTAGGGGTTAAGGGTTTAGAGGTTTAGGGTTTAGGGGGTTTATAGGTCTAGAGGTTTAGGGGATTTAGCAGTGAAGGATTTTAGGGGTTAGGGGTTAGGGTTTTGGGGGTTAAATGGAATAAACACTTAAATGGGTTAGGTTTTTAGGGGTTTAGGGTGTTGAATTGGTTAGGGGTTGGGAATTAGGGTTTAAGGGGTTAGGGGTTAGGAAATAGGGTTTAAGGGTTCAAGGGTTATGGGTTGGGAATTAGGGTTTAAGGGGTTAGGGGTTTAGAGGTTTAGGGGGTTAAATGGGTTAGGATTGGTTTAGAGGTTTAGGGGGTTAGGGGATTTAGCAGTTAAGGATTTTAGGGGTTAGGAGTTAGGGGGTTTGGGGTTTAGGTGCTTAAATGGGTTAGGGGTTAACGTGTTAGGGGTACGGGTTTAGGGTTTAGGGGTTAAATGGGTTAGGGATTTATAGGTTTAGTGGGGGTAAATGGGTTAGGGATTTAGAGGTTTAGTGGGGGTAAATGGGTTAGGGGTTAAGGGTTTAGAGGTTTAAGGTTTAGGGGGTTAAGGGTTTATGGGTTAGGGGTTAGGAATTAGGGTTTAAGGGGTCAAGGGTTAAGGGGTCAAGGTTTAGTTTTCTGCAATAACATAATTCTCCAATACCATACACTTATGCTTGGAATGTCACACTTAACATTCATTTCCTTTTCGGATAATATTCTTTATCCCCTTACGTCCATACCTAGGAAAATAAACTTCATTTCAATTTAATCTTGTGAAACTAAAGTGGAATATAGGAGGACCCATTCCAAGAAGGGCATCTCACTCAATGTTCAAATAATATTGTTCATTCTCTTACATCCATACCTAGGAAAAAAGACTTCCTTTCAAGTTAATCGTGTGAAACTGAAGTGGAAGATAAAGTGACCCATTCCAAGAAGCTCATCTCACTTCAAAAAATTCTCGAGCTTTCCAAGAATTTATAACAATATTAAGGTGCTATGCATTGTCTCCTTTATCACCTCATTACATTTAGTCAATTGTTTTTTAAATTTAAATTTATTCATTAATTTCAAAAAAAATATTATATAAATTATATATAGTTGTTTTTATTTTGATTTATGTTTTAGAATTTTATTTTATTTATATTAATATATCAATTAGTTTTATATAAAATATTTTTATTTTTTTATATAACATTGATATTACAAAATATTGTAAGAAATTTTATTTAATTAAATCTTCATGTATTTTTTTATCATTAATAATAATAAAATAATTTAAAATAAAATTATAATTTTATTATTTTTTATCATTTTTTAATTTTAATAAAGTACTATTAAAATTATATAAAGTACCAATTATAAAGTACCAAGAGTTTTATTTAAAATAAAGTACCAATTCTAACAACTTAATAATTTTGGCGTTTTATTATAGGAATAAAAATCTCGAACGAGAGTTGAAAAAACTCTCATACGAGAGTTTTTAAAACTCTCATACGAGAGCTTTTAAAATTCTCATATGAGAGTTTTTTAAACTCTCATCAAGATTTTTTTTAACTATCGTCCGAAAGTCTTCTCGAGAGTTTCCGTCAATAAAACTCTCGGACCAGAAAATGCATAACTCTCGTCCGAGAGATTTTTAACTCCGGTTAAACCCAATAAAACTCTCGGACGAGAGTTTTTAAAACTCTCGTTCGAGAAATAGAGTTGACTATTTTCTCGGACGAGAAATTAAAAATTTCTCCCAAATTCTAGCCGTCCGCCAAAAAGTGTTTCCCAACTTCGCGATTTCACCCTGATTTTCTGTAGGATCCAACCTACAGGAGGCTGCTACCTCAAATTCTGCAAGCTACAACTTGCAAGGAAGCTCCAACTCCCATCTATTTTTTGCAAGATACAACCCACAGGAGGCTCCTCCCTCAACCAGCTACAACTGGACATATATCAAGCTACAACTTGATATGGAAGCACCAACTCCCTCACACTAAAATAAAATCATATGATGATTTTCCTGGATATCAAATCTGTTTTTCTCCTTCTTCACTGCTACCCTTCTAGCCTTCTAATATACTTCATATCAGCTTTGGATGTGCACAACTTCTCTATCTACTCTCACTCATTCTTCCACTATCTGACCTCTATATCCACATTACAATAACATCATTTATAGAGATCACTTCATGGCTATTTTCAATCTATATGGGAATATGAAGTGAGCAGACATGACTCTTTTCCTTCCACCCACTCATTTCCTCACTCAGCATATTCAAGATGTTACAAAAATATATACACTTGTTTCAGTATTAAATTGGAGTTTTTCTTTGCCTTGGAGACTTTCCTTTGCATCACAAAAAATATAAAATAATTAATGAATTTACAAATTAAAATTACAAGAATATTTCAATTCAACCCTTTCAGCTTCTTGATTTTCTTTCATTTTTTCTTCTCTGCGTGCTATCCCTTTGTCTTCTCTGCATGCTGTTATATTTCCAACTGTGCTGCAACATTACTGTATTAGCCTGACTTGACCCATACCTTTATGTTTTACACTACATCTGCCTATTGCATATCTTACCTACAATGTTCTATGCTCTTCTCTTCTCCTTTGCTCTATGTCGGGTTACTTACCCAGAGCCTTTCCTCTTGCATTTAACCTTTCCTTTTAACTCATTGCTGCAACCACGTACAACACTGTTCTGCACGGGGTCAGATCCTTTTACTTACCCGAGCCTTTTCTTACTGTGTTTAGCCTTTTCTTTTGTTATCTGAGTCTTTTCTTCCGCATTCGGCCTTTTCCTTTGTTACCCGAGTCGACCTCCAGTTCCATGCTTTTCTTCATAAAACTAGCGCAAACACATTAAACCTTGGACCTGAAATATATTAATATTAACCTCTGAGCCGCATCATGTTCACTTCACAAATCACACTTTGCACTTTGATGTTCCATAGATTTTACATTATAATCTCATTTTCCTCCTCTGATGTGATTTAACACCGGAAAAGCTTTACATACGGATTTGAAATCCTTTGGATTTTGCCTTTGAAACTACATCGCATCCGAGCCTCTTTATCGCACTTCGCAACTTTGCCAATTAACAGATTTTTCAATGCTTGCAATTCTGTGATTTTGCAAATCGTAGAAAACTCCTTATCGCTCGTCTCACCTTAAAAAAATAATTTGCGAAGTCTTAACATATAAACATGAGAATATCCGATTGCGATGTGCGGTATACAGGCTAGGTCCATGTCATCTCCACATCATTGTGCCATGTCACCTTGCCATGTCACTGCCATGTCATTGCCATGTCACTGCCATATCATTGCGACGTTGTCATAAATTAACTGCGATCTGTGGGGTTTGGGCCACGTCATCTACCACCTCAGCTTGCCACATCACTGCTACGTCATATCCACATCACTGCCACATCATATTTTCACATCATCGCCCGCACTTCGCATTTCACATTTTCTGTGTTTTATTGCTTCACAACTTCATTAACATACGTCCCCGCAACTTCGCAACTTTACTAATTTCAATTCTTGTGATTTCTACTAAACCTTATCGCATGCGATGTGTGATATAATTCCCATTGCATATTAATTAACTTGCAGAGTCTTTACATACAAATATAAAACTCATTGATGGTGATGTGCGCTATGCGATAAAGGGTTTGGGCCCAAATCTTCCCAACTCATTCATGACCCGCTACACTGATCTGAACGTATTCCATAGCGCAACTCTTTGAGATTTTCTGAACTTAAAATAACACGCCTTGACCCGCTCATGCATGAGTTTGTCCACGTTCACGACTTGACCCTACTTGTTGCCTTATCTCACGATTGATAAAGATTATAATGCTGCTCCTTGCTTCTTTGCTGCTTCTTTTCCTTATTGCTAGTTCTAGTGCTACTCCTTTGTGATCCTTTGCCATCAATGAAAATATTTCCAACAGTCTCCCCCTTTGGAATTTATGGAAACACATCCACCAATACTTCGATACTTCCTCCAAGAATTCCTCCCCCTTTCATTTTGAGAAGTGTCTTTCTTCCTCTGCTTGATTTTTAGAAGTGCCTTTCTTCTTCTGCTTGATTTTTAGAAGTGCCTTTCTTCTTCTGCTTGATTTTCCTCCCCCGTTACATTTTGTCTTTATACCTTGCTGCTCCAGACTAGTGTATAAGAGTTTTTGGGAGAACACTTTGAAACTTGTTGAGATAGCATGAATGGAAGGCTTGTCACCATATAATGTTATGTACTTTAGTCCCTTACTACTTGATAGTGGTGATATGTGCTAGACTTTTGAAGATATAATCACTTGATGTACTTTTTCCATAATACTCTGATCCTGAGGACTTGTACCATACCACTACTCCACTAACAACACTTGGTATTCTACTGATAGGCAGGATGCTTGCTCTAAATACCAATAATTGATGAATGATGTAATGATATAATGATGATAACCATTTCTCTTATTCATCCTTCTTAAGAAGATTTTAATTCATTATTAACACTTGCAGAGAGACATGTAGTGTAATAATCCTCTGTAGATCTTTACCATCTCCATAGCTCTAGCTCTTTTGTGACAACTTTTATGGGATGCTCTCCCCCCTGGAATGATTCTTCTTGTTTGATATTGACTTGTCTACTGCATTGTTTCTATTCTTGATATCGCAGCCTTTGCTAGTGCATTTTCATCGTCATCATATATATATATATATATATATATATTATTTTATTTTATTTATTATTTATTTATTATTTTTTTCTGATCATATTAGAGAGTATCATTTGCAGACATTACCCCTAGTTTGTCTCTTACATATTCGAATGGTTCTCTAGCAAGAGGTTTTGTGAAAATGTCTATTGTTTGTTCCTTTTTTGGTACATATTCCATCTTTACTATTTTCTCTGCTACTTGTTCTTTGAGGAAGTGGTACTTTATTGGGATGTGCTTGGTTTTCGAATGAAGTACTGGATTTTTTTATATACTTATTGCACTTGTATTGTCACATTTGATAGAAATAGGTTCAGTGATGCTTAACTTCATGTCTTGAAGAGTTTGTTTCATCCACATCACTTGTGTGAAACAAGCTGTTGCTGCTATGTATTCTGCTTCTGCTATAGATAGAGAGACAAATGTTTGCTTCTCGCTTGACCATGCCACCAGACTTTCTCCCAAATAGAATGCACCTCCACTTGCGATTTTCCTGTCATCCACATAGCTGGCCCAATCTGAATCTGTATATGTTGTCAATGTGAAATATTTGCCTTTCGGATACCATAGGTCATAACGTGTAGTTCCTTGCAGGTATCTAAACATCCTCTTGATTGCTAGCAAGTGATTTTGTTTTCATGCTACTTGATATCTTGCCACAAGTTCTAATGCCAACATAATGTCTGGTATGGAGGCTGTTAGGTATAACAAACTTCCTATGATAGATCTATAAAGTCTTTGATCTACATCTTCAGATCCATCATCAACACATAAATTGCATCCAGTGATCATGGGAGTTGACACAGGTTTGTAGTCTTTCATTTGGAATATTTTTAACATGTCTCTTAAGTATTTTTCTTGTGAAATGAATATTCCTTTGTTCTTTTCTAGAATTTGAAGCCCTACGTAGAAGGAATGATCTCCAATCATAGGCATCTCAAATTCTAACTTCATCTCTTCTGCAAATCCTTTTACTAACTCATATTTTTTGCTACCAAATATGATGTCATCTACATATACTACTACAATTAAGATTTAATTTTCATCAGCCTTTATATACATATTTTTGTCTACTCCTCCCTTCTTGAAACCTTGTTTTCGAAAGTACTTGTCCAATCTGGAATACAATGCACGTGGTGCTTGTTTGAGACCATATAGGGCTTTATTTAATATGCCCACATAGTCGTGTTTATCTACTAAGGAAAATCCTTTAGGTTGTTCCATATAGACTTCTTCCTCTAGATCTCCAATTAAGAAGGAAAACTTCACATCCATTTGATATACCTTGAAATCATGATAGCATGCAAAAGACAGAAACATTCTAATTGCTTCCATTCTTGCTACAGGGGAAAAATTTTCATCATAGTCAAGCCCTTTGATTTGAGAGTATCCCTTACATAAAATTCTAGCTTTATTTCTGATTACTTGAACTTGTTCATTCATGTTATTCTTGAATATCCACTTTATGCCAATGACATTTTTCCTAACAGGTCTTGGTATTAACTCCCAACTGTTATTCTTCTCAATCTGGTCTAATTCTTCATTCATAGCATTTATCCAATTTTTGTCTTTGTTGGCTTCATCAAAATTCTTCATTTCTATCTGTGACAGCTTGGATAGATACACTTCCTCGGTCTGTTCAACTAGTTGTCTTCTAGTTTGGACTCTTGCACTCTTCTCTCCAACGATTTGATCTTCTGGATGGTTCTTCTGAGTGTGTATCGAGGGTCCTTTTGAGTATATTTTTGTATCTTATATTGTCTTACTATGTTCTTTATTTTCTTGAGTCTCATCTTCATGATAATCTGGAGGTTTGACACAGTTTGTGCTTCTGGTTCTATTTGGTAGATCTTCATCGAATCTCACATTAATGCTTTCCACAATTTTATGCAGTCTTTTTTTGTGGCACCTATATCCCTTACTCTTACATGAATATCCCAAAAATATTCCTTCATCAGCTCTTGCATCATACTACCCCAATTTTTCATCATTATTATTTATGAAACATTTTCCGCCAAAGATTCTAAAGTGCTTGATTGATGCCATTTTCCCATGCCACAATTCATATGGAGTCTTGTCACAATTTGGTCTGAGATGAGCTTTGTTGAGAATATGAACAACTGTGTGTATTTATTCTTCCCACTAGGTTTGGGGAATGTTTCTTTCTTGCATCATGGCTCTGGAAATCTATTGTACCGACCTGTTTTGCCTCTCTGCCACTCCATTATGTTGAGGTGTACCTACAACTGTAAATTGTTGTTTTATCCCACATTCATTGCGTAGGTCTACAAAATCATCGTCTGTGAATTCACCTCCTCTATCTGATCTGATGAATTTTAATTTACATCCAGTTTGATTTTCTGCCAGTGCCTTGAATATCTTAAATTTATCAAACGCTTCGGATTTATATCTGAGAAATTCCACCCACATTAATCTGGAAAAATCATCGATTATCAACATGAAATATGATTCTCCACCTGGTGCATTTGTTCTTGAAGGTCCACACAGGGCCATGTGTACAAGCTGAAGAGGCTTACTTGTAGATAGTTGATCTTTAGCTTTGAATGATGTGCGAGTTTGTTTTCTCAGTTGGCAGGACTTACATATGGTATTTGGTGGCTTCTTTATTGCAGGAAAATCTCTGACAAATTTCTTTTTGCTCAATTTGATGATGTGGTCAAAATTTATATGTCACATTCTTCTATGCCATAACCAAGATTCTTCAAGTTTTCTGATGTGGCATGCTTATTTCTATTCTTCTACTATATAAACACTACTCTCTATTCGAACACCTATGATCAAGGTCTTTCCTATGGTGATTAACCTTACTTCACAATATTGTGCTCTAAAAAGGACCTCACAACCTTTATCACAAATTTGACTAACACTTAGCAGATTGGCTTTTAGACCATCCACAAACAGTACATCTTGAGTCCCTCCTCTTCCATTATTCAGGGTAACTATGTCATTTCCCTTGATTTTCCCTGCTCTATCATTACCAAATGTTACATTCCCATAATTATTTTCATCAAAAGTTACAAATTTTCTTCGGTCTCCAGTCATATGTTTTGAGCACCCACTGTCCACATACCATTGACTATTTTGATCTTGAGAAATTAGAATCAAATAACACTTATTTAGCTTCCTTTTCCAATGCATGCAGCTTTTTGTTTGATAAATTTCCTGAGGAGATGGATCACAGTCTTTGAGAGGACATTCATCAAACTTGTGCCCATTTTTATGGCAGCAAAGATATTTGATTGTATTTATAAATGCATTATGTACACGAGTGAATCCACCATTGTTCTTAATTCCCCTTTAGTTTCCATACTCCAGTATCCGTATATATGCTCTACACTCCATGGCTTTATGCCCAAAAATTTTACAACAAAAACAATACCATGGAAGTAGTATATGTTTCTGGTAGAGAAAGTTGTTTGGGGATATAGCTATCTAGTCATATGAAAAGTATCTTTGGAAGCCATTTGATCTGAGTTGGAATGTTGTTTGGTTGTTTACTCCTCTTGTTTCTAGGGCTTTCCTTGTGGTGGGTTTTTTCTACAATTCATGAGGATTTGGAGGGTTTCGCACATTTTTGTTCTCATATGGATGGGAGTTACCAGTTTCCTTTAGGACAACTCTCAAAAATGTAATAGATTTCTTACCCTCTACCTTTGAATTGCTGGATTCTCGTTCATATCCTATCCCAATATTTACAAGAAGAGATCTTTGTGCATTTAATATCCGGTCCAATTTTTCAACACCTTTTAACTGTTGAATGTTCATTGTTAAATCAATTTGAGATTTTTCTAGTTTCTTACTCAGACTCACCACCTCTTCTTCCAATATTCCGCATTCCTAACTTTTCTCTCTTATTTTCTGTAGTAGAATGTCTTCTATTTTCCTTGATTCTTCTAGTATAATTTTCAACTTGATAAAATCTTCAGAGTTTGGTTCTTCCTTCACATGTTTTAAAAGGATTTCCTTCTGTTTTCTAGTCTTGAGCTTGAGTATATCTATTTCCTTTAGGGCACTCACCAACTCCCCCTTAAGATCTACCTCACATTCTTCTTCAAATTCTAGGAGATCTTCCTCAAGCTCTTTCTTGGCCATCAAAATGAATTTTCATGTCCCTTCTTCATTGGGGGATTCATCTGAGCTCTCAGATGCACTGCTATCTTGTTGAGCATAGAATGTTCTTCTATTAAATATGTTCCCTTTCTGCCTATTGTTAAAGTTTCTTTACTCCTTCCCTTTTGAATTATTCTTTATTTTGTTATAAGGACATTTTGAAGCATAGTGTCCCACTCTTCCATAGTTAAAGCATTTAAATGGAAGTTTAACTTTGTACTTGCCTGTGCCTCTATCCAATATTCTGACAAATTTGGCTTCTTCTTCATTAGAGCATGAGCATGTACCTTCCTTTTCTTCTATGCACTTGTCTGCCTTAAATGAAACCTCCCTTGTGTTTGAATTCCCTTTAGGAAGTCTCATCTCATATGTTGTTAGGTTCCCAAGTAATTGGTTTCTGGTTAAGGTTTTCCAGTTTGCTGTTTTTTCTATGGCAGAAACCTTAGGATTAAACCTGGACGGTAGAGATATCAATATTTTTTGGACTACAACACTTTCTTTAATTTCTTCTCCTAGGCCTATCATGATATTCACAACTTCTGCAACTCTTAAAAATAATGCAGCTATATCTTCATATTCATTCATTTTTAAGTTTTCAAACTGAGTTCTATGTGCTTGTATTTTGGCCATATTCACCTTTGTATCTCCCTCGTGAATTTTTCCTAAAGTATCTCAGATATCTTTGGCAGTCTTACTGTGCATTACTTTGATAAATTCTAACTCACTTAGACTGCTTAAGAGAGCATACATTTATTTTTCATTAGCTCTAAAATTGTGTTTGGCTTCTTCCTCAGTGTCTGTATCCTTTGGTGCATATTTTTCTTCCACAACAGCCCAAACTTCTATTCCTAGAGACATTAGGTATGTCCTCATTCTTATTTTTCAGAAAGCATAGTTTGTTCCAGTAAACAATGGGGCTTTATTTGTTGAGAATCCTTCTAGGCTAGCCATTTTGGGGACCTAGGACCTCCTTAAATTTGTTAAATTGTTTCTAAAGGAACTTGGCTCTCATACCAATTGATGAAACCTTAGTTAAACTGAGTGGGGGGGGGGGGGGTGAATCGGTTTAGTACATTCATGGAATTTTAAAATTTTATTTAAACATATTTACACCTCCATGTCATAAGCGAATTAATATATAATTAAAAAAAATCTTAATATGTGAGAAGAAAGTGTTAGGCAGATTAAATACATTTCATCAACACATAATCATCATGCACATAGACAACAGATATAAGTGGAAACCCCTAAGGGAGAAAACCAATCTTATTATTGTTGTGATGCAAAGGCAAGCTCCAACTCCCTCTCACCACTGATTTTCTGTAGGCTCCAACCTACATGAGGTTTCTAATTCAAATTTTGCAAGCTACAAATTGCAAGGAAGCTCCAACTCTTATCTATTTTCTGCATTCTACAACCCACAGGAGGATCCTACCTCAACGAGCTACAACTGGACATCTATCAAGCTACAACTTGATATGGAAGCACCAACTCCCTCACACTACAATAAAATCATATGTTGATTTACATGGATATCAACTCTTTTTTTCTCCTTCTTCATTGTTGCCCTTCAAGCCTTCAAATCTGCTTCATATCAGCTCTGGTTGTGCACAACTTCTCTACCTTCTCTCTCTCATTCTTGCACTCTCTAACCTCTATATGCACATTAAAATAACACCATTTATAGAGATCACTTCATGGTTTTTTTCATTCTATATGGGAATATGAAGTGAACATGCATGACTCTTTGCCTTCCGCCATCTCATTTCCTCACTCAGCATATTCAGGATGTTACAAAAATATATATACTCGTTTCAGTATTAAATTGTATTTTTTCTTTGCCTTGGAGACTTTCCTTTGCATCACAAACAATATAAAATAATTAATGAATTTACATTTATAGTTACAACAATATTTCAATTCAGCCCTTTAAACTTCTTTCTTTTATGTTCATTTTGTCTTCTCTACCTGTTGTCCCTTTGTCTTCTCTGCCTGTTGTTATATTTCCAACTGTGCTACAACATTAATGTCTTAGCCTGACTTGACCCATGCCTTTATGTTTTACACTGCCTCTGCCTATTGCATATCTTACCTGTAGTGTTCTATGCTCTTCTCTGCTCCTTTGCTCTGTGTCGGGTTACTTACCTAGATCCTTTCCTCTTACGTTTAACCTTTCCTTTTAACTCACTACCACAACCACGTATAACAATGTTTTGCATGGGGTCCGGTCCTTTTACTTACCCGAGCCTTTTCTTGCTGTGTTTAGCCTTTTCTTTTGTTACCTGAGTCTTTTCTTTCGCATTCAACCTTTTCCTTTGTTACCGGAGTCTTTTCTTCCGAGTTCAGCCTTTTCCTTTGTTACCCAAGCTGACCTCCACTTCGTTTTCTTCATAAAACAAGCACAAACACATTAAACCTTGGACCTGAAATATATTAATATTTACCTCTGAGCCGCATTGAATTCGCTTCACAAATCACACTTCACACTTCGATGTTCCATAAATTTTACATTATAATATACTTTTCCTCCTCTGATTCAATTTAACACAGGAAAAGCTTTACATACGGATTTGGAATCCTTTGGATTTTTCTTTTGAATCTACATCACATCCGGGCCTCTTTATCGCACTTCACAACTTTACCAATTTACAGATTTCACAATGCTTGCGATTTTGCAAATCGCAGTGAACTCCTTATCGTATGTCTCACCTTAAAACATATAACTTGAGAAGTATTAACATATAGATATAAGAATCACCGATTTCTATGTGTAGTATGCAAGCCAGGTCCATGTCATCTCCATGTCATTGTGCCATGTCACCTTGACACATCACTTCCACGTCATTGCCATGTCATCATAAATTAACTGCGATCTGTGGGGTCAGGGTCACGTCATCTGCCACGTCAGCTTGCCACGTCACTTTCACGTCATATCCACATCACTGCCATTTCATCTTGCCATGTCATCGCCCGTACTTCGCATTTCGCATTTTCTATGTTTTATCCCTTTGCAACTTCATTAACTTACATCCCTGCAGCTTCACAACTTTACTAATTTCAATTCTTGCGATCGCCGCTAAACCTTATCACATGCGATGTGCGATATACTTCGCATCACATCCTAATTAGCTTGCGGAGTCTTTACATATAAATATAAAACTCGTCGATGGCGATGTGCGCTATGTGATAAAGGATTCACACCCAACCCTTCCCGACTCATTCACGACCCGCTGCACTGATCTAAACGTATTCCATAGCTCGGCTCTTTGAGATTTTCTGAACTTAAAATAACATGGCTCGACCCACTCTTGCATGACTCTACCAACGTTCACGAATTGATCCAATGCATTCACGACTTGACCTTGCTTGATGCCTTTGCTCCTTTGCTACATTTGCTCATGACTGATAAATATTATAATGTTGCTCCTTGCTTCTTTTTTTCTCCTTTGCCTTATTGCTAGTTCTTGTACTGCTCCTTTTTTCTCCTTTGCCATCAATCCACCTCATCTCAAGTTCTATTTTCATACTTTTGTAAACCAAATATTGTACATTAAACTGCCTTTCAGTTTTTTAGATAAAATTTAAATATGATTTTGTATATTTAGAAAGTTGCAATAAAGTTCCTACAACAGACTTGCAGTTTTTGTGGATATTTAACAGATTACCTTTTTCTATCTATATTATGAAAAGAAATGAGTAAAATTTTCGTGAGTTGTTCATCTCATTGCATTCTGAGTTGTGTACTTTTTGAACTTATAATATCGAGATTCACTCTTGAGGATTTATGAATGTTTTTATGTGTGTATTGTGTAATTTCCTTATGTATTTCCATATCTTACAATTTCATTTCCAGATTGTGATATACATATGATGTCTCATGTTTTTTTCAGTCTTACGATATAGAAATGCATGGTTATCTATTTTTGTCAGTCTTTTTTTACAAGATTTATTTATAATATGTGTATGGTAAGCCTGTTCAAAATAATTCCCTATGACATGAATATTTAAGATGTGTGGTTAGATTTTTATAAGTCTTGTAAAAGCTTTCTTTCATTAATACATTAAATGTCTAGAATATTTTGTTATCCTTTCATCTAAGCTATGGACTTCTATCTTATAGACCCGATGTTATTTTCATATTCTTCAAACCATTAGATTAGAAAATTATCTTTTCTACCACATCAAACACTAGTACCCCCATATGTGTGAGTGATTTATCTATTCAAAATCCTTTTTCTAGTGTGTGAGAACTCCAACCACCTTCCAAAAGATAATGAAATTATAAGAAAATCCCCTGAGCTTAAGATGTGTCTGGTGAGGCACTTGATATAATCCAAGTGTTGATTCCAGCACTAACAATTCCCATTGCATATCACTTGAATGCCCCAAAGAGATTGGTATGCCTAAATATTTAACTGTTTTCTAATATGTGGTCATTGGAAATCCCATAACATAAGAGATCTCTTGTAAAGTTGACTCAGAGAAATTCCATCCCAACAGTTGGCTCTTCCTCTTATTGAATAACCCCCTGGATAAAAACAAGTATCAATCTAGAATATTTTTTAATCAGGCTGTAATTATTCTAGATTATCCACCAATTAACAATGTCTCATCCACAAATTGAGAATGATTTATTTCCTTTACATTCCTTTCAATACTTAATATCAGAAGACACCCTGCAATCCTAGCTACTTCTAGAATTTTTTCTTATACTTTCAGCCATAATGATATACAAGAGACGTTAGATGGGGAATGCCTATCTCAATCCATGCGATGGTTGAAAGAAAGGAGCAGGACAACCATTGAACATTGGTTTTTCCATGGGGAAAAATACATGCCTGGATCCAATGTATGAATTCTTGATATAAGACAAAATTTTCAAGGATTAGATAAATAAATGAGTGGTTTACCTATTCAAAGGAATTATCCATATCAAGTTTGATTACCATTCCTTCTTCACTTTTTTCTTGCTCGAGTGAACTACTTATTGCACATGAACAATATTATCAAGAATGTTTCTTTCTTGCATAAATCCCCCTTGGTTCTCTACTATGAAGTAGGGAAACAAAATTTTCAATCGATTCACCATGATTTTTGTTAGAATTTTATATGCTGCATTGCATAATGAAATTGGGAGTAAACGAGAAAATTTGATAGGATTTGATACTTTTCAGATGAGTGCTAGGAAAGAAGAGTTAATACCTCCACTCAACTTTTTTTTTCCTAGAATTATTTAACATCCTCAACATATATATTTTAATTAGGGACCAGAAGGACTGATAGAAACTGGTGGAGAATCCATCAAGACTGGGAGCCTTGTTAGGGTCTAAGTCCCATATTACTTCCAACACCTCCTCTTCTGATATAGGATTGATTATCTCCATATTTTAGAAATGCGATATCACCTTAGTAATAACCATAAGGAACTCATGAGCCTTATCTAGAGGCATTGTTTCCACATTATAGAGAGAATGAAAAATGATTGTAAGCCTCCACCTTAATATCCTCAAATGAAGTAATCCTGGGCCTGGCCTTCGGGGAAATTTCCTTGACTTGATTTTTTAATTCTCTCGCTCAAGCCCGCTTATGTAAGAAATATGTATTCACGTAACCAACCTTCAACCACAAGCTTCTTGATTTTAGTCGCAAAAATTCTTCTTCTTTCCAACTTACTGAGAATATATCTTTGGTTATCCCCCTTTACTTTTCTAGATGCTTCTCTTCCACTATAACCAAAAATATAAGTCTGCAATGTTATTCTAACTAGGTCACCAATTCTCTTCTTTTCTGACCCGACAAGAGATAATTTTCCTTCAACCATTTTCGAAGGGAATATTTCATCTAGTGAAGCTTTGATTCCCAAAAACATTTCGGTGAACCACTTACAAGAGTGAGCCAAGCTTGTCTAAAAAAATCCCAAACTCCTTCCTCTTTAAGCGAAGTTAGATTATAATAGAAGGGAATGGGGTGTAAATTTTCTAATTTCTCCATCTGGAGAAAAATTGGAAGATGGTCTCATTCACCTTGTGCCTTTATAAACGAGAGACATTCTAAACCTTTTAGAAGCCAAACATTGTGGATTAAGAATCTATCGAGATGATTTTCTATGTGGTTACGCCCCGTTTTCTGATTAGACCACGTGAAATTATAAGATTTTGAGATTGCATCATAAATATCCCATTCAACTATTATTCTCTCTAGTCGTTCTCTAAAGGGATATCTGATAATACTTCCTCCTATTTTTTTGGAAATATTTAATGTAGTATTGAAATCACCTCCTAAAACACAATTGTGATGCAGTCCTTTATTTTTTTAATCGTCTAGGGAATCCCATAACTCTATATTTTCACTGTAAATCACTGTTGCATAAATTCTTTCCATTGGAATGCGTTCTCCTATTTCCTTCATTTCCAATAGGACCATTATCTAGTGATATTTTTTGATGCTATCAACACAAAATAAGTGTTTCTATGACCAAAAGGTGCATAACCCTCTAGATGCACCTCTTGAGCTTTGTGTTATGCAACTAATTCCCTTCCAGAACATATCTGCTACCTTTAACACTTTTTTCTCTTCTAACTTACTTTACTGAGGAAACAATACCCATGGAGCTTCTTATTTACCCAAGTATTTTATCGCTAGGGATTTCACAGGACTCCCCAAGCCCCTTATGTTCCAAGGTAACACCTTCATTTGGTAGCAGGGTTTGCAGACCATTCCCCTTCTATACCCATACTCCCTTTCCCTTTGAATATTTCTAATATTACCAGCTGACTTCCCAAATTTTTATTTTGTTATGCCTCTTTCTCTCTTATTATTTTCTTGGGAGGCATTCCTATATTTTTCTTGGAGATTTCTGTTTCATGGTTGTTTCCTTCATCTACCCATATTAAATTTTGAACCATATGGCAGGTGGTCACTCCTGTAATTTCTTCTACAACATTGACACTAGTGGATTTAGGAGGGTTTCGAGGTTGGGATGCTACTAAAACCCTTTTCAAAGGAGCTAATTTTGGTGGATCTGAGTCGTGGAAGGGTGGATCTGAAATCTAGGGAGGGTTTTCCTTGTTTATCTTTCCTTCCTCTGTCTCCTCAAACTCTTCTTCATTCTCCCGATCTTCCTTATTTCCACCTGCATTAGGATTTTCCTCTCCTTCACCATTATGATTCCTTAGGACATTATAGAGGCTTGAAGAGGGTTGATTCCATGTACAATAACATAATTTTATATCACGTTGAAAATATAAAGCAATACAAAGTTTAAAATTAGATCTTATATTTTCACTTTTAAGTGTGACTGTTGACACATAATCTAAAAGGATTATTGCAAATATTGTAAATATTGTGATTTATGCATTTGATAAAACCAAGAGCCCTTGGAATTGGAATGACAAGAGTCTCTCCTCTCATGTATAAATTCATGATATGGCTAATACAATAAACAAGTTTATTCGTGGATTTACTCCTGATTTGACATGGTATTAGAGCCAACCCTTTTTTAGCTTCCTCTTGCTCCTTTAACTCCTCCATTCTGGCCATTTTCCTTGTCTCTCTACATTTATTTTTTCTTCTCATAATCTATTCAGGTCAAAACTCCTCGCATTGTTGGTGCCTCTCTTTCCTGTAAAAGACTAGATGCACAATTGATGTAATATTTATGATTCCCTAGGTGGTGATATGAATCTAATTCTCTTGGATGACTGACTCAAGCCTCGAATTCTCGAATTTTTGATATCTATCCATACCGACTTGTTTCTGGAGGATCCCACCATTTTAAGATCTTAGCGACAACAATGGTTTCACTTATTTACTAAGAGGTTTCCTTCAAGGAAATTTCTAGTTCCTTTCTTTGCCTAGTACGTTGATGACACGCTGGAGTCAATTCTGCCTTTCGTGCAGTGGTTTGTAGGCTACGCCGGAGGATACAATGTAAGTGTTGTTAAATGTGTTGTTATATGCAATGAAGCTTTTTATGATAGTTGTATGCGTTAATTCACTCCTATAATGCGTTGAAAGAGACATTGAACTCTTGTGTATGATAGTGAACTTTGGAAGCCATGGTATGTATATTTGAATCCTTGGTTGGTTTCATTGGTGTCATATGTGCATTAAAAACTTTGTTGACTATCTTTCATATATATATAATTTGGTGAACAATGATTAAAGGGACCGTAACATAAGTGTTATATTTTCTGTATGAGAGTTGTATGGTGTTTTTTCTTTGTGAAAAATGATTAAAAGGGTCACAGCATAAAAAATGCATGCATATGAAAGGTTGTGGAAAATTCATTGAACTCTTTAATGGGCATAAATCATTGAACCCCTTTTTAATGAAATTTCCAGATGAATATGATGGCATATATATATGGTATGGAGTAATATGAGTACGTAGGAGTGATAAATTATGAGCTTATAAAATTTCCATATAAATTTGATGGCATATAATTCAAAAGGGTAGCTTATATGTTTGGAATATAAGCCTACATTAAAATCCAATGATTTTATATGTTAAATCAAATTTTTACCTTATAAAAACAACCAAAAATAAGGTTGTAATTATTTTAGAAACCAAAAGTATACAAGGTTTTTGAGAATGCATTCAGTTATATCTATTGTTGGAGTGGTTCTCTCCAGCAAACTGAACTATCGTGAGTGGCCGAGGAAGATAAAGAACATGTTAATTTTTAATGAGCTGTTGAAAGAAATTTGTTAAGGAGAAGGAGACAATGCACCTGAAAATCTCACTTCAGATAAGGAGCTTGCCATTTGGGAAAACAAGAATAACAACGCCTATTACGTTATTGCAGCATCAGTAAATGAAGAGGTGAGTCGACATATATCACCATTTTCAAATGTCTTTGAATCTTTAAAGAAGTTGAAGGAATTGTATGACTCACACTCTGAACTTGAAGTTGTTCAATTGATGATTAAGTTGTTCAATCTTGAGTAGAAAAATGATGCACCTCTTTCCTTAGCATCAAAATAAGATCCATTATGCATGAAAAAAATCCACCGATTTTGAAATAGATAATCATCTAATAGCTTATGTCAAGGAACTATATCCCACCTATTCACATTATCTTGAGTCATTGCAAGAAAGCAACAACTTGAAGGAGATTACATTTGACTCCCTTGAGGAGAATTTTGCTGAGAGAGAGAAGCCTTTTGTGAAGAAGAAAAATCTTCACTCTAATGGAGATGTATCCCTTGTACATAAGAAGAATAATTATGCACAAGATTCTTCTAGAGGAAGAGGTGTCCAAAGAGGAAGAGGAAGGAGGAATTTTAGAGGCAGGGGGGTTAGATAGTTCCAAGGATAAAAGTTTGATCTTCATAGCATGCGATGCAATAGAGATGGACATGATGCTTCCACTTGTAAGTTTCCTTGGGACCAGATTGAGCAAGAAATAAATGAAGTAAAAGGTAAAAAAAATGACAAAGGGAAAGGTAAAGTACCCGATTCTGCGAATTATATTGTGGAACATTGCAACATTGGAGTAACTGAAGACTTATTTAGTGCTTCACTTGCTTCATGGAAGGATTATTGGTTTCTTGATTCAGGAGAAACTTTCCACATGAATTTTTGGAGAGATTTCTTTGAAGAATTCACTAACAATGTTGATGGAGAAGTATGCTTTGTAGACAAGTCAAAACTCAAGCCATCATGGCTTGGCACCATCAGGCTCAAACTTCTTGGTCTTCTAGACTTTCTTCTACATGATGTTCTATACCTCCCAAAAACGAGGATAAACTTGTTATCTTTGGTCCACATCCGCCAACAAGGACACTCCATTCATATATTTGATGGCAAGGTAGAGGTCAAAAAAGCATCAAATCACTCACTTGTCATGACAAGGATAGAAGAAGAAAGACTTTTGAATTTGTACATTGGAGATTTGTTGAACATGTTTGGCATGTATGAGCGCAATCCTTTGACTACTCTAATGGAACAGAACTTAAAGCTCACATCCACTGAAGGAAAAGAATTTGAGGATGCAACGAAGTATATAAAACTCGTAGGAATTCTCAACTACTTGACTACTACCAGACCAAACATTTCATTTGTTGTTGGAATCCTCTCCAGGTTAAATATGCAAAACCGTTGTGAGGTTCATTGGTTTACTGCAAAAAGAGTTCTAAATTACTTGAAGGGAACTTCAGTTTATACATAAGTATACACGCGTGGGCGACTTCAGTTTGATTGAATACTATGATTTATACTTCGATGGAGATAAAGAAACTAGGGTATCTACTTCAGGTTATGTTATGGGTCTTGGATCAAGAGCGATCTTCGAGAGGTCACACAAACAATAAGTTCCAACATATTCCATAACTGAGGCAGAATATGTGGCAATAGTTGAAGCAACGAAGGAAATTGGGTGGCTCAGGAAAATTTTGGAAGATTTGTAGGAGAAACAAGTGCATTCAATTCCTCTTTTTATTGACAAATATTCTACAATAAAGTTGGCCAAGAACCCAAAGTTCCATGATTGAACGAAGCACATCAATACATAATACCATCTAATTTGACATCATGTTGAGGCCAAGACAATCCACTTACACCATTTTTCCACAAATGAGAAGATTGCACACATCTTCACCAAAGCGCTTGGAAGAGAAAAGTTTGAAACATTCATAATGATGCTTGGACTCACCAACATCCCTTCAGATTAAGGGGGAAAATGTTGACACCTAATTCGAAAGGATTATTGTAAATATTGTCAATTATGCATTTGAGGAAAACAAGATCCCTTGGAATTGGAATCCCAAGAGTCTCTCCACTCATGTATAAATTCATGATATGGCTAATGCAATAAAAAAGTTCATTCGTGGAGTTACTCCTTGGCTGACAATGAGGATGCATGATTCTTGTACTTTTCAAAATATTTCAATACATGACTTAAATCAACTATTTGAATATCCATTTTAACTAATGTATTTTAATATCAACTCCCCCACACACACATATGGGAGAGAGAAAATATATTTTTATGTCGATCATAATAAAATACTAAAAAATAATAATATTAATTATGAATAGAAAATTAGTATGTAACATTTAAAAATATTATTAATAATAAAAAAATTCAATATGGAATTATAAATAACATATTTCACTTAAGTAATATTAAAGTGTATTTAAAATTATATTAATAATAAAAAAACATTTAAATGTTAATATTGTATTGTGTTTATATATATATATATATATATATATGAGAAAAAGAAAATTCTTGATTTATTATGGTTAAAACATTTCAAGGAGTCTCACTATTTTAGGTTTTGGTTCCTTTTAGGTATACTGTTTTGGTTAATTTTATCTCAAATACAACAATATTTATTAGAATTACACGTTTATATAGTGTCTATGAGGATTTTCAAAACATTGAATCTATTTAAAGAGAAAACTTATCAAACACTACAGGGGATCAAATTTCTAGAAATGCAATTTTTTCTTAAATTCTACATCTCAAATTTGATTCATCTTAAAAATAAGTTTATATTAATTAATAATTAAATTATAATTTTTAAAACTTTATTAAAAATTTATCAATACAATTACATATCAACATAATTTTAAAATAAAAATAAAAATAGAAGGAATATATAAAAACTTGTAAAAAGGTTATTACATAATTGCAAAAACATGTAAAAAAAGTTATTACATAATTGAATTAAATTTAAAATTATTACACGATTAAATTAAATTAAATTAAATTAAATAATTTGTTAGAAATAGGTTTAAAAAAACTTATATTTAATAATGAAATTTATTTTAAAAAGATTATATTTAACATTAAAAGAAATTGGTTATGAGGATACTAATTTATAGATATATAATTATAAAAAATTTATTTTATATATAGATATATATTAAATATTATATTTATTTGTATCCATAGTTTTATAATTTAAATTTATGTTATATGTTATGGTAAATGTGAAAATTCAAAGTTTTAGAGTGGCTACTTTAGTCTTCATCATGACACTATGATAAATGGAATATTGCTATTAACAAGTTTGTCACAACTTTCTCCCCCAAAAAATAACAATATATTATATTAATAATTAAAGGTGGGCAGTTGGACGCATGTGCAAGTGCTGGACTATGAGCAACTCTCCTTCAAATGTCGCAAATGTCACATATATGGCCATTTTGCAAGAGGGTGTCCGAAAAAAGGGGAAGCTGAGAAAGGAAGGGAAGAGGGCTGGAACCAGGTCAAGAGGCCAAAGACATCTCACAAGAAATCTGGGGTTCATGGACCCCAGCCTGCCTCCATCCAGAATGTTCCCCCGCCAAAAAGCCAAGAAAACAGGTATGAGGTCTTAAGCTCTGCTGAAGAGACTCCTTAGGAGGAAGATAGGCAAGATCAACCTTTAGAAAAAATGGCTTCAGCAGAAACAAGACCTGAAGAAATCGTCACGGTAAGAAACAAGGATAAGCAAACAGAAGCCTCCGAGAAGTAACATGACTTGGAGGAGTTTGAGGAGGATGGAGAAATAGGAGATACGCAGATATCGTTCAGAAGATCTGCAAGGGGCCGCAAATCTGCTAGAGAAAAGAGAGATCAAGAAACTTACAAAGACAAGCTTCAGGGTAGTCAGCCCACTCTAGAGAAACTTCTTGGCAAAAATCCGAAGATGGTAAAAAACCAAGGGCAGGGTTCCAAGGGAGCCCATCATCATAAAAATAAATGATGAAGATTGTCTCCTGGAACTGTAGAGGAATGGGGAGCAAATTGAAAGAAGAAGAAACAAGAAGCATTATAAGAAGAGAAGCTCCAGACATTCTTCTGATTTAGGAGACCAAAATGGAGGACAAGGAGTTTCTCCAAATTAGTAAATTTTTTTTGAAAGGTAGCAGCGGACATGCAGTTTTAGCACGAGGAGCATCTGGGGGACTGGGCTCCCTTTGGAACCCTCTCAAGTTCAGATTGGTCACCATGCTGCACAACACCCACTGGCTGTTTTTGAAGCTCCAACCTTTGGACTCGAGGGTGGCAGTCAGTCTTTTCAATGTATATGTTCCAACAAATATAGGGGAGAAAAGGGAGTGCTGGGACTCCATCAGACATCTATCGGAGTCAGAAAATTTGGAAAACATCATTGTTGCAGGTGATCTTAACCTCACCTTGCGCATGGAGGAAAAGCGAGGAGGCATAATCGTAACGGACCCTGCAAGGGAATGGGTGGACGACCTCATGCAGGATTGGGATCTGCTTGACATCCCTCCACCAAATGGTAAGTATACCTGGTCTAACAAAAGAATAGGTCCTGGTCACATTGCTGCTAGATTTGATAGATGTTTGGTTCAGAGTTTCTTTTTTTTGCTGGGCTTAGATTTCAGATTGCATATCCTCCCATGCAGTGTTTCTGACCATAAGCCCATCTTGCTTGAGATGTTGGGCCACAAAGATCTTGGCCCCATCCCCTTCAGATTCAACCCTCTTTGGGTCAAAGAACCTGAGTTCCTGAACTTGGTTCATGACTGCTGGAAACTGCCAGTGAAAGGTTCCCCTTTCTTCATTTGGGAAGAAAAACTTAGAAGACTGAAAACGGTGCTTAAATCTTAGGCCAAAGCTCTTCCCTCTCCTGCAAAAGAGAGAAAGCAGGCTCAAGATAATCTTGCCCAACACCATGCCCAATGTGAAGATGCAGAAATCACTAAAGAAGTTCTAGATAAGGAAGCTGAGCTCCAGCAAATCTTCCACAAAGCTTGCCTTTCGGAGGAAGAGCATTGGAGACTGAAGTCTAGGACCTTATGGCTTAAAGCAGGAGACGGAAATTCGGCCTTCTTCCACAAGCAAGCTCAAGCTAGAAAGAGCTTCAATTCTATTGCAGAAATCAAAGATAGCAATTTGACACACAAAGACTTTGATAGCATAAAGAGAGCAGCTTTCAACCACTTTCAAAACCTGTATAGAGAAGAGGGCGTGATGGACCCAAACTCCAAATTCTTGGAGGCGGTTCCCCCTAGGATCTCACCTTCAATGAATCAGTAGCTTGAAGCAAAGATCTCTATTCAGGAAATAAAGGATGCCCTCTCAGACATGGAGCCTGACAAAGCCCCAGGCCCGGATGGTTTTACAGCAAGATTTCTTCAAACCTGCTGGCAGATTGTGGAGAAAGACCTCTACAAAATGATTTTGAAATCACAAGACTTCCAGAAAATTGGGGGCAGCACCAATTCAACTTTTCTTTCCCTCATACCCAAGGAAAAGGGTGCTAAAGAATTTAATCGGTTCCACCCCATCTCTCTTTGTAATATTGGATACAAATTAATCACAAAGGTTATTGCCAATAGACTTAAAGGTATTCTTCCAGGCATCATCCCGGAGAACCAAGGTGGATTTGTTTAGGGGAGACAGCTCACTGAAAACTTCATCCTAGTGTAAGAGGCGATTCACTCGAGCCAACTTCGCAAAAAGAAAGGTATGGTTATCAAACTAGATTTGGCTAATGCTTTAGATTGGGTCAGACTTAGCTTTGTTTGGGAAGTCTTGAAAAAATTTGGCTTTGGAATGGGCTTTCTAAAATGGATCTGTGCTTGTATTGTTGATCCTTGGATCGCCCCCCTGGTGAATGGGAGAGCAGCTGGTTTTTTTAAAGCTTCAAGAGGGCTTAGGCAGGGTTGCCCCCTCTCTCCGCTCCTCTTCGTCCTTCATGTTTCCGTCCTGAGTTTCTACCTGGATCAGAAACTAGTTGACCAAGAGATCTTGGGGCTCAATATAGCCAGAGGGGTCAAAAATGTTAATCACACCCTCTTTGCGGATGATACCCTCTTGTTAGGGGCTGCCTCTGCCAGATCTGCTCTTAGATTCAAGGAGGTCTTGGATGACTACAGTGAAGCTACTGGCAGCAGTTTAAACAATGGTAAGTGTAAAGCTTTTTGTTGGAACATCTCAGCTCCCACCCTTTCTGCCATCTCAAGAATTCTGGGCTTTATTGCCACTCTCAACTGGTCCTCCTTTTCATATTTGGGCCTTCCCATCTTTCGCAAATTGGCATACAGTAGAGATTGGATTCCTCTGTTGGACAAGTTCAAGGCCAAAATTCAAGCTTGGGGATTCTCTTGGTTAAATCTAGCCGGCAAAATTGTTCTCATCAAATCTGTTCTTAGCAGTCTCCCCATCTTTCAATTCTCTGTAATTCTAGCCCCTTCAGGGATCATAAAAAAAATGGAAGCCTTCATTCGCAAGTTCTTATGGAAAGGGGGCAATCACAATGATAGGAAAATCCCATTAGTCAGTTGGGAAAAAATCTGCAAGCCCCAGAGTGAAGGAGGCCTCAATTTCAAAGATCTTAGCCTCCAAAACATAGCTATGGGAGCCAAGATCTTCTGGAGAATCATTGGTCCAAATCCAGGTTGGGCGCAAAAATCCCTATGGAGGAAATATTTCATGGGAAAGAGGAAGAGATGTCTACCCTCCTCAGGTTCGCAGCTGATCAAGCTCTGTCATAAAGCAGCCCCTTTAATCAGAGACAGAGCGTATTGGATCCCTGGAAACGGCAAAGAAATTAAAATTTGGGATGACAGCATTATGATGCACCCTCCTCTATCATCCCATTGCTCTCTGCAAGCGCTGCGTTTGTGGTTGGACAACGCTGAATGCACCACTCTTTGGGACATTTCACAATGGGAAGGCAGACATTGGCAGTGATGGAGGCTCCCTCCCGTCCCTCCTGCGCTGTCCCAAGCTCGAGATCTTTTCCTTTCTTTATTAAATGGTATGGCGCCTCTGCGCGTGGGTAAGAAGGATGCCCGAGGATGGGGAGCCGCCCCAGGGCTTTACACGGTTGCACAGGGATACAAATGCCTTCATGATCGCCCTAACGTCCTTCCTAATCCTGCAGTCTGGAACAGGATCTGGAATCGCAAAACCATGCCTAAGGTCGACTCTTTATGTTGGCTGTTATGCCACAGAGGGATTTTAACTGCAGATAGATTGAAGAAGAAAGGATTTCACGGTCCCTCTCGATGCTACTTATGCTATGATTGTGAGGAGAACGCTCAGCATATTATTTTGGACTACAACTTTTCAAGAGATATCTGGCACAGCCTTCTAAGCTTCTGGAATTATGAATTCACCTTACCCACGTCCATATCTGATCTTTTTGCAAACTGGCGGAATTCCTACCCAGGATCGCTTCCAAAAAATGAGAGTTTCACAGCTGCATGGCTCTCTTTGCCGAAATTTGCTTGCTGGCAGATCTGGCTTGAGCGCAAAAAAAGAGTTTTCAGAGATGAAAGTCTAAACGCTTAGTTCATCATCACCAAAATAAAATGCCTTTGGAAAGAAAGTCTGGAGGGTCATTTGCCGGATCTAAATCTGAGTCAGCAAGACTTAGAATGGGGTGCCTCGATGGACCTCCATTTCTCTAGTGAAATAAGGCATTACAAGGCCACAAAAGAGTGGCAATTCAGAGGGAAGGAGAATGATCTCTCGGATCTGCTCCTCAGGCATTCCAGATTCTCTTTATTCTTCGATGGAGCAGCGAAAGGAAATCCTGGTTTGGTTGGGGCAGGAGGAATTATTAAAAATAAAGAGGGTATTACTGTGGCAAAGTTTTCTTGGGGTTTAGGGCATTCTACCAGCATGCAAGCTGAAGCCTTGGCTCTTCTGCAAGGTCTCAAGCAAGCAAAGGCTTTCAGTCTTTCAGATATTAGTATCATAGGAGACTCTCAATCCATTATCAAAGTTCCAGTGGAGGATTCCTCCCATGCAGACATTAGACTGGCAAGAGTAATTTCAAGAACCAGAAATTTGGTGAAATCCTTTCGGAGTGCTTCCTTCCTTCACGTTTTGAGGGAAAATAATAAAGCTGCCGACTTGGAAGCCAACAGGGCAGTTTCACTTCCAGCTGGTTGTCTCTTGGCAGATGGAATTGAGAATTGGGACCCCATTCCATAAATTTTGTCATGTTTTTCTGCATTTTGCTGAAACAGTTTGTTTGTCTCTTTAAGATAGGGAAAATAACGGAGATAGACTCGATAGTCTCGAGTAAATCTTGCGGTTTTCCAAGTTTAGGGGCCTATGATCAGTTAGTGAAAGAAAGGTTAAGGGCTATGCCGGATCAAATGTATCTGGTGAAAGGCATTTTGGCCAAATTCTAATATAAACCATAACCGTTCTTGTTAAAAAAAAAAAAAGTGTGATTTTAGAATGCTTAATTTTATAATTAAAAATGAAAATTGTTAACATATTCTCAATATCTTTTTAAATATTTTTTTTAATAAAAATCGTTAAATCCATAATTATATTTGATTATATTTTCACATTTACTCGAACTTAATAATCCCATATCACCTTTCCGAGTTGTTCCTCTGTCACAATCATTAACAAAAACTTACTCGAATTAAAAAAAAATTACCAAAGACTCTAGCCAACTTTGTATATAGCTTGGTATATATCATTTTCAATATATATAAATATATACGACGTTAACATACATATGTCACACTTAATTTAAATAATACATTTGACATTATCAGTCATATGCTGCACTTAAACTCTATATTTACACATGGTGTACATACTGTACTAGCACAGAATTGAACTCCAATGAAACGTTGCAATTTTAAAATGCATGATATTGTTTTCCACGGATAAGGTTATGTAATAAGAGTAAGGGTTCATACGCCATCACTTCACATGCCAGCACGTCACACTTTAGAAATAAATTTGGTTAATCGGAATTTATAACTCCAGTGTCCAGGGTGGCATGGTAATCGATGGTTGATCCTTTCCGTAGCTGTGTCTAAGATTATAAGTTAATATTCAGTACCGATCCAGCTTTTTGGCACGGGATTCCCTCTGAACAAGGTATAGGTGTCATAACCTGCAGAGTTTACCTCTCTTCCGCATTAACACTCATGACAGATGTAGCCTGTCTCGATTTGTTGAAGATATTTGCGAGGGAAACAGGGTTATTCCTTCTGGATTTCTCGGCAGGCTTTCAGCTTGGCGCTTGGAGTTACTCCATGGCGCGCAGAAGGAAACTGCGCTCCTCCTCGGAATTTCCGTCTCAAACCAAACTATAAACAGAGGAAGGTAAGCGGTGCTCACCCTGCAATACTTGGTTTCGTCCGGTTCATTCTTTTTGCTCTGTTGTCATGCGTTTCCTGCGAATTTTCTTTCATTCCCAAGACCATAAGTTAATTGCGTCGTGGTTATCTTTGGTTTGTTTACAGGAAGGCCGAGAATAAAGTCCCGGATATTAGGAGATGAGCACAGGTCTTCTGGCGATGAACGGTAAGGTTCCGCCCCTTCAGATAATTGGTTTCTTGCCCAATGGAGGTTTAACTCTCGCTTTTCAGTTCTAAGAATGTACCCACTTTCTCGTGTCTGACTAACCATGCTTGCCTCCTTCAGGTCTAACAACGCAGACCTACAGGTAAAAATTCGTTCTCGTCATTTTATATGGTCTTAGTCTCTTTAACAAGTTATTTTAATGTCTTGCTGAATGAGTTCTTAATCTATGGTGCTCGCAGGTAAATACGGAAACCCTGCTTCCTCCTACAGCTATCATTTTCTTGGCAGCTATGGCTGAAATTTCATTCCTTGCTACAGGTACCCTAGTTCAACCCAAGGGTTCAGCTGCGAACTTATCGACTTAATACTGTTCTTCTCTAAATTGTCTAGACATGGCACTCGGTTATTTATCAATCCCAAGTTAGGGTTTTCAGTTTGCAGAGCTGCCATTTAATGTCTTGTAATTATGTCAGTGTTCTAGCTCAATGTATATGACAATACTCGGGTTATTGTGTTGGAACAAAGTATGTGTTCTTCGGAATACTGCATGAATTCCACAAGTGTAATGATTCCTCCATTTCCAGTACTTTTATAATGTCTGTCACTATTTCAATTCACCAACTCGCGGTTAAACTTGGCCTTTATGTTTCATGATTTTAAAGTGGACATACTCTCACTGATGTCACTATTTTACCATTTTATAATTTCTGAATGTCTTTTGAAATCATTTTAACAGAGTTTAATTTACGTTTCCTTTACGACTTCTTTCCCATAGTTGCATTCGCACTAGATTTGAACTTCTAATTTTCAGTTTAAATGAGAGCTAGCTATTTGCGTTTTTTTTCTAATACAGTTGGGTCAGGGTTGATCATCTTTCTGGTCTGTATACCCCACCGCCCTTACATCTTTCTTTAACTTTCCTAAATAACACTAGGGTGACCGGTCCACCGTCCAGACCGTGTATCGGTAAGCTCTGCCAGGGTTACCTGGGCAAGGGTTCGATAGAGATTCAGAATCCTTCTCGACCCTAAAAGACCCCAATCTGGTAGTTTTCTCAGTACGACCCCACATTTGTTCTCTTCCGTATTATTCTACTGGTAAATTTACCTCAGAACCAATAATGAGAATGGAACTAGTTAGCTATTTACACGATAGATTTGTATATGCAACCTAAATACCGCTTCTTATTCTTGGCTCATTATGTATACATGCTTCCACAGAAGTTGAACATAAATAAAAGAAAATATATACACAGTAGACTTTGTTTATTCTCTCAAAACTCTTAATTCCAAGATAGATAAATTCGAGCACTCACTCATTAATGCACAGCTAAATATTTTTCTTTCTTTTCAGTAGAGAACTAATAGTTTCCTTCCGTACTGTATAAACAATTTCCTAACGAAATAAATATTATACTAACCTATTTTTACAGAGTCTAGGATAGTAATACTCAAAAGTCATTTAACCTGTATTCCATGTAAGTTTTTCAAGGTTTGTGTACTTATCTGGAATAGAGAATTTGATTTCCAAAGCTGTGGTCCTCCCTACCAACCAAGTGAGGCCATTACGTCCTTCACTTGCCCCCTAGCTTCAGAACTCCGGGTTTAGTGCCACAGAGTTTTCACAGTGGAGTCCGCACTGCTGTGACCTCTCGAATTTCCTTCCAGTCACAAACAGGAGGTCAGGCCAACTCAAGGGTTTCTTGAAAGATACTTCCACTGGGGTTTCCATCTCAAGACAGTACTTTCCCCTTTCTTGCCTACACTTTCAGAACCCCCTCTCCTCCTTTGGATTCCCACTTTATCCATTCAGGAGAGGGTAACTGTTTTTTCCCCAACTGTCTCCAACCACTTCCCATTCTAAAAAACTATCACCAACAGCTTTTTGAGATTCTCTTTTCCTTCATTGGTTTTTCCTCTCATTAATTCAAAAATAGAATAATAAAAATAAAATAAAATCTAAAAATAGTGATTGTCTCAAAATATCCTCATAGAGTCTTGTTTGTTCAGAAAATAAAATTAAATAACATTAAATAAAATAGACCAATTGTTTTTAACTAATAAATACTAGTTACTTCCTTTATGAGACTGTCACATCTCCCCCCTCTAGAAGTAACACCGTCCTCGGTGTTTTCAACCCATCTCTGCAAAGAGTTCTGGGTAAGCTTCTTTCACAAATTTTTCGTCCTCCCAAGTAGCCTCGTCCGGTCCAAAGTGCTTCCACTGCACTTTCACCTGGACAACTACTCTTTTACGGAGCTCAATTTCCATGCGATCAAGTATGCGTAGTGGCTCTACCAGAAATTCTCCGTCCGGTTCTACCTGAAAGGAAAGAACAAGATTTATCAATCAGTAGAGTTAAACTTGATTCGACTTTAGTTAGGATTTTTTTTTTTTTTTTTATATTTACATCCTACCTAAATGTTTTGCCAATGAATGACATGTTTCTCATCATGCACGTATCGCTTTAACAACGATACATGGAACACATTATGCACTTTAATATGACTAGGCATCGCTAGTCTATAAGCTACTGGCCCCACCCTTTCCAGAATTTGGAAGGGTCCGCAGTAACGAGGGGCTAACTTGGCGCAAGAAGTCCACCTCAAGGTACTTCTCTTTGGTTTAATCTTGACATACACGTGGTCACCCACTCCGAATTCGCGATAATATCTCTTCTTATGTGCAAAGACTTTTTGTCAGTCCTGTGCGGCCTTCAAATTCTGCCTTATTTGTTTTACTTCAGCCTCTAGCTCCGCCAACATTTCTGGTCCCAACATTAATTTTGTCTCCGAACTGCTCCAGTTAATTGGTGTACGACACTGTCGTCCATATAACGCCTCGAAGGGACTCATTTTTAGAGATTCCTGATATCTGTTGTTATATGCAAACTCCACTAGGTGCAGGTAATTTTCCCATTTAGCTGGCTGCCGCATTACATACATGTGCAGCATATCCTCCAAAACTTGGTTTACTCGTTCTGTCTGCCCATCCGTTTGAGGGTGGTAGGCAGTGCTGAAGTGTATTTGAGTTCCTAAACCTGAAAACAAGGTTTTCCAAAATGCTGAGGTAAACTTAACATCCCGATCTGAAATCACGGTCTTAGGTATGCCATGCAACCTAAAGATTTCCCTCATAAATATGTCTGCGATCTGCACTGTCTTGTAAGTGGACTGCACAGGTATGAAGTGGGCAGATTTACTTAATCTGTCCACCACTACCATGATTGAATCATTTTGCTTCCTTGTTCGAGGTAAGCCTGTGATGAAATCTAAAGAGATCACTTCCCATTTCCATTCAGGGATGGGTATGGGCTGTAGTAGTCCTGCTAGGTGCCGATGCTCCACTTTAACCTGCTGGCACTCTAAACACTTACTCAAATATTCTGCAATGTATTTGCGCATATCGGGCCAATAATATATCTTTCTAATTGCCGAAAGAATCTTCTGGTAACCAGGATGACCAGCATAGTTGCTGCGATGGTACTCGTCCAAGATTAACCCCTTGAGACTTGCACGATTAGGAACATAGGTCCTTCCGTGAAACATTAACATTTGTTCCTAATTGCTTCCATACTCGGATGGCTTACCTTGCTTCTGATCTTCTTCCATCTGTCGCCACAAAAACTGGTATTCTGGGTCCTTCTGGGCCTCTTCCCTTATTTGTTCTGATAGCTGGCTTACAGGTTGGCTGTAATACATTGCATAGATCCCATGCAATTTCCTACTCAAGGCGTCTGCAACTCAGTTTTCTTTTCCTTTAACATGTTGTATGTCCATGTCAAATTCGCTCAAAAAGGCGTTCCACCTTGCTTGCCTAGAGTTTAAATCTGTCTGCTTGAAGTAGTTAGTCAAACTGCTGTGGCCTGTTTTGAGTATGAACCTTTTGCCCAGTAGGTAATGCCTCCACACTCGGAGAGCATGCACTACTGCGGTGAGTTCTAGATCATAGGCAGAGTACTTTTGTTCATGTTCTCTCAATTTCCTGGACTCATAGGCTATTACCTTGCCTTCTTGCGTTAATACTGCACCCAATTCCTCCTTGCTGGCATCAGTACACACCACATAATCTTTGCTGGGGTCAGCAACTTTCAGCACTGGTGCTGTGGTTAAGAGTTGTTTCAGCTTCTCAAAGCTGTTCTGACATTCATTCGTCCATTTGAAAGATCTGCCTTTCTTTTGTAAGGATGTAATAGGATAGGCAATCTTAGAAAACCCTTTGATGAACCGCCTGTAATATCCTGCTAGACCCATGAATGATCTGATATCTGCCACATTCTGTGGTACTCACCATTCCATGATGGTTTTAATCTTTTCGGGATCCACCGCTATTCCTTCAGCTGTCACAACATGACCCAAATACTGGATTTATGATTTAAAGAAATCGCACTTGCTGAATTTAGCGTACAGCTGATGCTTCCTTAGTATCTCTAACACTATTCTCAGATGCTCCTTATGTTCTTCCTCGCTCTTGGAGTAGATCAGTATGTCGTCTATGAAGACCAATACAAAGAGATCTAAAAACTGATGGAAAATGCCATTCATCAACCTCATAAAGGTTGCTGGCCCATTTGTCAACCCGAATGGTAATACTACAAACTCATAATGTCCATATCTGATGCAGAATGTTGTCCTGATCCTTGATTCGAATCTGGTGATATCCAGACCACAAATCTATTTTAGAGAACACTTTGGCACCTCTCACCTGATCGAATAAATCATCGATTCTGGGTAGAGGATATTTATTCTTAACTGTCAGCTTGTTGAGTTGTCGGTAGTCCATACACATGCGTAAGGTTCCATCCTTCTTTTTAACAAGGAGGACGGGTGCTCCCCAAGGTGACATGCTTGGGCGGATATATCCTTTATCTAACAATTCCTGCAACTGCATCTTTAACTCTGTTAATTCTGGTATACTCATTCTGTAAGGTGCTCTTGACAAAGGAGAGGCTCCGGGTAGTAGTTCAATAGTGAAATCAATATCTCTTTTAGGTGGCAATCCTGGAATGTTTTCTGGAAACACATCTAGGAATTCCTGTATGACAGGAATGTCTTTTATATCTGCTGCTTTTCCGTTAGATTCAGCATACCCTACTTGAATTGCGTACAGCTGACATCCCTTTCGGATACACTTGCTCATCTGAGATTCTGTTATGGGGTGCAATTGCACAGGCTTTTTAATTCCTTTAATTTCCTTACACGTACCATCTTGCACGATATAATAAATTGTCTTTTCCTTACAGTCCACTAAGGTCCAGTGTTTCTCCAACCAGTCCATTCCTAGTAATACATCATACGATCCCAATGGTAGAATATTTAAGTCTACCTGCAGCTGTTGTTTTGCAACTTCCAAAGTGCAATTTGCAATTTTCGCAGTCACTTTGCGTTTAGCTCCGGTGGCTAGTTGAACTAACCAGGGGTTTTTAAATTTCTGCTCTTTTAAATTGCACATTTCCACTAGTTTAGGACTTACATAACTTAAACTAGCGCCAGGATCTATTAAAATCGAGACAGGTTTAGATAACATAGTACCTTCCAGTTCAATCATTGTGGGCTGGAAATCCGCCTGTCGATCCTCCAAGGCTGCGTTTATACGTGGTATGTTTCGCGCCACGTCCCCCACAGTTGATGCCTCCTGCAAGTTTGCCACATTTTCATTCTTTCTTCGTTGTGGGCAGTTCTTATAGTAGTGTGCTTCCCCACAGCCCCAACACTGTAAGGGAGGTTTAGAATTCTGCCCTTGCTCTGGTTTGATTGATGCTTCTGTGGGTTTTTCTTCAGCTGGCCACTTGATCCTTTGATGGTTCCTGTTAAACTGTTTTCTGCCAGCGTTCCGTCCTACCCCTTTAAAGTGGCTACTTTTGCTTCTTTTAAAAGTAGAGGAATTCTTCTGATTTTTCTTGGGCTGCCAACCCTTTCCACCATCCCCTTTGGTCTTATACTGCTGGTAACACATGCGTGCTTTCCGGACAGCTTCATCCATCGTTTGGGGGTTAAAAAACTCTATTCTTTCCGTCATGGGAGCAGGCAAGCTACTCAGAAATCTCTGTACCTTGGCTTTTTCATCTCTGAGGTAAGGTACATAACGTAGCAGGGAAGTAAATTTCGTGACATACTCGTCCATAGTCATTTGGCCCAGCCGAAGATTGTGGAATTCCTTGGCTTTATCATCATAAAATCTTTCTGTTAGATATTTATCCTTGAAGTACTGCTAGAATGATTCCCAGGTAATGTCCCGCTCATCAATACTGCGAACATTCTTTACCTCCTCCCACCACAGGGTGGCTTTCTCTCGCAGCTGGTATATAGCCAATCTGGCCTTCAGATTCCTGCTATACTCATATACCTAAAAATATTTATTGATGTTAATCAACCATGCTTCAGCTGCTTCCTCCGCCTCGCCATCAAACATTGGTGGCTTAATCTTGCGGAACTCCCCCTGCAATTCAACTTTCCGCTTCTTATGATCCTGTTGATCAGACAAATTTTTCGATTCTGCCTCATTATTATTATGGTTTCTGCTCCTATGAGAGTAACTCTTTTCAGTCTTTCCAGTGGTGTTGTTTCTGGTTTGCTGATCTTCTGCTTCCGTTGATAATTCTTTTTCTGCACTGGGTTGTTGCATCTCCTGATTTTGTTTATCAGATATACTTTTCAGAATCCTTTCCTGGTCTTGCAACAACTTTTCATTGTCCTTTAGGACTCTCATCATCTCCTCCTGTAACTGTTGTACAGTGTTTAGCAGAAAAACAGTTTGTTGCTGCTGTTTTTCCAGCAATTTACTTGTTTTTTGATGCTGCTCCAACGCGAGTTGAACCCACATTTCTGGGTTCATGATTGTTGGACCTTGAGTCTCTTCTGGTGGCATTTGAGATGTTCTTTTTGTCATATCTTTCTACTTCTTCTCAGTGCACTAATACATACACAACTTTGTTAGTAGACCCTTAGGTTACCAGTGTAGCAACCGGCTCTGATACCACTTGTCACAATCATTAACAACAACTTACTCAAATTAAAAAAAATTTACCAAAGACTCTAGCCAGCTTTGTATATAGCTTGGTATATATCATTTTCAATATATATAAATATATACGGCGTTAACATACATATGTCGCACTTAATTTAAATAATACATTTGACATTATCAGTCATATGCTGCACTTAAACTCTATATTCACACATGGTGTACATACTGTACTAGCACAGAATTGAACTCCAATGAAACGTTGCAATTTTAAAATGCATGATATTGTTTTCCACGGATAAGGTTATGTAATAAGAGTAAGGGTTCATACGCCATCACTTCACATGCCAGCACGTCACACTTTAGAAATAAATTTGGTTAATCGGAATTTATAACTCCAGTGTCCAAGGTGGCATGGTAATCGATGGTTGATCCTTTCCGTAGCTGTGTCTAAGATTATAAGTTAATATTCAGTACCGATCCGGCTTTTTGGCACGGGATTCCCTCTGGACGAGGTATAGGTGTCATAACCTGCAGAGTTTACCGCTCTTCCGCATTAACACTCATGACAGATGTAGCCTGTCTCGATTTGTTGAAGATATTTGCGAGGGAAACAGGGTTATTCCTTCTGGGTTGCTTGGCAGGCTTTCGAATTGGCGCTTGGAGTTACTCCATGGCGCGCGGAAGGAAACTGTGCTCCTCCTCGGCATTTCCGTCTCAAACCAAACTATAAATAGAGGAAGGTAAGCGGTGCTCACCCTGCAATACTTGGTTTCATCCGGTTCATTCTTTTTACACTGTTGTCATGCGTTTCCTGCGAATTTTCTTTCATTCCCAAGACCATAAGTTAATTGCATCATGGTTATCTTTGGTTTGTTTACAGGAAGGCCGAGAATGAAGTCTCGGATATCTGGAGATGAGCACAGGTCTTCTGGCGATGAACGGTAAGGTTCCGCCCCTTCAGATAATTGGTTTCTTGCCCAATGGAGGTTTAACTCTCGCTTTTCAGTTCTAATACTGTACCCACTTTCTCGTGTCTGACTAACCATGCTTGCCTCCTTCAGGTCTAACAACGTAGACCTACAGGTAAAAATTCGTTCTCGGCATTTTATATGGTCTTAGTCTCTTTAACAAGTTATTTTAATGTCTTGCTGAATGAGTTCTTAATATATGGTGCTCGCAGGTAAATACAGAAACCCTGCTTCCTCCTATGGCTATCATTTTCTTGGCAGCTATGGCTGAAATTTCATTCCTTGCTACAGGTACCCTAGTTCAACCCGAGGGTTCAGCTGCGAACTTATCGACTTAATACTGTTCTTCTCTAAATTGTCTAGACATGGCACTCGGTTATTTATCAATCCCAAGTTAGGGTTTTCAGTTTGCAGAGCTGCCATTTAATGTCTTGTAATTATGTCAGTGTTCTAGCTCAATGTATATGACAATACTCGGGTTATTGTGTTGGAACAAAGTATGTGTTCTTCGGAATACTGCATGAATTCCACAAGTGTAATGATTCCTCCATTTCCAGTACTTTTATAATGTCTGTCACTATTTCAATTCACCAACTCGCGGTTAAACTTGGCCTTTATGTTTCATGATTTTAAAGTGGACATACTCTCACTGATGTCACTATTTTACCATTTTATAATTTCTGAATGTCTTTTGAAATCATTTTAACAGAGTTTAATTTACGTTTCCTTTACGACTTCTTTCCCATAGTTGCATTCGCACTAGATTTGAACTTCTAATTTTCAGTTTAAATGAGAGCTAGCTATTTGCGTTTTTTTTCTAATACAGTTGGGTCAGGGTTGATCATCTTTCTGGTCTGTATACCCCACCGCCCTTACATCTTTCTTTAACTTTCCTAAATAACACTAGGGTGACCGGTCCACCGTCCAGACCGTGTATCGGTAAGCTCTGCCAGGGTTACCTGGGCAAGGGTTCGATAGAGATTCAGAATCCTTCTCGACCCTAAAAGACCCCAATCTGGTAGTTTTCTCAGTACGACCCCACATTTGTTCTCTTCTGTATTATTCTACTGGTAAATTTACCTCAGAACCAATAATGAGAATGGAACTAGTTAGCTATTTACACGATATATTTGTATATGCAACCTAAATACCGCTTCTTATTCTTGGCTCATTATGTATACATGCTTCCACAGAAGTTGAACATAAATAAAAGAAAATATATACACAGTAGACTTTGTTTATTCTCTCAAAACTCTTAATTCCAAGATAGATAAATTCGAGCACTCACTCATTAATGCACAGCTAAATATTTTTCTTTCTTTTCAGTAGAGAACTAATAGTTTCCTTCCGTACTGTATAAACAATTTCCTAACGAAATAAATATTATACTAACCTATTTTTACAGAGTCTAGGATAGTAATACTCAAAAGTCATTTAACCTGTATTCCATGTAAGTTTTTCAAGGTTTGTGTACTTATCTGGAATAGAGAATTTGATTTCCAAAGCTGTGGTCCTCCCTACCAACCAAGTGAGGCCATTACGTCCTTCACTTGCCCCCTAGCTTCAGAACTCCGGGTTTAGTGCCACGGAGTTTTTACAGTGGAGTCCGCACTGCTGTGACCTCTGGAATTTCCTTCCAGTCACAAACAGGAGGTCAGGCCAACTCAAGGGTTTCTTGAAAGATACTTCCACTGGGGTTTCCCGCTCAAGACAGTACTTTCCCCTTTCTTGCCTACACTTTCAGAACCCCCTCTCCTCCTTTGGATTCCCACTTTATCCATTCAGGAGAGAGTAACTGTTTTTTCCCCAACTGTCTCCAACCACTTCCCATTCTGAAAAACTATCACCAACAGCTTTTTGAGATTCTCTTTTCCTTCATTGGTTTTTCCTCTCATTAATTCAAAAATAGAATAATAAAAATAAAATAAAATCTAAAAATAGTGATTGTCTCAAAATATTCTCATAGAGTCTTGTTTGTTCAGAAAATAAAATTAAATAACATTAAATAAAATAAACCAACTGTTTTTAACTAGTAAATACTAGTTACTTCCTTTATGAGGCTGTCACATCCTCATATAACACTTTTCCAATTCATAATTTTTATAACCTTGAACCATCCTCATATAACACTTTTCCAATTCATAATTTTTATAACCTTGAACCATGTATGATTAGCTCAACTAACAACACGATTGGCTATCTGCTCTGCGTTAACGAGCCACCACTTCGCCTGCTGTGCTAATAATAGTCTCTGTTAATAAATAAATAAGAGACAACCAAATTAATTAATTAAAAAAACTCTACAATTATTTTTTTAAATATAAAATCTATGATATGGGTGGTTCGTGCTCAAGAGATACTTCACCGTGTTGATACCATAACAAATCAGGAAACTTCACGAAAGGTATGCCAAGTTCAATTGAAGTAAATTACATGATTAAAGATAGCTGTAATTGGATTAATAATATAATATCTGATTCTCTATATCTTGTCGAGTTGATTAATCATATTGGATGGTTTGAAATGAATAGATATATAATTATCATTAATTTTTTTTCTTTTATAATAAATTAATAAATTTGATTTTTTTTATTAACTTATAACAAATTAATAAATTTGATTAAAAATATGTCAAATTTAATTGAATTAAATTATATGATTAAAGATAATTGTAATTAAATCAATAATGAAATTAGTTTTAATATAATTTTTGAAAAAAAAAATTATTTATTTATTTTTATGATTTAATTGGTATAAAATCAAGTAGAAATGCATGGAAATCACAAGTTTGATGAGTAAATTTTGCACAATCAAAGTGTTTCAGAAATTTTTTACTAAACCACTTTAAATAACAAAAATCAAAATTTACATCTAATTTTTCTACCAAATTCCACCCAAAAAAATCCTATCAAAAACTTAAAAAAAAATAAAATAAAAATATTAAAAACAACTGAGTAAACTTCATGAAAAGTGTGCCAAGTTTAATTGAATTAAATTACATGATTAGAGATAACTGTAATTGTATGAATACTAAGTCACAATGGAATTGCATAAGATTTAAGAAATCAAATATCAGGGCTGCTCTACATGCAGGTTGTCGACGATTAAAATAACCATCCACAAACTTATGAAAAGGGTGAGCAAATTTTATTAACCCCTGCGACACATGGTTCTCCCTGCTTAACCTAACAAACAAACCATGGCGCCCACCCTAATTTTATTAAGTTGCTATAAAATGAGAATTTTCAGGATCGTTCGTCCGACGAACATGATGATGTGATAATAGGATTGTGCCTCGACCCACTGGTCTGAGGCTGCTTATTGCTACAAACAGAAAAAACGATTTGTGATTGCTGGTAGGGTAAAAAGAGAGCAAAGCAGACCTAGAGAATTACAGGTTGAAGCCGAAGAGTATAAATGGCGGATTTGGATTTATAAATGGCAGAGTCGAAGGAATTTTAATGGAATGAAGATAGTTATGCTCCACATCGAACCCATTCGGCCGTGCTGGGAATACCATTGTTGACAACAAACAGCATGTAGTATCCTGGCGGCGCAGCCACGCCACTCGGAGGTGCTGTCACTGTCATAGCGTAAACGTTGAAAAAGATGGGAACGAGAAAGGGTCCTGTAGCTGCAAGAGTGAGCAATCTCTGGTTCATGGAATTACTGTGTGTGGTGAACGACGGAGCGTAGAGGTTCACTTGGACAACGCTGGCGGGGGTCACAATGGCGGTGGAGAAGCTCACTGTGAAGGTGGCGCCGTACGCTATGGGAGAGAGGGCGGTAACGGAAAGTATCCGAGGCCGGATGAGGGAAAAAGAAGCGTCCAGATAATAAGGGCTGTAGCTTTCCAGCCGGAACTCTGTCGGAAAAGCTGTTCCCGTTAAAACGTAGCCGAAGTGGGGGTTGGAGCCGCCGACGAGAACTCTTCCGTCGGCCAATAGACTTGCGGTGGAGTGGTACATTCTGGCAATGGTGGTGTTTGCGAGAGTAGAGAAACGGGCGCCGCGAGCGGCGGTGGGGCGGTAGAGTACAGGGGAGAAGACTGGAGCGGTGCCCATTTCCCAACCGGCGACACCTTTCTGGGCACCGTTGATGATAATGACTTCTCCGGTGGGGAGGAGCAGCATGTCGCCCATGGTCCTGCGGCTAGGCATGGTCTCCATAGTCCACGCAGGATTAGGGTCAGTTATCACCATTCTGCCACAGTCATTTAGGGCATCGATGAACTTACCCTTTTTTTGTGAAGTGTAACCGTTGTCGGGGCATCCGCCGCAGACGAGGACTTCGACTTTCTGAAACCCGTCGGAGGCGGAGAGGGGAAGCATGACGGAAGACCCTGTAGAAGGGTAGTTTCTAGGGCCGTTCCCTGGGATTGTAGGGTAAGTCTTCACCACAACATTGTTCGTGTAGTCCAGAAGAATGGAGTCGCGGTTCGCGAATATGAACAGGTTCCCGTCCGAGCACAGGTGCAGATATGGGTACAGATTGTTCTCCACTTGCGCGCTGGTTCGCGTCTGGGCAAGAAAAGGCAGGCTGAACGTTCCTTCCCCGGGGGCTTTCGGAATGAATTAGTAGGTGAAATCTCCCGTCCCCCCCACGACGATGATGCGATTGTCGGGCAGAATCTGATTCGACGCATACCATCGTTCGTCATTGAGCTGCGGCGCCTGCGATTCGTCCCAGTCGCAACTGCCATCCGTGCAGGGGACGAAGTAGCGGATTTTTTTCGCCCCGTCGTTCGAACCTCCGGTCTGCACCAGCGTCCCGTTGGCCGTAAACGCACCGGAGGAACACCAGGTATCGGTCAAGATCTCAAGCGCCCTGACCACGTTGGTCTTCACGTTGTATTCGATGGAATGAGCCGAGCAGTCGTGAGTCAGAGCCTGATCCTGCGGATCGTCGCGGCAACGACCATTGGGGAGCATGAGCTGCGAAGGGCCGAAATCGGTCCTGTCGAACATGACAACCGTGTCAAGATGCGTAACAGTCATGTGCATGGCAGAAACTCCACCATTCTCTACAAGAAGCTTCCATTTCCCCGGGTTCACCGCTTGCAATTGTGCACCACATGCCGCTAATAGACTCACCAAAATGACACCACACAAACCCAACTCAAATCTCCTCCGTGCTTCCATTTGTCTTCGAACAATTCGAATCTCAGCCACTTTACCCCAGCTCTATACAATGTTTCAAATTTCAATACCTCCTATGTTTCAAATTTTAAAATATCCTAATGTTTTTATAGCGTCTTTCAACTGATAGGCCTCGGTGGGTGACGGGAAAGTAAAGGACCCAGAGACTTATCGGTTATGTCAGACAGGTTGGGACGGATTTTTCTTCCGGGTCGCTCGCATCATAATTTCCTCTCATCTAAGGATTTTATAATTGCATATCAACGTCCTTGCAGCAATATTCATTGTTGATTGTGATGTATTAGAAATTTTATCTCCCTAAATTATCGCTCAGCACATGTATTAGAAACTGATTCCTCGGTGTTAAATATAATATAAAGTACTCCAAACATAACATGTGTGACATGAAAGGTTTACGTGTGGTTAAAATTAAAAGATTATGTTAATTCGGTTAAAAGTATGCATTTCGAATCCCTTCCCCACAAAATAGGGTAAAGGTATATCCATAATTGTGAAGGCCCTTATATTTGTACTGGCAAATGAAGATAATAAATTAAAAAAATTTACATATATATAAACTGTTAGAAGTTCATCACTTTGTATTATATATATATATATATATATATATATATATATATATATATATATAACATAGGAATTTTATATAAGTCTATGGTGTATTTTGCAATCACATATATAGTAAAATTAAATATTACTTCAAATATTTAAAGATATAAATAAAAATGAGTTAGACACAAGAAAAAAAATGCGAGAAATGCTATTAAAAAAAAGTTATTATATTATAATTAAAAATGTTAAAAATGAAAGACTAAAATAAAATATAATATATAAATAAATGAAAAAGATTTATAAAATATAAATGTAATGATATAATATAAAATTGAATGAATACAATCAAAATTTTCACAATACAATTTAGATGTTATTATATTTATAAGGTAAATTCATATTTAAATTGAGTGAACTACATATATGTTAGAAATGTGTATTTAATTTGGTAGGATTTTTTTATTATAGAGTGTGAGTATTGGTTACATTAAGTATGGAGAATGGTATGTTAATCATAGATTTGAGGATGATTGACAATGATCATAACAAATAAATTCAAGAAAGTATTTGATAAAGTAAATTGTATAAGTTTGATTTAGAAAATATCATTAGATACTAGTGCTATTTATCTTAGTACTTTTAGGATAGAGAAATTGATTTAATTCATTTTAATGGAAAGTCATAGTTAGGAAATTTATGGTATAACCTTCTAGAGCCATTTTGAGACATCTAATAGCACTTTTTTGGTCAAATATTTGCAAGCATGACTCTAAATCAGTGATGTTCTCCTACACACTCATACTTTTCCAGTTGTGTGAAAACCAACTCAATTGGACTTCTATGTGGAAGTTATGCCTCCCACAAGTTGAACTAGCTTGTTGCCCACCATGGTAATTAGTGGATGCCACAACAATGCATGTTACTAAGAAATGTGGGGACAATCATATGTGGACTTAAAAAAAGACTCTAAAAATTTCAAAACCTTATGACAAGTTGAAGGTTAACGAGGAAAAATCCCTAACCCTAAATGACTATTAAACTATGTTAAATACGAAGTTGTTAGGAGAAGAGGAAGTTCCATTCTTTTATTATTATACTTGTTTGGTAGTTCAATAGATAACTTAAGAGTGAGATTGAAAGCATAATAGAGGGAAAAGAATAATTCATGATAGCCATTGCCGTAGTGTTAAAGGAAACTCCATAGTGAGTGTGCCCTTTATTTTCACTTGCATTTTCATGACCAAATAAAGTAGATCATAAACCTCATCTTCTACCAGGGTTTTCCCTATATGAAATTGCCCATGATATCTTTTATGTTCATTAGTGTGGATGGGGCATTCATTTTTATTGTTCTTTCATTTCCACATTTCTTTTGTTTCATATATTTGAACAAAATCTAGTTATAAAAAATTTGGGATCTAAGGAAATAAATTTATTAATAAAAGATTCTATAATATTGTAAGATAAATTATCTTGAATCATTCTAGTGTAATATCTTCTAGATATTATTCACGTTTGTTTGGGGTATTTTAGAAGTTGTAGAATCCAAGAATTTCCATAAGAAGGAAGTCATAAAAAACCTAGCCATGGAAAATAATTTGATTCATGTAACAACCCTCATCCTACAACAAAAGATACATTTGTGAGGATGGAGGAACATATTATTGATATCTCTTGCAATATGCCCTTACTCATGGTTTTTATAGTGAACAAGTTTAGACCTTTCAAAGAGGTTGGTGGATCTTTCTTAGAAGTGGGATCATATGAGAAATTGGGAGATAGTGACTACATGAATATTGAATCCAAAAAGGATCGTGGTAAAGAGAAACCAAGCTACGTTTCATCACCCATTCACATCCTACACTTAAATGAAAGTGAAATTGGAAATGAAGCCCTACCAAAATCGGAAGGATAATTTTCAAGTGAATCATTGGTTGGAACAATTAGAAGTGTATTTCGATGTCCATAATATAGATGAAAATTAAAAAATTTCATTTTCTTGAGTGTCATTAGAGGACTATCCACTAACTTAGTGGGGAGGCCACGTGAAGACACTTACTAGAGGGTGATTTGATATAAACTAAGTGGGAGATGTTTAAATCCCCTATCAATCCTTATTTATATCCTATTAGATACACATAGGATTAGTGGAGCTATTGACATCACTTCATGAAAAACCAAGGGAAAAGTGTGGAATAATATGTCACCAAGTTCAAGAAGATGGTGATTATGATGGGTATCTCCCCTAAGAATCTAGATGTACTCTTCAAGCATATTGGAGGTATATATGGTCATTTTCAAAAGTAAATGATGTTCTTCAAACCAACTACCATTGTTGTGGATATTTTATAAGAATAATACTTGAATAACATAGGCAAAAAGAAAATAAAGCAAAGTGGTTCTAAAAAGAAATAATTCTAATATGCCTCCAATGAGGGCAAGAATAAGTGAAAAGGAAAATACAAGAAAAGTTATATCCATTGGACATTAGTACAAGGATCACGAAAATCATTGAACTAGTACAATATTCATCGTCTCACCACATATAAATGTTGGATAACATGTTTTTTATGGGTGAAATTTCACCAATTGGATATTTTTGGGCCATTTAAAAAAAATAAAAAATATTCACCAAATTGGTTAAACATTCACTTTTATTTTTGTGTATATAAATATGATTAAATTGATAGTATTCATAAAAAAATTACAAGTTTTAATTATAATTTATATGTTTTTTATTTAATACATATATGCATCATATATATGATTGTTTAATATGAATTAGTCACATAGACTAATATACATATGTATCATATTTGAAGCCTTAAAAATACCTTGGTGGTGGAAGTTACATCCAAACTTGAATCCAAATAACCTTAAAAAGGATGTCAAGAAGAAGACCCTGATAGCCATAAATTCAAGCAGCCAAGTAAATAATAGCTTAGATGTGGATGAGAAGATTGTTTACACTTGAGTGTAGAAACAGGTGAATTTGAGTATCCTTCATCACAATGATGAGTAAACAAGGATGAATATCTCAAGGGTATGAAATAATGTAAAATCAATTTTTTAAGTGCATATTTTATTGATAAAATAGAGTTAGATGTAATACCCTTTTTTGTGTGTGGTGTAGTGTTTGGAAACCCCTACATGTAGAAAAATGTGCAATCTCCATGAGGAGAGAAAAATAGTGTCACCTTTTCAAGAATGGGAATTATTTCATCATCATGCCAAAAAAGGAAATGAAAAATCACTCTAGTAAGTTGTATTCAAGCTAAAAGGTTTATTAGTTCTAGTAGAGTTCCTGTGTTTCAATTTTAAGGGAGAATTATCTAGGGAAGGAATTGCTAATAGTAAGGACATCCCTAGAGGAATAGGGATGTATCAAAGAGAAAAAATAATATTTGGAGGAATTATTATAGGCACATAAAGAAGTGTTCTAGGAGAATATAGTGTTTCCACCTAGGAAGGAGCGGAGCATAAGATGCAATTAATGCTTGACTAGTACTAAATACAAAATATTGGATATATAGAGAATTCGTTCTAGAAACATATGAAGTGAAGGAACGAGATCACACTTAAGAATCAATACCCTCTACCTAGTAGCAATAGCGTTTAAGACTAGTTGTAGAATTCCAAGTACGTCACAATGTTGTATTTCAAATTAGGATACGAGAAGGAATATATTAAATAGCAAAAAACCTGAAAGACTACCTTAAAGATAAGGCAAGGTCTACATGAATTCTTAGTTAGGAATTTTAGTTTTTGTAATGCAATAGCTAAATTTATGAAATTGACAAATGAAGTATTGCAATTTTATTGTGTCCCTATTCAAATTTATAATAGTGTATTTGGATGACGTGTATATTGGTAGAAAAATATACTTAAGTAGAGTGAATCTCACATCTCATGCAAGTGTAAGATATTGTAAAAGAGTAGCAACTCTTGGTTAACGTATTGAAATGTGAATCCAATTAATAGTCCTTGATGCATTTGGCGTATGTGATTAATGAAGTGGAATTCAAATTGGATCCCACTGGAGGCCAGCATCAAGTGCCCAATTCCTCCAAATATAATTGAAGTTAGGAGGTTTGTGGAGAAGCACAATACCTATAGAATATCATAACCTCCTTTCTAGTATTATCTATGCAACTCCATGCTATAACAACCAGTGCTAAGAGTTTTCATTGGAGAAAGAGTCATCATAAAGTTTTAAATGAGCTTAGATGAAGATCAATCAAGAATCGATTATTTCATTACTTAATTAAAAAAAAAATTGATTGGAGATGGATGCAAGTGGATATGATGTGGAAGTATTCTTGATGTAGAGAGGCAAGTCGGTATTTTATCATTATGAGAGGTTTTATGAAGGAGTCCTACATTATCTTATGTATTATAAGGAACCCTATTCCCCATTTAAAGTCTCAAGAAGTGGAAAAACTATTTGATGTAAGGAAGTTGTTATCAACACGCATTAGTAACCATTGTAATACTTTATTTGAATAAGATTTAGCAAACTAGACGTTACAAGTTGATGGAATTTTTGCAAAAATTTCATGTACTAATAAAAGCATAAGAAAGGAAACACTAATCAATTGGAAAGAATGATTTCAAGGCCCACCCATGTCCAAAATCATAGATTTGTGAGCTCTTATGCACATATATCCTTCTATCCATGATTGCTATAGAGAGATATACACAAAAAATGAGAAATTTGTTGAAAAAAATCGGAAAATCAATTTGCAAGTTCACGAGACACTTAACAAGTCATATGAAAACCACAAGGATTGACATGATCAACACAAAAATGAGAAAAAATTCAAGGTGAACGATCATATTTGGTTGGAATTGAACAAAAGGAAGCTATATGATCCTCGTAAGAAGATCAAGGTTCTATGGTATGGTCTTTTTGACTTATTAGAGAAAGTGAGTGATAATACTGATAATAGTTTATCCATGTATATCACATTTTCTCAGTCTTGAATGTGAAAAACATGAAACTCTATTAGCCTTCCATGTTGGATCATGAAATCGAGAAGTCGATCATACCTAAAACAAAAGAATTAACACTAGAAGCTCAAGTACATTTGAAAAATGATATTTTTTTTGGAAAACGTTTGAAACTAGTATGCAAGGGTATCATGACCTCTAATAGATTATGTATGCCAAACAAGGTAAAATGGTACTCTAGAGAGAGATAGAGGAAAATTTTCCTCACCCCATTCAATAAAAGCTTCTATGGAGAAAAAACAACCCTAAATGGGGAAGTATCATCAAGAACAAATCATGATATATATTTTTTATATATTTGACTACTTTCTAGGTGGACAAATTGAAGGAAATGGTTTGCAAGGAAATTTTAATGACAAGTCCTAGTTTGCAACTTTGGCAAGTCCTGGAACCTTCTAGAGTCATTTTGAGGCATCAAATGACACTTTTTGTGTCGAAAACTTTGTGATCATACTTCCTACCCTCTTGACTCTATTCTACACATCGTGGCCTTTTTTATGACATACCACCATGTTAACAAGTGAATGTCATGTTAGCTCCCATTACTCACACACATAGGGCTAGTGAAATATGGATTTTTAGGAAAATTATATAAAGTCCAAAATACAAATTGAGTATTAAAAATGAAATTCTATAACTATAGATGAATATGATACATTGTAAAATATTAGACCATAGGAGGAGAGAGAATTTCATTCTTTTATCAGTATACTTATTCCATCGTTGAATAAAACATATAATAGTAAGATTTGAAAACATAATATTTTGTAAAAGCCATTTAAATAACATTGAAAAAAAAATCCTAGTAAATGCCTTATTTGTAATTAAAAAATAACAATTTTCCTTCTAGCAAGATTTTCTCTATTTCACTGTATAGAACAATAATGGAAAGAAAAACACACACATGAATTCTTGTATACTAGAGTTTAACCGAAAAAAAAATACACACAAACACATAATTTCCCCTTTAATTGGTTTTTCCTCTTTTTCATTTTGGTTACTAGATGTCTACACTTTTCCAGAAATCCCAACGCCTTCTAGAGTAAAGGCGCATATTTCAAAGACAAGTGGAGGGTTTTCTCCAGAATGGGTTACGTCTCAAAAAATCTGAAAACATGGAGAACAAAGTGTTGCTTAGGGTTTCGCCGAAATAGGTGCTTCAACGCCAGGTTCTTGATAACATAGCTGGAATGGAGATATCGTGCTATAGTCGATGGCTTCTATCTCATCAGCTGGATATATTTGAGAATTCCCATCGTGCTGCCATCTCCTCTGGATTCCATTCAGCTTGGAATTTTGTTGCGAGGAGTAATATCGTATCTTTAGATAAGTTTTAAGATTTGGTTTGAGTTCACGACTCGAGTTTTAAAACCAAACGAATATGGAGCCTCTGATGTCACAACGAAACATCTAAATCGGCACTTTGGTGTACAATTACGGTCATAACTATGATCAAAGTTGACTAATTTATATAACTATCAAATGCTTTTCTAAGAAAAGTCGGTTGCCAACTCTGCGTTCAAACTTCATGCGCAGTTAAGAAAAATTATGGACAGTTCGTTTAAACCTTTGTATTAGGGGTTTTTATTCCCACAAGTCTCGTGGGAATGTAAGAATATAAGTAATGTGAGAATATAAGTCATAGTTACCAGGTTGGAATTTAGATTTGAATTCAGATCAGGATAATATAAAATGATTTTGATTGAAAATTTTGTCCATTACATTGAAAATTGTACACCACATCATTATATATACTCGTTGGATTTATGAAAGGGTCATTTTATTCTTGGATCTCTAAAAGATAAAGTTACATTGATTATGGATATGTTGATTATGGATATGTTATTATGAAGATAAAGTTACATTGATTATGGATATGTTATTATGAAATGATGGTTTTGACAAAATTATTTACTTAGGAAGTTAACACTCTTTCTAAGTCAAGTTGTGTGTTGAGTTTCTCGTTGTGTATGTATTTATCTTTCTCATACACCATGTGTGTTTAACATAGTGTTTAACATTAATGATTCCTTATATATATATATATATATATATATATATATATATATATATATATATATATATATATATATATATAAACTTAATTTTAATTTTTAATTTTAAAAATTAAATATTAATAACATATAGTTAACCATAGATATCGTTAATTTATCATTGTCACTTTTAAGTCTTTTATTTATTTTTTTCTTTTTATTGTAGGGTTCTCCTATATATATATATATCAAAGTTTTGCAATGAATCTCCAAACCAATTCTACACCAAAAATAATCACAAAATTTTAAATTCTGAAATATTTCCCATGCTAACCATGGTTGATTATGGTAGAGCTACATTGAATACAATTACCAATGGCTGTATATGGTTGATTATGATTGATTTTAGTTGAAAAGTGAAGTCTATGGCTAACTATGTAAAATAATGTTTAGTATGGCTCAATGTGATTAATAATAACTGACAATGTATGACTATGGTAGACTATGGATGACCATGGTTTCCATGTTAGACTATGCATAAAATATAATGGTTATCCATTTATTTTTTTCCATCTATATCGATGATTTTAGACATGACAAATTAGAAAAATTAGCACACAAGCCATTGTACTAGTGAGACATAATTTAGGAAATTGCCTCAAATGACATTTCTTGCACTTAAATTCTACACACAAAAATAATCACAGAACTCTAAATTCTAAAATATTTCCCATGCTAACCATAGTTGATTATGGTAAAACTACATTTAATACCATTACCAATTGTTGTATATAGTTGAGTTTAGTTGAAAAGTGAAGTCCATGGCTAACTATGTAAGCCAATGTTTAGTATGGCTCAATGTAATTAACAACAACTGACAATGTATGACCATGGCTTTGGATAGCCATGGTTATCCATGCTATATTATGCATAAACATGGATGGACATGATTGCCTATATTTCAACATGATTGATTATATTTCAAGATGTTAAATGATTTAAATCAACTCGATAGAAAGCTGCAAGGTATAAAAAAAATTCAGTTACACGTTCATTTCCTATAGTGATATTCTTTTGCATGTACGTAGGAAATTCCTCAATTGAAGTGATTGTATAGATAGTTGACATAAATTTCGAAACACTTACTAATGGTATGTAAATGAATGTGGAAATGAATAAATTAAGTTAATATGGTCAAGAATTAAATGAATATTAAAAGGGAAAAAATAGCATTCCCGCAAATTATAATCCTAAAGATTGATAGATTTCATGTACAAATACAACATTGCTTATTCCTCCCGAGTGACTTAAAATTACATGAATACCATTTATTAATAAAATTTTACATGTATTTTAACCTACATATATTATAGAATACATTTTGTATGCACTAATGACATGTTATGTGTATTAACAAATGGTTTTTTTTCACCGTTAGTGGTTACTTGTAAACATTGGTACAATAAACACTTCAACTAAAAGATATTAGCTAACCAACATAAAAAAAATGAAGTATCCACGATTTTCTCACATATGACTATGGATATGATTTTTAGTATGCAAGTTATGAAAATACTTACTATAACATAATTTAAAAGGACAATAAAAGGAATAAAATGTAATAATTTTATGTAGATTTAAACATATTAATAAATGTATATTACAATGAGATAGACTTTAATTATTGTTTTTTAATTCCTAATAACAACATATGCACTATTGTTCATATTGGCATAATTCAAAAAGAGAAAGGTGGTCAAAAGCATAAACCATATATTGATTTAACTCATGATATGAATATGAATTTTATCCCATATTGCACTTTGTTCCAAATATTAATTGTTATTAATTATAATTTAAATCCTTATTATTTTTGGATATTAAGGGCCCATACCAAGTATTTTTCTTTAAATTCCTCATATCGTTAGTGTAATTGGTACAATTTTTGAATTACTTGTGTCAAATGAAACTATGAATATACTTGATAAGATGAATTGTTTTGAATATTGGAAGTTAAGGGGGGCTTAGAGCCAAGCATATAAAATATATTCTTAATTTAATCCAATTCTCTATCAACTACGGAATACTCAACCCACAAGTTACATGCCAACATGATGGGTTGACTAGGGAATAACAAGAATATGGTCCAATTAGTCATCATCAATGCCAATAATTTCTATCCCTATTTAATTCTTAGCAACACATATTGCACTTCGATAATTTAATGGTTTTGAGATTTTTCTAATATGCAAGGTGACAAATTATATTTCTAAAGGAATAAGCAAGTAGTCCTAGTTCATACTTATGTTACATGAGCTCGATTTCAACTTCTACCAATATAACATCTACGTGCATCACACACCCCTAAGAATGGGACATGAGCTAGGTGATTTTTGAACTAGTGACATCACAAGGTATACCTTAGCAAAACAATGTATGACCAATTGATTTACACCCATGGGAGAATTTCAAAAGTAGGACATGGGGGTGGGATTGATCCTTTTAAAAAGAAGGACATGATAGGAGATTTGATACACTTATGTCTACATGGGTTTTGAGACCATTTTTAATATAGTCTTTATGTGTGAAACTACACATTTGAACAATACTTCAAAGTGGCCCCATGGTTTTAGGGTTAGGATTGGATGGGAATTGAACCTTTCAAAATAGTTAAAAACTCTTCATTTTCCACCATTGGATCCAACTCCTTTGGTATCTTTAGAACTGGAGAAATGGGGGTGGAATGTGATCCACTTGTGTGGACCAAATTATTTTTAGATACAAGTGAGTTCTTGAATTAGATAAACTCCTTTCTATAGGAGCCAAACTCATGTAAATGTGTGAAATAAGTATCTCCAAATCATTAATAATAGTTTATATATTTATTTTCCTAGTCAAGACTCTACAAAAATAATCTCTCTCTCTCTCTCTCTCGCTATATATATATATATATATATATATATATATATATATATATATATATATATATATATATCCTTATTAGAAGAATATTTTATCAAAATTAATAAAAATATTTATTTTTTTCCATAAAACTATCCATATTGTATTACCTACGTACAAAGGATTATCTCTTATAGGAGGAAGTTAAGTGAGGTCAACCAAAATAATTATGGATTTTTATTCTTCGGAGATGCTTCTCACAATCGAGAATATATATGCATGAATAAACTTGATGCTATAAATATCATTTAATCAATCAATATATATTAAATATGTATCATTTATTCTCAGAAAATTGATAGTGATTACTGATGTGGTGATCATGTACTTTTAAAGGGAATTTTCATAGCCATGTTTATTGTTTTACATGTATATTAAAAATAACTATTATTGTTGGAGAGAGATAAAGAAAATGGATTTTTCCATTATATAATGAAGTTAAAAGAACATGAGAAATGAAATGAATAAAAAAATACTTGCTAGTTCTTGTATAGTTTCTTGAAAAAATATTATAGGAGTTTCACGACTTTTAGATTGAACTAAATGTAATAAAGTGATATCAAAATTAACTCATTGCTTTCTTTCCAAGGAAGATGGATATGTAAATGTGCTATGATAAAGGTCAACAATATCACCGCTTGATTAGAAATTCCATATAAATGAGATATCCTCTTTTGCAACATCATTTGAAATTGTTGTTCGTTACCAATTAAACCATATATAAAATTCCCTTCAACCAAATGTGTGAAAGGAATAAACATTGAAATTATTTGTAGGAATTAACTCAAATAAAATATTTCATTCTTCAAAATTCTCTGCAAATTTGATCTCTTGTTCATGGGAGTCTTCATTTTCTTCATATTCAACATTATCAAATGAGGAAGGCTCCCGATCAACATGCCATGGTTGATATAAAAAATATATCAAATTTTCAATCATGGTTTCACACAAATGGTCAATATCTAAGGGAAAGCTATGAAATGACTTATCTAAAATCAATGATGTCCAACGAAAGGTTTCAAACACATCTAAAGCATCATGGATAATACAATAAAACTATGATGAAACTTGAAAAATGGTGTGAACATCTGTATCAAAGCTCCAATACATTTATATATCTATCATGTATAAATGTTCAATAAAATAAGGTCTCTTTTGATATATTTGAACAAAACTATTTTTAGTTAAAAAATGTAGGCCATCTTTTAGGAGTTTCTTGAAAATGTTTCATTTAGCATTTTGAAAAAAAAATATGTCTACAATCTACGATCGATAGTTTATGTAACATATGGCTCCAGTTTCATAGTTAATAAGTGTTTTTCTAGGGAACCTTTTCTATGTATACAAAGCAAGAACTTTAGAGCCAATTGAATTTAAAATTCTAATCAACATACCTTGATGAATTTTAGACCTTTTTTTTCTTTGTAGTCATATAGAGTAAATCTTTTCAAGACTGAATTTCAAGAAACCACCATTTGGAAATCAACATTTATGCACCACATAATAAGAATATCAATTTTTAGTACATTTATCCTATCATAATATTTTTATGGCTCATATTTCTTTCACCCTTGTTCATCTATGCATAATATTGACTTATCATGGAACTCCCATGGAGAATTATAAAGGTGTGTGGGAATAACCACCTATTTGCATAAAAAATAATCTACACTATACATTGTATAACTTTGAGCATGGTTCAAAAATAGTTCATAATCCTCATGAGGATTGGAAGAAAATATTTATTCACTATTCAATTGGAAGGGGTAATCATTAAGGATTCATGCAACCATTACGATGTAATGATTAGTGTCACATGGATTCCATGTAATTACATATATATTAACGAATTTATTTGAAACATGCACGTCTGAAGGGTTTTGACCAATCTAATCCATCTATTTTTGGAGCACCTTCCAACTATAAGTAACCATTGATGTAGGATGAACCTCTATGTTTCCACTCATATCTAAACAAAACGAAGATAAAGATAATATAGAAAAAATAAATAGAACCAAAATTTTATATCATAATACAACAACATGAACGTTACCAAAAGTACTTAGTTTTAAGATATTTTTGGATAAATAATTCCTAACAAATATTGAATATATAGTGCATCAACATGGAAACAATATGAGGGTATTGGATAAAATTCTCAAGCTTTATATGATTTTCATTTAAGAAATAAGAATGTGAATATATTGGTGTGAGATTATATAAGTCTATCCACTTTGTGTTAGCTACACTTAGAGTAAAAAATAGAGATAAATAAACGAACTAAGTAATCATATCAATATGTTCAAAACATCACTTTGCTGAATAATATTGATATGATTACCTCTAAGAGAATAAAAAATCATAAGATGATTAAAAAACTTATTATAATTTAAATCATGCAATTTTTGACATATGTCTTCAATTCTTGTAGATGAGTTACCATGTATATTATTATTTACAAATATTGCCACAAATACTTGGTTATGATGTTGCATTATCATGTTCAATAATAAATATTGAAACATAGGATGGATTCGAAATCTATAACCATAGTATTTGAGACGATTCAATCAATATTCATGAAGTTGAATGTTACACATACATGTTGCAATCAATCAACATTTATAGGGGGGACAATGTGGGGAATTCCATTTCTAATAACCCTTGTATACTATATTCATTGATTGGAGAGGAACTAGAATCAACATTTTCAAGAAATTATTAGTTGTAACACCCATCGATACCTTCATTAAAAAAAAAATTACATTCATCCTACACACATGTATTGACTCATAATACATGCACTTACAAATCGATTACAGAACCCACACAACTTTAATCTGGAAGTTTGAACCATTATATATATATATATATATATATATATATATATATATATATATATATATATATATATATATATATATATATATAATTATTAATTTAATTACTATGAAACTAAAAACACACATATATATATATATATATATATATATACATATGATTTTATTACATTATTCCACAGCTAAATCTATAGTTATGTTTTTTATTTCTCCACAACCGAATGAGTGATCCACCTGTCTGTCATTAAAGAACCTTGTTGTACTTTACATTCATAGTGCACCCATAATCTAAGTTATAGATTTAATACATTAGCACGGTTTTTTACAAAATGGAGTTATGGTACGTTTGAGGTTCTCGGAATATCCGCCACTTAATAGTTCTGTAATTAAGGTTTACATTTGTTAGATTTTAATACCATAGATCTGTTTAAACTAGATCTAACGGTGGCGGGATAATTAGGGTTCTGAGGTGATTGACCTATCCTCGTTAACCATTTCCCTTTTGGCCGCTGACATTCCATCACAGCTCTCCAAAGCAAGAACCTTCAGCTTCTGTCTCAGCCCTCTGCTGAAAGAAGCCATTAGCGTTCCCATTCCGTTGCTCGGAAGAAAGGTCTGTTGTTATTGAATCTCATCCTGTTCGAGACTTTGTTTTTCAATGGAACCGATTCTGTAATCCCAAATGGTAAGTGGTTTTTGGTTCTATGAACTAAATTGAGTATTTGATTTCTAGAACATGAGTGGTTTACCCTATTTATTATCTGCAAGGTTGATACCTTGGTTTCTATTTCTCATCAGGCTAACACCTAATCTTCTCGTGTATGCGTTAAATGGCTAGGTTTACCGTATGAAATTATTGACCCTTAGGGGATCAGTTAATATGTATCCGGACTGCTTCAGCTACGGAAAGGAAAACTGGAGGTGGGTAACAAAATTGTTCATTCGCACTGTCCATTTTTAAGTTTTCTTTTGTTGTTCTTCTAAAAATATTTCTCACCATTACTTGCCACAATTCTTAATGGCAGTTGCAGGTTAGTGTAACCCAACCATCTCGGCAGGAATAACAAGAGGTAGAATGTAACTATCCTTACTTTCTCTAGGGTTTTATTTTCGGTAAATGTGGATAAGGAAACCATTATTAACTTGTCTATTTTTTTATTGATAGATAAAAAATGTCTGGAAGAAAACCACTGGAAGAGTAGAACCTTGATAATTTTCATTCTGCCATTGATAAATTGTTTTCGTCTCGCCTTTAAGAGGTGCTCTTCTATGTATATGGCTTAGAAAATCAATTCCTAGTTTGAAGTCTTACACTTTTATAGACTCTACCTTGTTTGTTCCTATGGACTCGTACAAGCACATGACTTTGCCTATTGAAGCAAGCCATTCTCATTTTGTAATTTATAGGGTTTATACTGGTTCTAATTGTGGTTAAAGTTTGGCTTGTCCTCCGAAATTTGTCTCGGTTTTTAACAGTATTGAACAATTCAAATTTGAATGGAAATATGGTACTATTTAAGTTCTGAAGAACTCCTCGCCTCTCGTCTTTAAATTTTGTTTCTTGTTAAGAAAAAAACTGCATGGACAGTTAGCTTCTAGTGTTATTTCATACACAGATTTTTTTTGTCAATAGTGATGGAATTTCTGCGATATTTATCTATATTAATTGCTATGAATTTTGTCTTGATTTCCACCATATAAATATATTCTTCTCTTCTTTATGGGTTTTATTTGAATGGTTTCAAACAATTTATTCTTCCTACTTTAGCAGAGTATCAACACTTTCCAGAATGTAGAATTACTGGTTGTATCTTTCCCTTAGTAATGGTTAATTTCTGTCTTAAGGTTTAACCTGATGACAATAACAGTTATATTTCACAGCTTCTACAATGATTATTAGACATCTCTTGCCATTATAACCAACTCTATGTCTTATCGTCTTTATTAGCTTCATGATTTATTTACAGTTTCTTTGTTACAACTAAAAATATAATTTTAGGGGTTGATCGGATGGACTAGTAGTCCGTGTATAGTTATGAGGATGGAACAAGTATCCAGTATTCCGGAACCTCTGAGTTCTATAAAACAGACAAGTTTCCCTATCGATTTACATACAAGCTTTTCTTTATTCCCAGATTTTGTCCAATTTGTCTCACTGTACATTGTCTACTTATTTGTAATGAACATTTGGCTGTATCCCGTTTTAAATATACCGCACCCTTCATCCTTATGGTTTACAAGGAATCATTATCTAGGTATTTAATTAAATGTATGGTTGACCGTGTTTTCTTTTAAATTAACACATACTACAACATACAAAATTTTCTATTCCTTCTACTGTACTATGAATATATACTGTGTACATATTAACCAAATTTATGAGTTTACAAAGTAACACTTTTTCATTCATAACTGTAAAATTTCTATATTCCTCCTTATACAAGACATTTAACTTGAATCTATTCTTTTTGAATAACAATAACATTCTACTTCATTTTCTTATTCAATTTATCAGTAGAATTTACTTATCTATGATTGACTGTGGTTTTCCTCCCTACCGTGGATGAGGAAATTACGTCCTCACCCCCTCCCCCCATGCTCCAATCCTGAGCCAAGTAGAAAGAAAAACAGTGCACAGAAGAGATCTCAGGACTTCGGTGCAATCCACCTTCCAGAAAGTGTAGGAAATCTGAGAGTTTTTCCACTGGTTTTACTAGCTCGAGAAAATACAACTCTCTCTCCTTCTTCGCTTCATAGCACACAAGTCACCACCCCTCTTCCTCACAAGGATGTTTCTTTTATCCATATAGAAAGAGTAACTGACCAAATTATTTTCATTCAACTACTTCTTAGTTGGAATAAATATTTCTACCATCAGTCTTTCACTCTATGGAACCAATTCCATAACCAATTTAATTAATCAAATTTAATTTCTGTTCATAATGTATTATTTTCAAAATAATAACAAGAAATGTTTTAAAGTATTAACAAATAAATTTAACCAACAGTTAACAATTAAACTAGTGGTTACAACTTCCCCCCTGGAAGTGAACATCGTCCTCGGTGTTCTCATTCTTCTCCAACAAAAAGTTCAGGGTAGGCTTCCCAAACAAAACCTTCATCTTCCTAATAGCTGTTAGCATATTTTGATAACCAAGATGTCTAGAGTAGTTACTTCGATGATGCTCATTTAGAATTAGTTCCTTCAACTCCATTCTGTTTGGAAAAAAAATTGACTTCTTGAAAGTTATTAACCCATCCTTATTAATTTCGTAATTAGCGGTTTTTCCTTGTTTTCTAAACTCATCTGCTTGCTGCCACATGAACTGATATTCAAGGTCTTTCTCAGCTTCTATTTTCATTTGCTCCAAAAATATGCATTCAACTTGATTATAATACAACTCATAAACACCATGCAATTTTCTACTTAATGCATCAACTACTCTATTCTCCTTACCCTTCACATGCTGCATATCAATGTCAAACTCGCTAAGGAAAGCATTCCCCTTTGCCTAGTTAGAATTGAGATCAGTTAGCTTAAAATAGTTGGTTAAGCTGTGATGACCCGTTTTGAGAAAAAATATTTTTCCAAGAAAGTAGTGCCTCCATACCCGAAATGCATGCACTATTGTTGTCCGCTCCAAATCATAAGTTGAGTACCGCTGCTCATGCTCCTTTAATTTTTGTGATTCATAGGCAACTACTTTACCGTCTTGTGATAGAATCACTCCAACTCCTTCTTTACGCGCATCTGTGCAGACTTCAAACTCTTTATTAGGATCAACTACCTTCAAAACTAGAGCTGTAGTCAATAAAAATTTCAAATTTTCGAAACTATCTTGACATTCCTTCGTCCATTTAAATATTTTTCCTTTTCTTTGTAAAGAATTAATTGGGAAGGAAATTTTTGAAAAAACTTCAATAAACCGCCGATAATAACCGGCCAAACCCATAAAGGATCAAATATCTACCACGTTTTGGGGTATTTTCCACTCCATAATCGTTCTAATTTTCTCTGAGTCTACTGCAATACCTTCAGCAGAAATAACGTGACCAAGGTATTGTATTTATTCCTTGAAGAAATCACACTTGCTGAACTTAGCATACAACTGATGCTTTCGTAACATTTCCAGCACTATCTGCAGGTGCTCTTTATGCTCTTTTGCATTCTTAGAATAAACTAAAATGTCATCAATAAATATTAACACAAAATTATCCAGTTAGGGGTGAAATACACCATGTATTAGCCTCATAAAGGTTGTTGGTGCATTAGACAACCCAAAAGGCAGCATCACAAACTCATAGTGTCTGTACCTAGTACGAAAAGTAGTTTTATATATGTGTTCATCCTTTATCCTAATCTGATGGTATCCCAACCTCAGATCTATCTTTGAAAATACTATTTCTCCCTTCACTTGATCAAATAGAACATCAATCTAGGGTAAAGGGTATCTATTTTTAACAGTTAATTTGTTAAGTTGGCGATAATCTATGCACATTCGCATGGTTCCATATTTTTTCTTCAAGAAGAACACTGGTGCTCCCCAAAGGGATACACTTGGTAAGATGTACACTTTATCCAGTAGCTCTTGTAGCTGCATCTTCAGTTCAGTTAATTTTGGTACGCTCATTTGTTATGGTGTCCTTGAAATGGGTGATGCTCCAGGTATCAACTCTAAGGTAAAATCAATGTCCCTTCTTGGTGGAAACCTTGGTATTTCCTCTGGAAATACGTCCATAAACTCTTGTACAATCAAAATATTTTCCATCATTGGAGCTTTTTCTTTGGAATTAGTAAAGCCCACTTGAATGGCATATAACTGGCATCCTTTCCTCATGCACTTACCCATTTGGGATGTTGTAATAGGACGCAGCTGCAAAGGTTTCTTTATACCTTGAATTTCTTTACAGGTTCCATCTTGCATTCTATAGTATATAAATTTTTCTTTTCAATCTACCAACATCCAGTGCTTCTCCAACCAATCCATACTAGGTAGCACATCATAAGAACCCAGAGGTAATATATTAAGATCCATAGTTAGCTGATGTTCACTAATTTCTAGTGCACAATTTGGAAATTTTCCACAAATTTTCCTCTTTGCACCCGTGGCTAACTATACCAGCCATGGATTTCTGAATTTTTACTCTATAATTTACAAATTTCTACTACTTTGGGACTTATGTAGCTTAAACCTACACCTGGGTCTACAAAAATAGAAACAGGTTGAGTTAGTAATTTACCTTCTAACTCTATCATTGTCGGTTGGTAGTTTTCCTGCCAATCTTCCAGGGCTTCATTAATTCTAGGTATTTTTCTGGCTACATCTCCCACTGCTGAGGCCTCCTATAAGTTGGTAACTGCCTCACTCCTTTGTCACTGTGGACAGTTTCTGTAGTAGTGTGCCTCGCCACACCCCCAACACTGTAGCGTTGGCTTCTGATTTTGTGCTTGTTCTAATTTGGTGGAAGCTTCTGTAGGTTTATCTTTTGCAGGCCATATTATTCTTTGATTATTCCTTCCAAACTATTTTCTAACTGAACTTCTAGCAACACTCTTGAAATTACTAGTTTTGTTTTTCTTAAAACTGGAACTGCCCTTATGTTCTTTCTTTGTTTGCCAACCTTTTTGTTGCTCCAATTTTTCTTTAGCTTATTGGTAACACATTCTTACCTTCCAGATTGCCTCATCCATAGATTTTGGATTCAGAAAATCAGTACGTTCCTTCATATGAATCGACAAACTACATAGGAACCGTTGTACTTTTTCCTTTTCATCCCTTAGATAAGGAACAAAAGGAAGTAAGGAGGTAAAATTGGTGATTTATTCATCTATCGTCATTTTCCCCAGCTTTAAATCATGAAACTTCCTAGATTTTTCGTCATAGAAGCATTCAATTAAGTATTTATCTTTAAAATGCCGCTGAAACGAATCCCAAGTCACATCCTGGTCATCTATACTGTAGACGTTTTTCACCTCCTCCCACCATAATCTTTCTCCTTTAACTGGTAAATACCCAATCTGGCTTTAAGATTACTGTTGTATTCATACACTTAAAAATACTTGTTCATGTTTATCAGCCATGCCTTAGCCACTTCCTCCTCTACTCCATCAAACGTAGGAGGCTTTATTTTTCAAAATTCACCTTGTAGCTCCACTTTTTGTCTCTTAACTTCTTTTTGATCTGATACATTATCTCACTTAGCTTCATTGTAGTTTTTATTTCTGTTACTTCACTGAGACTGACTTCTTTCCATTCTATCAGTGTCATGTTCTCTTGTCTATTGCTCATTTCCTTCCTCAAACTCCCTATCAGTGCTTAGCTTCTCATTTCCTTGATTCTGATTATCTGAGAGGATTTTTAATATCCTCTCCTGTTCTTGCATCAAACATGCATTATCATTTCGCACCCTCTTCGTTTCCTCTTGTAACTTATGTATTGTAGTCAGCAGAATGTGGGTTTGGTGTTGTTGCTCCTCCAGCAGTCTACTTGTTTGCTGGTGCTGATCCACACTCAACTGCACCCACATCTCCGGATTCATCTCTGATTGGGGTTGGGTTTCTCTAGTGTTCTGGGGTGGCTGCTACGTTTGACACCTTCTCATATTGTCTCCTGTTATAATTCTCTTCTTTCTGTGTGCATCAGTTTATAAAAAGTTTGAAAATGATAGTTTACCCATAGGGTCCCAGTGTGAAAACACTGTTTTGATACCACTTGTAACACCCATCGATACCTTAAAAAAAAAAAATTACTTTCACCCTACACACATTTATTGACTCATAATACATACACTTACAAATCGATTACATAACCCACACAACTTTAATCCAGAAGTTTGAACCATTATATATATATATATATATATATATGTAATTAATTTAATTATCATTGATATAAACTAAAAACACATATATATACATATGCTCTTATTACATTATTCCACAACTAACTCTACAATCATGTTTTTTATTTCTCCACAACCGGATGAGTGATCCACCTGTCCGCCATTTAAGAACCTTGCTATACTTTGCATTCAGAGTGCACCCATAATCTAAGTTATAGATTTAATACATTAGCACGTTTTGTCACAAAGTGGAGTTATGGTACGTTTGAGGTTCTTGGAATATTGGCCATTTAATGGTTCTGTAATTAAGGTTTAGAGCTATTAGATTTTAATACCGTAGATCTATTTAACCTAGATCTAACGATGGCAGGATAACTAAGGTTCTGAGGTGATTGACCTCTCCTTGTTAACTGCTTTCCTTTTGGCCGCCGGTATTCCATCATATCTCTCCAGTGTAAGAACCTCCAGCTTCTGTCTTAGCCCTCGGTGGAAAGAAGCCATTAGCATTCCAATTTCGTCACTCGGCAGAAAGGTCTGTCGCTACTGAATCTCATCCTGTTCGAGACTTAGTTTTTCTATGGAACCAATTTTGTAATCGAAAATGGTAAGTGGTTTCTGGTTCTGTGAACTAAATTGAGTATTTGATTTCTGTAACATGAATGGTTTACCCTATTTGTTCTCTGCAAGGTTAATACCTTGGGTTCTATTTCTCATCAGGCCAACACCCAATATTCTCGTGTCTGCTTTAAATGGCTAAGGCTACCGTATGACATTATCGACCCTTTAGGGATCTATTAATATTTATCTGGCCTGCTTCAGCTACGGAAAGGAAAAAATGGAGGTGGGTAACATAATTTTTCATTCGCACTGTCCATTTTGAAGTTTTATTTTGTTTTTCTTCTAAAAATATTTCTCACCGTTACTTACCATAATTCTTAATGGCAGTTGCAAGTTAGCGCAACCCAACCATATTGACACGAATAAAAAGAGGTAGAATGTAACTTTCCTTACTTGCTCTAGGGTTTTATTTTTGGTAAATGTGGATAAGGCAACCATTATTAGCTTGTCTATTTTTTTATTGATAGGTAAAAAATGTTTGGAAGAAAACCGCTAGAAGAGTAGACCCTTGATAACATTCATTCCGCCATTACTAAATTGTTTTCCTCTCTCCTTTAACATGTACTCTTCTATGTATATGGCTCGGAAAATGAATTCCTGTTTTGAAGCATTGGACTTTTACAAGCTCTACCTTGTTCGTTCCTATGGACTCGTACAAGCACACGGATTTTCCTATTGAAGCAATCCATTCTCATTTTGTAATTTATAGGGTTTATAATGGTTCTAATTGTGGTTACAATTTGGCTTGTCCTCGGAACTTTGTCTCAGTTTTTAACTGTGTTGAATGGTCCAACTTTGAATGGAAATATGGTACTATTTAAGTTCTGAAGAACTCCTCGTCTCTCGTCTTTAAATTTTGTTTCTTGTTTAAGAAAAAACTACATGGAAAGTTAGCTTCCAGTGTTATTTAATACACATAATTTTTTGTTGTCAATAGTGGTAGCAATTCTACAATATTTATCTATATTAATTGCAATTAATTTTTTCTTGATTTCCACCATATAAAGATATTCTTCTCCTCTTTCTAGGTTTTATTTTAATGGTTTCAAACAGTTTATTCTTCCTACTTTAGCGGAGTATCAACACTTTCCAGAATGTAGAATTACTGGCTGTATTTATCTCTTAGTAATGGTTAATGTTTGTCTTAAGGTTTAACCTAATGACAGTAACAATTATATTTCATAGCTTCTATAATGATTATTAGACAACTTTTGCCTTTATCAACAAATCTATGTCTTATCGTCTTTATTAGCTTCATGATTTATTTACAGTTTCTTTGTTACAACTACAAATATAATTTTAGGGGTCGATCGAACTACTGGTAGTCTGTGTATAGTTATGAGGACAAAAAAAGCATCCAGTATTTCGAAACCTCTGAGTTCTGTAAAATAGAAAAGTTTCCCTATCGATTTACATGCAAGCTTTTCTCTATCCCAGCTTTTGTCCAATTTGTCACACTGTACATTGTCTACTTATTTGTTATGAAAATTTGGCTATTTCTTATTTTAAATATACTACACCCTTCATCCTTATGGTTTACAAGGAATCATTATCTGGGTATTTAATTAAATGTATGGTCAACTGTGTTTTCTTTTAAATTAACACGTACTACAACATACATAATTTTCTATTCCTTCTACTGTACTAATAATCTATACTGTGTACATATTAACCAAATTTAACAGTTTACTAAGTAACACTTTTTCGTTCATAACTGTAAAATTTCTATATTCCTCCTTATACAAGACATTTAACCCAAATCTATTCTTTTGGATTAATAGTAACATTCTACTTCATTTTCATATTCAATTTATCAGTAAAATGTACTTATCTGTGATTGACTGTGGTTGTCCTCCCTACCGTGGATGAGGCGATTACATCCTCACCCCCACCCCCTCCCCCGTGCTCCAATCCTGAGCCAAGTAGAAAGAAAAATAGTGCACATAAGAGATCTCGAGACTCCGGTCCAATCCACCTTCTAGAAAGTGCATGATAGCTGAGAGTTTTTCAACTATTTTTACCAGCTCGGGAAAATAAAATTCTCTCTCCTTCTTCACTTCATAACACACAAGTCAGAACCCCTCTTCCTCATAGGGATGTTGCTTCCTCACAGGGATGTTTCTTTTATCCACAGAGAAAGAGTAACTGACCAAACTGTTTTCATTCAACTACTTCTCAGTTGGAATAAATATTTTTACCATCAGTCTTTCACTCTATGGAACCAATTCCATAACCAATTTAATTAATCAAATTCAATTTTTGTTCATAATGTATTATTTTCAAAATAGTAACAAGAAATGTTTTAAATTCTTAACAAATAACTTTAACCAACAGTTAACAATTAAACCAGTGGTTACATTAGTGTTGAATCCTTGATTATTAGCAACATTACTATCTATTTCTTCAATATCATGATGAAAAAATTTGAGCTTAGATGACACATTTATTGGTGTTACAATGAGAGTAGCAACTAAATCTGTATCAATTTAAACATATCGATAATATTATCCTTTGGAATTTTTGAATGCAAGGTAACCATCACCTAGGATATTTTGGAATAATATTATCAATATCTATATTGAATACCATGTCTCTTCACAATTAGGAAGTCAATATATTCAACATTCCATAGAATATTTTGTACAATCATACCACCACATGCAAAATAGGACTTACATGTGCTATTAGCATCTCTTCAACTTGGTTAAGTATTATTTAAACATGAAGTTTCTCACTAGGATCTATGTTATTCTATCAAGAGAAATTAGGAGAATCTTCTCATGCTTAGACATTGTACAAATATGTTCATCATAGTCTCTCAAAACATATATTCTAGGATAATATTCTTAGAAAACATGGAACATTTAGAAAACTAAGAGATTATCTATATTCTCTTGGATTTTTTTATGAAATTAAATCATGTTTGCATAAAAATGATTATAATATCAATCATTGGGATCATGTTGAGAACTAATTAAAAGAATAAAATTTTCTCTAAAATCTACTTCATCTTAAGAAATTTCAGAGATCGTTTCCCAATTTGCAATATAAGGAATGGGCCTATCATAAGCCCTTTCCAAACCTATGTATTTCATTTTATAGGTCCTTATTAAATATATGGATTTAATTTCTTTAACATGGCTTTATTGAATATTTTAATTGTCATAAAATATTATCAAATTCAATGTCTATCTAATTGTGGGAACTAAGGAGTATAGTTGTTAAAAAAAAATAAAAAAATCAAATATATAAAACATTTACATTAGTTTTCGAGATAGATGGTATAGGATGATGTGAAGGAAGGTTATGACATGGTTCTTATTCACTTCTAACATGAATGTATGGGACATGGAGATTTCATTTGTATATCTCTATTCAAATGGATTGTGTCTTGAGTCATGAAAAATAAACATGGTATAACTCAAGTAAAAGAAACATGTGTAAAGACACAACCACTTTTACTATAGTGGTAATGAAATAGGATTGAAATACCTTTATTGTTCCAAGTGAAACAATATGAGAGATGATTGATTCTAGTGGTGGGAGAACACTTTCTCAAGAAGGAGTGTGATAAAAGGAGGATCCAATCCTTCCAATAGGAGGTTAAAAATGATTAACCAAATGGGAAAAAATTAGTATCATGCACGTCATTATATATCACTATTTATATAATTTCATCATTGAATCTAACAAGGATGTATTGCACCCTTGGTATATGCTACAAACATGAATTTGTAGTTGTAGAAGACCTGATTTTGACATTTATAGCTAGCTTATTGAGATGATGATATTCCTAAATGCGAGATGTTTATCTAATAAAATTAATGTTGTTTGGAGAGTGTGAAACACAAAATATATTTTGATTAATATTGTATTCTTAGAATGAAACATTTATATATTCCAAACTATGATAGTTATGGTTAATATGAAAATAATTTTAATAATAATTTATTTGGTTCTTTTATTAAATATATCTCATATAATTTTATCTATTGCATCTTTATTTAGTTGATGTCATAATTCATAAAATTCATCAACTCTCTTACATGATGTTGGTGATTAATCATGTTTTGTTATACGTTTGTTAGTTCCTTCAATTAACATTTCTACAAGTATATATAAATAATAAAGTATTTATAATTATGAATTTTATTGACAAACACAAATTTATGAAAATATTGTACACCTAATTTGCAACAATTTAAAGTTTTGAAATTCAAATACATCTTGATTTAGAATGCAACATATAAAAAAGAATATGAATGAGACTAAAGAAAAAAAGAGAAACAATTAGAAAAACAAAAGATAAATAACTATATAATGAAAACACTATAGTGAAAGAATTATATGAAATATCATAATATTTTGGAATTATACAATATCAAAATATATTTGAGTGCTAAAATTTGTAGAATAAATATAACATGTTTACAATAGTAATAACATATTTAATATATCTATATAAGTTAATATTATATACAAAAATATATAATATATAAAGTGGAAATACTATTACATGTAATATTACATGTGGAATTATATGAAATATCATAATATTTTGAAATTATACAATATCAAAATATATTTGAGTGTTAAAATTTGTAGAATAAATATAACATGTTTACTATAGTTGAAAAAGATATTTCAACTATATTAGTAATAACATATTTAATATATCTATATAAGTTAATATTATATACAAAAATATATAATATATAATGTGGAAATACTATTACATGTAATTGATCACTTAAAATTCATTAAGATAGAGACATAATATTAAAATAATTTTCAAAATATTTCAATGGGTTTAATATCCTAAACCATCATATCTATATCTAGTGGTGAAATATCATTAATAATTGATAAAGACATAAAACTAAAAAATGTTGAATTTATTTGAAAGACAAAATATTAACTTTCATATTGAAGATAATTATTATTTACCTTTGTATACAAATATAAGTTGATTTAACATCAAAAAAATATATATTAAAATAGATAATAAATATTGAGATATAGTTATATAATGATAAAGAGAAAAAATGTTAATAAAACACATATTATGGATGATAAATTAATTTAAAGTGTAGGAGAATTTTACTAATGGATTTGAGCACAATTAGTTATGTATATTCAAAACGTAATTTTATTTACCATATAAATGAAATGTTTTTTTCTTCCAAAACAATAAAAATAATTATATTATTAAATCTATATAAACTAATTATATTAAAAAAATCAAATCCATTTATATATTAAAAAAAATAAACCTCACCCCACCTCTATATATATATATAAATAAACATTTCAAACATTTTAATAAGCTAAAATATTTATCCAAATGATAAATAAGTCTTATAACTATAAACACAATAATTATATTATATGAATAAGCCATAAAATCCAATAAATATTCTTTTACGACTCTCTAATAAAATCCAAAACTTGAGAAGATACCGCATCCAAAAACTCACATGTGCCGCCTAACATAAGAAAACTGTTTTTGATAAAAACTAATCCACAACGTACAATGGATATGTGTATAATTGATCAGCTGCCTCGTAATATCCCACAACATATACCATCGATAGTTTCAAGGTTCAGTCAGTGTTGCACGTCCTGTGCTCTAGTTTTTGCCACGTAACAGTATTTTATCATGGGAACTTATGAGAGTGTCTAATAAAAACGTAATTATTACGAAAGCGCTGAACCTTTACGAAACAGAAATGAATTTCTGACTGAGAATATAACGTAGAACCATAAAAATCAATGATGTAGAATGTTACAAGTGGTATTTTAGGAAAGTTGTTTTCAAATAATGACGCTTTGTAATTAAAAATACTTTAAAATTAGATTAAAATAAAATATTAATAAACTAATTTGATTGTGAAATGAGTTATGGTTTTTGGGCATGTGGTACCGAAAAGTCATGGTATTGGTCTATGGTATTGTAACAAAGCCTACTTACAAGTTAATAATATCCATGATAAGGCATGGATGAATCTATGTATCTATGGTTAAAAGTCTTGTTATATTGTAAGTTTATTGTACTTATTGAGTTTTTATCAGCTTATTAATTAAATTTAAATCCTTTTACAACATCATTATTTTAATTTATATGGTGAGATGGATCTTAATTTATAGCTACTATTTATATGTTATATTTTTTAATTTGATGTGTAAATTATGATTTTCTATTATCTAAAAAAATGTTCATAATTTTATTAATAATAAAAAAATTAGTAAATAACAAATTGGATTTTATTATTTTTATTACTTTCAACATTTTATTATTAATTGCATCAACATTTAAATCTTTACACTTATTTATGAACACGACAACATGTCTTTAATATTGGGCTCTACATTATTTTTAATCTTTTATTATTTTTTAATTGAGGTTATATGTAAATACTTAAAAATATTTACCCCACTTCAATGCCAATATTATGATTACTTATATTTGGTATTAACATATTACATTCAAATTTATATTTGACTCTATATTACTTTTAACTTTGTATTGTTTTTTAATCAAGCCGATATGTAAATGTTTATAAACATTTACCAACTTTAATCTTAGTATTATGAATAATTGTATTTGGTATTAACAATATTCCATTCAAATTAAATTTTTATTGTTATATATTGTATTACAGAATTAAATCATTAAAATATATATTATGTTAAATGTAAACCATTAACAACTATTTAGTTGCAAAATTGAATAATTAAATTATACATTATATATAAAGTATTAATTTTTTTATTATAAAATTTTATATTATTATGATTTCTAATTAAAAAAAATTGAGTAAATATATAGGAAATTTGAACGAGTAGCTTTTCATATGAAGTATCTTAACAAGACACATATTGACCATCCAAAATTCCATAAACAATTATTATGTTTTACACTATTTAATTTAATATTTACTAAATAATTTATTTTTTATATATTGCATCGTGAAATTAAATTTAAATTATTAAACTATTATTTTTACTTAAATTGTTGCTTTTTTTCAACCTATATTATTTTACACTTATTCACTTATTGTTTGTATTGTTTTTTAATATAAACTATTATATTGTGTATTATATTTTGTTAAACTATTATATTCAAGTTACAACATTAAATTATTTAAATTATTATATTATATTTAAAAATAAATGTATTAATATATTATATTTAAATTATATAAAATAAAATAATTTTAGAATTTGATTTATTATTTTATTATATTATATTAAAAATATTATTTTTTTATTTTCAAAATAATGTATGATATTTTATTAATATTTTTTATTCAAATTATATTTAATAAATTATTTTAAATTATATAATAATTTAAATAAAAAATAATATAAAAATATCAATATTTTAAATAAATATATTAATCTAATATTTAAATTGATACCTAAACCATCTTTAAAAATGTAAATTTAAATAACTAATTTACTAATTTATTTTGGCTAGCAACGGGGCATACCAAATAGTTATTAACAAAGTTGTGCTACAATCATTTAAGAAGATAAAATTGAAGTTGGTTTACCCCTTTCGTTGTAGTTATTTAACCCTCTTCTAATATTGAGGAAATTGAAGGAATAAAAATTAACTGCATCATTGACTTTCAGGAAAGTCAATTGCTGGTGTTGAAGAAATGGTGGAGGTGAGAAATGTTCTTTGTTGTATGTTCTTACAACAAAGCTCATGTTGATGATTGATAAAAGAGAAGGGAGTCATTGATTCAAGTGGGACATGACTTAAGGGAAACTAAGAGATAGCGATGCATGGTTGAATATTAAACAAGATTCCAATTTTAATATAAATATTAAGATGTTAAAATTAGGTTTTAACATAATTTTTTAAGAAAATAGATTTTAAATTTGATTACATTTGCAATATTATAATATTTAGAAGATTACAATATCGAGAGAAATGTGATATTCACAAAATTACATAAGGAAGTATACACAGTTTTTTGGTTCGATGAACTTCTTGTCACCCACTCGTCATTTCGTCATTGCTTTGGACTCTGCTTCTCTGTGTTAGGATTCCTAGTATATATAGTTTTTTGGTTTGATCAACTTCTTGTCATACACATTATTTCTTTTGACTTTGCTTCTATGTCTCTGATTTCCTTTGCTTCTATGTGTTGGATTCCTTGTACAAGTTTGTTAGTGTGGATTTTTCCAACATGTGTATTTCCAATGAGTTAACTGTTAAACTCGAGTAGGATTGTTAAGTTGTCATAATTACTAACACTTAGTCTATTCTGTTATCGTAAATAGTGAATATATTTTTATGTTCAATACATAAACAAATATCAAATACTCGTACATAATATGAGCTTTGTTTTCTTCCTTAGTGATTTGATTGGTTAAATCTCAAAGTTTCATGATTTCATATATATCATAATTAATTTTTAACTAACACTTAGTCTGTTCTGTTATTATAAATAATGGGTATACTTTTATATTCAAGACATTACTAATATCAAATACCCTTACATATTATAAGAGCAGGTGTTTTCTACTTTACTGATTTGATTTGTTAAATTTTAATGTAAGTTGTTTTTAGTGCGATTTTTTGAACTGGTTCTGGAAATGCGGCTGAAAATTTTGAGGGAAATCTTGATTTGTGTAATTTAAACTGATTTTTTTTACTATATATAAGGATTCAACAGCTTGAAAAACTCTAGAGCACTTCTATTGTACAGGGGTTATGTATCAAAATTGTGATTTCAATAAATTCCCACCAAATTTTAAAAAAATTAGACTGAAAAAATCCAAAAAAAAACTTTCAAAAAATTACACTAAAAACAATTCGTTATATATATAAATTATTATAATAGATAATGAACTCAAGCTAAACAAAAACGGAACTTACTCTTTGCCTCTTAATGAATTCTTGGAAAACTCTCCAATGAGTGATGCATGAACGAGTTGTCGGATTGCTGCAGGGGGCACAAACTTGATAAGGGTGTCACCATAGAGTTCTGCTTGTTACAGCGATGGTAGAAAGACGTGGAACCAAGAGTGGTAGGACTTAAATCACATCATAAACTCCTCGATCCACCACTGCAACTCCGATCCTCCAATCCCTTTCGCTCAATTCATTTTCCAAGTGGGCCTTTTTAATAAAGTCCAATTTGAAAGGTTTTATTCAAAATAAAATCCTTTAAAAGCATTTTTGGGGCAAAGGTTTTTTTGTCAAAGGATGTTAATTCTTAAATATTTTAATAAAGCTCTTACATTTAGATATAAAATTCAATTATGTTCCTAAAATATTTAGTTTGGACCCTAAATTCTATATAAATGAGTTTCACTAAAGTGTGAAACAATAAAGTATTGGAGTATTGTTGTAAGAGGCTATTAAGATTTGGAATTTTATAATTTTATAGCTGAAATTTTGACTAGTTTGCATCATATAAGACCATCGAAATGATGTAATTCCAAATTAGGTGCATAATATATCTTATAGATCAATTTACAAGTGCGAAACAATAAAGTATTGGACTATTGTTGTATTGGATTATTGTTGTTAGAGGCTATTAAGATTTGGAATTTTATAATTTTATAGCTGAAATTTTGACGAGTTTGTATATATAAGATGATCTAAATGATTAGGTGCATAATATATTCTCTAGATCAATTTACAGCCTTGAATTAGTAGCTTCAGTACCATTGACATCTCTTATATAATGGACTTGTGGTTACTCCTCCTTGAGTTCATTTATTATATTATTTTGTTATAAAATTTTTATCATGTTGCGTTGTAGGAACTTCATGAGAAGAAAGTAGTTAATAAACTTTATAATGAGGTTTTAAGTTGTAGTTTGCTATTGCATTTTTACAAACAAAGAATAAAAAGTTGATCAATTAGTTGCATATTACTATGGTTGAGAAAATTAGGAAGGTTGATGGTCTGGGAACAATCATGGAATTTTTTTCCCAAAAATTTGTAGATGAATTTGAGATCAAGTTTGATCTTCTTGATGATTTGGATGAGGAAGTTACATATCTCTATTATTCATAAAATGTTTTCTTGAAGGTTGGAGGGGAAAAAGCACAATGGGAAAATAATATTTTTTATTCAAAATCATCCTTGGAAGTGCTTTGTGAAGAAGATGTCCCTCTTCAAGCAGATAACAATAGATTATTTTATAACTTTTAGGCATTGAAAGAAGATTTTGATCCCTTGTTACTATAGTTGACTAAGAGGAATGAGACTATTCACACATTGAAAGAGTGCAAATAGGACCCTGAACTAGAAGTCAATTAAATAAAAAACGTTGAGGAGGTTACTACACTTTTTACCTAGCTTTGAAGAACTCACTATTGTCATTGGGTTCCAACTAATGAGCAAAATAGGATATTTCAAAGTACTTGCAAAAAATGCATAGGGAATTGTTGTTTTTATTGTCTCTGAAGTGATGATATCTATAACATGTCTTGGACATGTTATTTCTATTGACTCACTCCTTATCTCCTGTCATATTGAATCTAGGAAGGTGACATTTGTTGCATGTGGAAGTCAAATTGAGTTGTAAAAGAGTAGAACCCCCTCCTTGCTATGTTATGCACATTAATAACATGTTTGATAATTTCATTGTATATGAAAATGGTGCTACACTAGGATTTATGTCTATAGAACACAAATCCAATCCACATCAACAACCTCATATGAAAGAGAGGAATCTACTCAAGAATAAGAAAACTAGTAATTATGCATTCAACTCATTATATAAATGATGTGAAAGGTTGAATTGCAGACAAGTACCATCGATCAATATCGATTTTGGTTGGATTGAAAAATGTTCATGGAATCATTTGAATAGGTGTTTGTAGACTTCATATCCTTATGTATCATCATATTTGTAGTCATACATTGTTCCTCTTGTTTGTTGATTTCTTTGTAAGTAGTCAACATAGGATTGAGAAAAAATAATAGTCAACTAGAATTTTTTACTATGTCATTTATTGACAAATCTTCATTTACAACTTCTCCCTTAGGTGTGTTCAAGTGGGGTAAGTTTGATGATGATAGATAATTTATTTATGGACAAATTCCTATAGTTGTTACTTTGTCATCTAGAAAACCAATCAACTATATTGTGTTGTCATATTTCCTCATTATTGACTACCTTTATAGTATTTCATTACTTGTGTTTGATCACCATTGATGGTGACAATGTTCAAAATTCTTCAGCAGTATTATTGTACCATGTTTTCATCATAATTTTAGTTAGAATAAATTATGGTTAAGTTGTGCATGTAATTTTTTTTCCTCAATGATGCTCAAAGATTATTTGAATTTTCCATACTTTCTATTTGGAAATTTCAATGAATATTAGCCTCATTGCTTAGTTGAAAGTTAATGGTGGTTACTTGTGTTTGAAGCCTTTGGTTGGTTTTTTATTAGTTTCTACTTTTTGAATCATTTATGAGGTTGTTGTTAGTGTTTTCATTTCTTGAATCTTTGCAATATCTTCTAATTCAAACTTCAACCAAGTTCATTGAGGATTCTTGGCTCTCATCCTCCCAGTTTTGATACTTCTTGATTTGAGAAGTATTATGTTCTATCCATTTAGTAGATCAATCATGGGTCTAAAACTTTAGCTTATATGTTTATTTGTGTACTGCCATCTTTCTCTCTTTTGGAGATTTTCTTTTTTTTCTATGGTTTTTTCTCCTTTTATCTGTTGATGGGATTTTTTTTTTTTGCATAAATTATTATGCCTTGTTCTTGGGATGCATTTTTTTCTTACATTTACTCCCTAAATTTCACTGAAGTTGGGGTATTAATGTTGGTCTTTTCCAACATGCATCTTTCCAATAAGCTAATTGTTCTAAGTTGTAAGCTTATGTACAAGATTTCTTATCTACTTAGTTGCCATAGCTATATTTAGATAACAATGGATCCTTTATGTTATTATAAATATGGAGAACATATGTGTGTTCTATACATGAATAGTATTAAATAATTTTACAAAATTGGCTTCCATACAATACTGTTTTTAGTAGGAAAGAATTAGAGAATGAATAATAGATTTAATGTAGCTTTCTTCATTTTATGAAAGCCTTCACAATCTCCTATATGGGTTTGTTAGTTTGCAAGAACATTCATATTCAAGTCTCATTGAATTTATTTGCTTTATCACTATTATTTCAAACAACATACTACTTTCATACTCCCCTCCCCTCCACTTCCATTCCACTTCCAAAAAATGTTTCATACATTAATTTCACATGGTACATATTCCAAAACCTTTCATATATAGATTTTTTTTTTGCAGTAAACATAGGTTGATTACACCTCCCACTCACTATGATGCATGGCCTAATAAGTGTGTGTTATTAAGGAAGTGTAGTAATTTTATAGTTCCACTTCCCATTGAGTTTGATCGATAGCCTAATAGGGATGAAATCAACAAATACACTTATGACATGCTTTCTAGTCATAATATCATCCTTCTTCCCATATATCTATATATATATATATATATATATATATATATATTAAATCAATAGATTCAATCAATTCTTAAGAATTTTACATCATGATAAGCATCGTTTGAAAACACCTCTGGCCTCATTTTTACTAGAATTATTGTCCATGTGGTAATGAAAAAAATACACTAATAGTAACAAAACAAAACTAAGAGACCATATGAAGATCACCTAGAGAAACTAGAACAACCCAATGACTAAAATATAGTCCAACATCATAATTAGCTAGCAAAATTACCTAGAGACATGTCATCCAGACGATTTCCACATGGCTAATGAAGTGCTTCATGGATATGAGCCTCCAAATGTGCTTTCGTTCTTTCAAAGTTATCCAACCTCTCTTGGAGTCGCTTCTGCCCTTGTTGAAGGGACACCAACCTATACATCATATGCCATTGGTTTTGTTGGAGGTAATTCATGAATGCAATGACCTCTTTGTAGTCTTCATGCCTGTCATGAGCCATTTTATCCACCACTACTGACACCTGCTGAAGTTTTTATTTTAAGACATCAAAGGGTGGAGGAAGGCTAACACATCCCAATAATTTTCCATGTTGCTGCTCGACCTCCTTCCCCTCATACAACTACTCCACATGGTAACTAGCCCATTGACCATGCATACTAGCACCATGAGAGAACTTTCCTAACTAGTGCTACATGGCACCCCATATGGTCACTTTACGTAGCCCACACGAATATTTCAAACCAAAAACTTGCTTCCAAGATAGATTTCTTGCAAAAAATCTCAACAAACCCAAGACATCACTCGAGTTGGTTCGTCCACTGCCCACCCTAGTGGTAGGCTGGCAGGCCTTTTTCTTGTGACCATACAACAACCTATCGAATCCTGATTATCTTAAAACCTATGAATTCTCTCTGCATGTCCACCCTACCCGTAGAGACACCACCACCCTGCACTTCTATAGGCCCTCCCTCTCAAAAAGGAATAACTAGGCCTCACCCAAAAAAAAAAAAAGTCCACAAGCTTCCAACCCCCCTTCAGATGGAAACTCCAAAGAGATATGGATATGGGACATAAATGCAAGAGACACAATGAAGTTTCCAATACCAATAATGTCTGCCTTGGCTAAATCCTAGAACTCTGAAAATTCCACTATAAAACCCCATAAATCAAAAGTCGAATTATAATGAAAACTAGATAGAGACCCAGTGGTACCTAAGACACTAAGATAATAGATAAATTACACCCTAGGCCACTACCAAATGCCTCAAAAGGGTTTCCACCAACTTTAAAAATCACCTCAATGAATACCAAACTCACACTAGCGACCCCAAGATGGTCAGTTGGTAAGAATGAATGGTAAAAGCTCCTAGCCACACGAACCATAGTCGTTTGTTACGTAATACTACTAGTTTCCATGGTCTTAGGTCCTAAATGGATATCCCTTGCACCACTAATAGAGCCAAATAGATAAAATTATTCCCATAAACATAGACAAGAGTTATAATCCACAAATAAGGGGTGAGGTGAGGTTTGGGCTAGAAACCACCCAACTTCTCCGTAGAAATTCCTTTCACTGGAAGCTTATCCCTCATCTCCCAATTCCCACAAACATACCTTGTGACTAAGCTAGTGTCACTTAAGCATTTGATGTTCTCCATAACCTTCCTTGGCCAAGCACCAAGTGAGTTGTCCTCAACACACTTGATCGACATTAATGACACGTAGGAGGGGAGTTGTAGGCCAGCTCGCAAGCCACCAATCCTTCATATACCACCCCCATCGGGGACACAAACACCAACATATTTAATCCTAAACTATTTAATTAATATTTTTAATTAATAAATATATTAATCTCCTAGAACCATTTGATTAATATTTTAATTCAAAGATAGATTAATCTTCCAATTCATATCCTTTAATTAATTTTATTTTGTTTTATTTTTTCCTTTCAATTTCATATGCACCATGAAAGGTAATTCAATATTATTTATTTATATGATGATTATGATGATGATGGGGTAGTCTAATTTTAGTCCTTTTTACACTTTTTTCTATAACCTCGTGATATGATTTTTGGAAATATCACGAATTTTAAATGTTTAAAAATTATTTTTGAATATATAAATAGATTAAACACCGTTAAAAGCCCCTAGAGCACTCGATTTATGTTGCCCAAAAATTCCTTCTAGATTTTGAGCAAAGTTGATTTAAAAAAAAAAACAGAAAAAGGACTTAATAGTCTAATAGTTAGAAAACTACGTTTATGATTCTATTTATGTGTGTGGTTGTGCTTGATATATTCATACGAGGAGTCTAGGGTTTGTAGATGGGATGTTGAAACAACCATGCACATTTCCTCAGGCATCGAGTTTCAGAGTTCCCAAACCATGCATATAAAAGAAGAAGTTTCTTTCTTGGAAAAATACTAACATGAAATTCATAGTTCATGCATAAGCCATCCACATTACAAATCTAGTCCCTTGACACCAAAACCATTAGAGTTGAACTTTGGTCACAAGCTTCCTTTCATTCATAATCTATCATTTTCCTTGTGTAAATTTGTAATGTGATCCCCTTGTGTCATAAAGTGAGTCAAATTTTATGAATATTTTAGCTGAATCAAACGAATGGGGGATTTACAATTTTTTTTAACTCATTTAGTAGGATTTGATAACCACATTTTATGCTAGTCAACTCTATTTTTAATGGTTTCCATTGAGAACCCCTGAGCTTATGCAAATTTTTTATTCCTCGAATATTCAAAAATCAAATGGACATGTGTGCGGTCAAATAATTGATCGTGTTCCTCTGATTGTTGAATATTTAGGGAATTAGCAATCAACATAAGGATTCCCATTGAGAAATGATCAATGGAATTTTTTTTGTAGTGTCTAATAGGGTATGTATGTTGGACAAAAGGTTTACAAGCCCTTAATATTCTAGTTATGTTGGTGTCACTTTTATTATTGGAGATAACATACACTTAATTATACTTCAATTAGACTAAATGTGTGGATTCATGCCCAAAAAATTCATTATTATTACCAAGAGGAAATTCCACAAGTGCATGCATGAGTTTTAATAATCTTCACTTGCATGAAATAGTTAATTTATCTTTTCATGGCCAGTTAACTACGACTAGGTATCAATTTTATTCAGTGCATGTTCACATCTCTCTAGATTCACTACTATATTAGTTCATCCATGTATGAGTATATTTCATTGAATTATATTGTTTCAGAGTTTCCTCTCTTTGTGCATGAATAAAATTCATTAAATTTTTTTCTCTCAATTTTCTTTCTTCTCTCCAACTTGAATTTTTTCCATTTTTTTCTAGCTAGATTCATAATGTGCAATTTGAACTACAATTTCACATGGTATCAGAGCCAAGGAGAATTGGGAAGAAGGAGCATAAAAAATATACTGTAGGTACCAAATATTGGAGCCATAAGAAAGAATGGAGTTTCTACCTGCCACAATTCTCTCACCAAATAACTATTTCAAATGGAAGCCAACAATTCTACTTTAACTCAAAAATAGAGGCTTGTATCAGGCAGCCATGGTGATAGACATTGAGATAAATTATGCAGTCAAAAAATCCAAATATTTCAATGCATGGGCAAGGCCTTCAATCTCCTATACCTATTATTTTTTGTAAAATTATTGCTTCATGACAAAGTATGCATCACTTAAAATATAGTTTGAATTACTTTGGAGGGCACACTATTTCGGAAGTAAGATGTGATGTAGGGCCACATCATTGGAAATGAGCTCAACTTAATAGACCCAATTAATTAAAAAATATTCAATATTTCTTGACAATGTTCAAGCCTTGTTACTCTAGTTAAAAGAATGCAAAATTGACAAATTCAAGAAAGAAAGCCAATTAATTCTTTCAATATTGTCAAAATTAGGTCCAATGTATGTTATATTTGTCTCCACTTTTCAAACAATTAGGCTTGCAATAGGGGAAACCTATAATATTTCCAGACTTGATGCTTATATTAAGTTCATGATACATAAGTAGGATAACCTCATAAACATGGGCACATTGAAAAGATCCAAATATAGTGCAATTTATTTGCATGAAATGGGTGAGGGCAACTCAAAATCCAATTATCAATCCAAAGGTAAAGGAAAGGGAAAAAAATGGATACAAGAAAGGAAGGAAATCCCAAACCTCTAAGTGAATCTACCAACTCAAAGGAAAAGAAGGGTATCATTAGAGGAAATTTCAGCCTAAAAGTGGTCTCCTCAAGAAAAATAATAAAATAAGGGTTATGAATTTTGGAGGGAAATTAAGAAAACTACTTTTTTAATTGTATTTTTGGCTTATTTCTTTATAGGTTTACCCAAATTTCAAGTGTAGACACTCATTGGATGCAAAATTAAATTCCACATCCAACGAGTACTCATTATGCATAGTTATGAGAATACCCACATTAATAAAATTTAGAGATACATTAAAAATGCGTGTTGAACTCATTTTTTTAATATATCTGCAAATTTTATCAATGTGCATCTTCTTAGAAGTATGCATAATGGGTATTCGTTGGATGTCGAATTTAATTATGCATCCAATGAGTGTCTACAGTTCAAATTTGGGTAAACATATAAGGAGATAAGCCAAAAATACAATATATATATATATATATATATATATATATATAATTTTTTTCCTCCAAAATATTTACATGTACCTCTTTTTAAATTTAAAGGATTTTCATTGGTTTACATATGATGTACATGAAAATTTAATGGGAAATTTTAGGGTGAAATTTCCTCTAATGGGAAGGGGAAACCAAAATGCAACTATAGCAACCCTAGTTACCATTTGCAATCATCGCACATGAATAAGAATATTGATCTCATGGACAAGAAAATTTTAGTATAATAATCATGGTGATTGTATTCCATAGAGTTATAAGGAGAAGCAGGGAGAAAGAGAACTTGAAAGAAGAGGGAATTCACATGCATTAATTGCCATTCATTCTTCTCCTGATGCATGGATCATGGATTATGGAACTTCAAATATTGTTACAAACACAAAAAATTCTCTCTCATATTTAAAATGATATGATGTTCCTCTATTCTCATTGGAGATTATTCTTGAGTAGAGGCAATTGGACAGGGGAGGGTATATCTTGGAGATGGAAATTCCAAAAATGTCCTGTATATTTTGAAACTTTCTATCAGTCTTCTCTCCATGTATTAGATCACACATACTAGAAGTAAAAGGGGAGTTGGATTCACCTTAGATTCATTGAGCATATATTACATACAAGATAACTCCAAAATTGTAGTTGGTAAGATAAATCATCAATATCATGTGTACATTTTTTCTAAATTTGTTTTTCAATCATATTCCACTTTACTACTAACACATGAAAATGTTGAAAGTATAGTTTTTCATGAAAGGGTTAAACACTTAAATTTGATATACACGCAATAGATTACCAAACAGATGATGGTAAAAATCATATCTACCATAGAATTGTCTAATGGACTTTGTGAAGGATATGCTCTTGGAAAGCATCCACAATCAAAGATTGGGGACATGCATGCATGGAGAGCCTTTTATAGATCCTTCCATAAGAAAATAAATATATGTACTCAAATTAATAGATAATAGCATGAGATACACATAGTTTTACTTTCTAAAACTCAAATTTGAAGTGTTTGAGCATATGAATATTTTCAAATAAGAAACTGAGAAGTAGTTGATAAATATCATCAATATACTCCATACAAATAATGGTGGGGGGGAATATCTCAACAAGGATGTCCATTTTTTTATGATGAAGTGGGAATACAATTGTAGCACATAGTTCCTTACACTCTGCAACATAACAAGGTTGTTGAGAGGAAGAACAAATATTTGAAGAGATGGCTAGTTCCACATAGCATGAAAGGCCCCTTCCTTCCAAATTGTGGGCTAAAGAGATAAAATATACTTTGAATATACAAAATAGAACTCCTCAGAAATCAACTATACTTCAAAAATACAAAATAGAACTCCTCAGAAATCTATTACACAAAAAACACATTTTGAAGCATGGAGTGGAATGCAACCAGAAGTAGCACATTTCCACATTTTTTGATATCATACATAGGCCCACATTACAATATAGAGGATAAAGTATTAAAATCCTCAAAGAAAATAATGCATCTTTATTAAGTAAAGGAATATAGATTACTAGATCAATCAACACAAAATCTCTTCATTGGGAGGAGCATATACTTTGAAGAAACTACCCTACATGCATCTAAGGAATGATATGCATAAAATTTTGTGATTCCCCCTATTGTAGATCTAAAATATTATGCCTCTATGTGCTCCTAGAGGAAGATTTCAAGGCTTATCAAAGTAGAGGAAACTCCTGCTTCGGACCCCGGGAAGGCTTATTCAACATCAAGGCTAAGGTTGTAAGGTTCTTCTATTATTCAAAGTTAATACAAATATATTTGTTTTTCTCAATAAAATGTTAATTAACTGTTTATTTTATGGATTCCTTGATCACCATAATAGGCATGATTTATAATATTTGCTATGCAGGTGCTATTTAATGTTTGCTTGTTTATGACTATAGGTCTTCAAAGATAACTCTTTCAGGCAACTGGAGGAAAACTACTACGAACAAGCACTGGATCTAAGGTAGGATCTTAACACCTTTGTAGTATTTACTTATAAATCGTATATGTCTAGAGAAAGATAGGTTTATTTGTCTATTTGTTGCTAGACTATCTTCTGATACTAGGAAGATCAGTCTTGTCCGCAAGATCGATTTATCCGGCCAACAAATTACTCTCACACTTGTTAAAAGTTTGCATTATTGATTGGTAATCAAGTGGTTTCTACCATGTTTGACTTTGACACATTTATTCACATGGATAGAATTGTACTGGTTCGAGAAACGGAAATCAAGACCCTAGACCTAGTCTCTACCATCCAGGCTGCGAGGAATTTTGTTATTCATTTATACAGTGGAATATTCATAAATAGATGGCTTTGTCCATACTGTGTCTACACATGTCAATACTGTTGATGTATTGAAAATAATTCCTGTATTAGAACAGTTTAAATCAATTTTCTAGTTAGTTTTGATCTGAGTATGGGAATGCCTACCTCAACGATGATATGTTTACATATATATGTTTTGCATTGAATGTTTTTACAGGTTCTGACTGGGGTGTCCACAGGATGATCCTTGAAATGATAAAGTAATTCACTCTTCATATATGACAGACTTCATCTTCATCTATTCTAGACTTCGCACTTTAGGGGGCAATCTGTATGAGCTCATTGTCACTCATACTTACCTCCTCTGCAAGTCTTACAACCTATACTCCTCATGAAATTTTGCTGACTGTATGAGCTCATTTTCACTCATACTTACTTCCTCTACAAGTCTTACAACCTATACTCCTCATGTCAAGCCCTAAAAACAGGAGAAAAACCCTAAAAAACTCCAAAACCCTGGGTACGCAGGTAATATGAAGCTTCCTGGCTAGGGTACGCAGGTAATGTGAAGCTTACCTGCATTCCAGAATGAAGTTTCTCTGTGTAATGCCTACGTACCACTGTCAAAGTCAAAAGGGCGAGAAAGTAAAGTGAAAAATCTGATTTTTGGTCAATTCTAGAAGCTTCTGGATGAGATTTTTTGGGGGTGAGTACGCTCTTGTAAGGTTCATGCATCCCACACCTTAAGGAGCTAACCCCTTGATGTGAGGAGATTATCCCTTTGAAGGAGGATTCTATCCCTTCATAGGTGGAACTGTAACCTCCTCTTTTGCACTATAAAAAGAGGCATAGGGCAGCCTAGAAGGGTTACAAAACAATGGAGAGACTAACAATTGAGGAGTTCAATATTTAGTGTGTGATTGAGGTGAAGTGCTATTGAGATTTAGACTCCTTTCTGCTAAGATTTTGTGAGGAAAGATCACATACCTCTATGTGCTCCTGGAGGAAGAGTGCAAGGCTTATCAAAGTAGAGGAAACTCCTGCTTTGGACCCCGAGAAGGCCTGCTCAACATCAAGGCTAAGGTTGTAAGGTTCTTCTATTATTCAAATTTAATACAAATATATATTTTTTTCTCAATAAACTGTTAATTAGTTGTTTATTTTATGGATTCCTTGATCACCATAATATGCATGATTTATAATATTTCCTATGCAAGTGCTATTTAATGTTTGCTTGTTTATGACTGCAGGTCTTCAAAGATAACTCTTTCAGGCGACTAGAGGACAACTACTATGAACAAGAACTGGATCTAAGGTAGGATCTTAACACCTTTTTAGTATTTACTTATAAATCATATATGTCTAGAGAAATATAGGTTTATTTATTTGTTTGTTGCTAGAATATCTTCTGATACTAGGGAGATCGGTCTTGTCTGCAAGATCGATTTATCCGGCCAACAGCAAGTCATGGCTCAGCCTCCTCTTACAAGGATGCAACATATTGTTGATGCGAGATATGCAACATTTTCTCTCCCTAAACCTTTGCATGCCCTTCCTCAAGGAGATTATCTAAAATATTTTCCTAAATATACAGGGCAGGGAGAAGGAATCTCTGATGAAGAGCGTTTAGTTGCTTTTTAAAATTACGTCAATAACCAAAGAATTGAACATGAAGATGTTTTTTTGAGACTCTTTGTTCAGATCTTGGATGGAGAAGTTCATAAGTGGTTTAGAAATTTAACAACAAATTCAATAACAGGAATAGATGCTTCGGAGGAAGTGTTTATAAGACAATGGGGTGACCGTAAGGATTACTTGTATTACCTTACGGAGTTTGGAGATTTAAAGAAGAAGACTGATGAGTCATTAGAATATTTTACAAAGAGATTCAATAAAGTTTATCAAAAAAATACTGTAGAATCAAACCTCCTGAAACTACAGCTATGATAACCTTTGCCAATGATTTAGACTCCAAGTTTGCATTGTGGTTATGAGCTGAGAAGCCACAAACATTGATTGATATGCAGGAGGCTACTATTGGAGTGCAGTCCAATCTTTTAGCCTCAAATAAATTGAAAATAGAAGAGGGGAAGAGAACAAAGGATAAGAAAAAAATGAAAGAGGAGAAACCATATTCTTCCTCTAAATATTTTACAGCCGAAGAAAAACTTGATCAAATTTTCAGTTTAATTAATAATCTTTCTTCCAAAATGTCTAAACTAGAATTAGAGAATCGGGCTATTGTTAGACCCATTCAAAATCAAGGAAATAGAAATCAGGCTCCTTTTAGGATACCTTTTCAGCCTCAATAGATTTTACAACATCCAAGAAGAAATCTTGATGATCAAAATGTTCAACCTCCACTGAATCATTTTGCTGAGGAAAATCAGCAAGGACAGGAAGAGGAAGATGAAGACATAAATCTAGTTGGGGAGACATCACAGTCAACTTGCTTGACTCTGCAAGAGTATGAAGATCAGTCTAGTATAAATCTATTTTCAGATGACAAATATGCTTGTATTTATGTCCAAAAGGAGAAAAATAAGGTTGAAAATCAGACAAGGAATTATAATCTGAGGTCAAAAGGGTTTTTCGAACAGCCCCAACAAAAACAAGATTCTGAAAAATATGCTGCCAAATAAAAGGAAAAATTTAATGATACTCCTCCATCGCCTAACCTTCCTCTAGTTAGGAACACTAGTGAAGAAAATAAGGATTTGTTTCCTCTCCATTTCAGTTTTGATTCAAAGCTAAATAAAATCAAAATTCTGGTTCCATTCCTTGAACTGTTGAAAAATCCACCCTACAGAGACTCATTTAAAAGTTTGTTACTGTCATCTACTCTTGCTCCTGACTCAGTAAATCTAGAGGATGAACATCCTACCATCTACTTGGGTAGTCATGTTTTGAGATCAAAATGATGATAATTCCCCACCTTTTTATCTTTCACTCAATATTCATAACAAGCTATTGCATAACTGCCTATTAGATTTTAGGGCCTTTGACAATCTAATTCCTACGAAAGTGATGGATGAACTAGGACTAGAAATCACTAAGCAATACCATTAACTTTACACATTCGACTCTAAAATGGTCAGGTGTTTAGGAGTGATCAAATATTTGGTAATTTCCCTTACCCAACTCCCCATGAAAATTCTAGTAATGGACACAGTGGATGCAAACATACCTTCTAGGTTTGGAATGCTTCCTTCCATATATTGGTCCAAAAAGGTGGGAGGCACCCTCAAATGGATATGACCCATGCCACTATCCTAGTCTTTGGAGGAGAATTCAAGAGATTGTATAGGGAAACAAAAATGGCTTATATCATAAGTGATCATAAAAACCCCTCAAATCATCCTATATATGCAGAGGAGAAGGCGTTAGGGTCATCCATATTACACCTTGCTGCTGATGACATCAATTTTCAGCCTGAAATAAAAAAAACAGAATTTACAGGTCATAAATGAGCATAATTTGGAAACAGGGCAGATCTGGAAATTATATTTTGATGGAGCCTCATCACGAGAAGGATCAGGGGCTGGTGTAGTTATTATTTCTCCAACTCAACAAGTAGTGACCCTATCATATAAATTACAATTTGTCACTACCAATAACACTGCTGAGTGTGAAGCCCTTGTTTTGGTTATGATAGCATCAAAATATTTGGGAGCTGAACAATTAGTTGTTTTTGGTGATTCAGAATTGGTGGTACAACAGGTGAGAGATAATTATCAAGTGAAAAGCTGAAAATTAAAAAACTGCAGAAATGAAGTGTGGGATTTAATTGAACATTATTTTTCAGCGTTCAATTTAAATTATGTTTCTAGGGAAGCAAATGAAATGGAAAATTCACTAGCCATAGCTGCCAGTGATTTTAAGGTTCCTCTTGATGTTAAAGAAAAATATGATGTCCAACTAAAAAATAGACCTTCCATTCCTGACAATATAAAATACTAGCAAGTATTTGAAGATGATAAAGAAATTCAGAAATTTGTGGAATGTGTAGAGGAATTTTCAGACATCTAGATTGATAACGAGAAAGACACAATTGAAAGTCAGAACAACAAGCCTTTTAAAATTACTAAAGCTGGAAAATACATTATGGATCTAAAAACAAACTTGATTCCTAAAGGCTTAGTTACTTTAGAGAGGTTGTTTGACAATAATGATGTCTTTTTAAAGCCAGATAGTAAAACTGATGAAGAGAATACGGTTGATTGCAATATTGGTACAAAAAATTAGCCTATATTTGTTAAAGTTTCTAAATTTCTTTCACAAGAAACTAGAACTAAATATGTCAATTTGCTGAAGAAATATGTAGAAATTTTTGCATGGTCCTACAGTGATTTAAAGACATATGACAGAAGTATAATGGAACATACAATTCCTCTCAAAACATAAGCAAAACTTGTAGCACAAAAGATAAGACATATTAATCCCATGTTTATCCCTATTATTGAAAAGGAAATCAGAAAGATGTGGGAAGAAAAAATAATTTCGCCCTTAATATTTTCCAATTGGGTAATTAATATAGTCCCGGTTCGAAAGAATAATGGTGAAATTAGAATTTGCGTTGATTTCTAGAATTTGAACTAGTGTTCACTAAAGAATAATTATCCCTTACCCAATATTGATCATGTTTTGCAGCAGGTAGTAGGATCAAAGAGGTTGTCAATAATATATGGTTTCTCGAGATATAATCAAATCTCAGGTTATAAACAAGACAGGGAAAAAACAACTTTCACTACACCCTGGGGAACATTTATGTACAATACGATGCCTTTCGGTTTAATGAATGCAGGTTCAACGTTTTAGCGGGAAATGGATATTGCCTTTGTAGGGGAAAAAGACAGGTTTGTAGTCATTTACTTGGATGACATTACAGTCTTTTCAAAATTTGATGAAGATCATTTAAAACATTTGCAGCAAGTGTTTAATAAGTGTAGAATATTTGGTTTTTCTTTGAACCCAAAGAAGTCATGCTTTGTTTTTCAAGAGGGAAAACTATGGGGGCACATAGTGACAAAAAATAATATTTGTATTGACCCAGGGAGAGTTGAGGCTATACAGAAAATTGGCTTACCTAGAAATAAGAAAGAATTACAGTCATTCTTGGATAAAATCAAATTTTTGAGGCATTTTTCTCTGAACTTTGTAGAACTAATTAAACATATAAATGCCTTATTAAATAAAGATGTAGAATTCAAATTGCAAGGTGAGTAAAAAAATTCTTTCATAGAAATCAAATATTCCCTGACTGATGCCCCGGTGTTAATCATCCCTGATTTTGAGAATAATTTCCTTTTTCATATTCTTCCGAGGAAACTATTGCAGCAGTTTTATTACAAAAGAACAAAGAAGGCTTGGAACAACCTATTTGTTTTTTCAGCCGTGCATTAGGAGATGCTGAGTTAAAGTACAACTTGATAAAAAAACATGCATATGCGTTGGTAATGTCTTTAAAGTATTTTCGAGTTTATGTTCTACATTCAAAAATCATTTCTTTTGTGCCAAATATCGTTGTCAAGGATGTGTTTTTGCAGCTAGATACAAATGGTAGGAGGGGAATATGGTTAACAAAAACTATGTAATTTGACATTGAAATTAGACCTACTTAGCCAATAAAGTGATGGGGCTTAGCTCGCTTGATGGAAGAATCAAATTACAAAGCTCTAAATCTAAACATGAAGATACTTGAAGAAATAGATAAAGAAGGTATATCTAATTATCCTAAAGTCTTTTTTTCCAATTGGTATAAGGATATAGTGTACTTTTTATTAAATCTCAGTTGTCCTCCAGAAATGGAAAAATAAAATAAATGGTCTTTTAAACTGAAGGTTGTTAAGTATTTCATAATGGAAATCAATATTTATTGGAAAGATCGTGTAGGGGTTTTGTTGAGATGTGTAGATGAGGTTGAGCCACAAAAATTTATGTCAGAGATACATGCAGGGATGTGTGGTGGACATTTATACTGGAAAGCTACCACAAATAAAATTCTAAGAGTTGGTTATTATTGGCCAACTCTTTTCTCTGATGTTTTCCTAAATTTAGGGCTTGCACTGGGTGTCAAAAGTTTTCTGGTAAGCAGAAGCTGATCCCACTACCTCTCATTTCCATTTCAGAAGACGTCCCTTTCCAGTAGTGGGGGTTAGACTTCATTGGTGAGATTCATCCACCATCATCAGGACATCGCAGGTCGATTCTTACAGCCACAGACTATTTCACCAAGTGGATTGAGGCCATTCCAACTAGGGATGCCACTGACATGGTAATAATTAAATTTCTGTTGCAAAATATTATGTCTATATTTGGTTGCCCTCATAAGTTTGTGACTGACAATGCAATGGATTTTAAATCTGCCAAGATGAATAATTTTTGTCAGAAATATAATATTTGTTTGACTCATTCTAACGAGATATCCCCTCGAATAAGTGGAGCGAGGTAGGACACTGAAGGAGGACACTAATAGACACCTGATTAGATATGATCGATTTTGAATTGTTTGATTGCTTCTCTCCTGATATCTTATCTCTATACCTCCTCGACCGAAGACCTGACCTGATAACTACTTGTATTCTTCAACCATAAAACAAAAGTCTAGTAAGAATCATTAAGAAGATTATGCCAAAAAATAAAAGAAGCTTAGACACTCAGCTAGTTCATGATTTTTGGGCAAACAGGGTGAGTAGCAAGAGATCAATTGGAGTTTCTCCATTTCAACTTGTTTATGGTACTGATGTTGTGATTCTATTACAGTTGGCCCTTCCTGTTATCAAGTTTTTATAGGATTAAATTGATGATTTCAATACCATTCAAAGAAGAATGCTGCAACTTATAGAAGCTCATCAAATTCGGGAATCCTTGATGGATAAAGAGCATAAATAAAAAGCCAAAGTAAAATTTGTTTTTGACAAAAGGGAAAACCAACGGGTATTTCAAGAAAATGATTTGGTACTGTGCTGGGATGTAAGAAGAGAAGACCATGGAAAACATGGAAAGTTCAAAAACTTGTGGTTCGGGCCATTCAAAATTTCTTAAGTTCTGAAGAACAACACATTTTTGCTGAATCATTTTGATGATGATCAATTGACGGGGGGGGTCTAGTCAATGGTCATTTTCTCAAAAAAAAAAATTGTTTCTTAAGTCAGTCAGTCTTTCCATTGTAAATAGCTGGAGTGTTGTTTCAATAAAAATCCATGCCCAATTTTATGTGTCTGTAAATAGAGTCAATATTGAGTTCAGTCAATGAAAATCCAATTCTTTTCATTATTTTGTAAAATTGTAAAAGTCCTGAGAGTTTAAGGCACTGAATCTATGGTCCTTGAAGCCTTACATGGAGGATTTCATCCCTAATAGGAGCCACTATTAGCATTGAAATTTTTCAAAGTCTTGTCACCATTGCATTTGTGTCTTTGATCCTCTCTTGTCCCTTTAGCCTGTGGTTGAAGGCCCTGGAGGGTTAAAAAGTGTGTCAAAAATTTTATTATTTCAACAAAATCCAAATTTTTTTGAGTCCAATAGTTTGTTTTTGTGTCTTAGAGTATTAGGGTAAATTTTCTGCTAAATAAATCTTTAACTACCTTGAGTAGTTAAGGCCATGGATTCAGTTTGAGAGTATTATTTATCCATAATAATATCTTCTTAAAGTGAGTAATCCAAGGTTAAGCATAAAATGTCAAAATCATCTGCTATTTCATGAATAATAGGAAATTGCTACCTTTTTTGAAAAGTAGCAATTTTCTCAGAACATTTGGTTTTAAAAAGCAACATAGAGATAACTATCTTTTCTGAAAAGTAGCAATTTTCTTAGAACTTGTATAAGTAGCTGAAAAGGCACTACTCAAGTGAAAAACCATTACTCTTTTGGAACAATTGAAGGAATGTTAAACAAAAGATACTACCCTTTTGGAACGTAGTCATTTCTAGTTGGAGGATCACTAAAAAAAGGGGTTGGCTATTCTAATTTCTAAGGTTAGTTATTCTAACGCTACTCATTAAAGGTGAAGCGGTTCAAAGCAGAAGTACGAGTAGCAGTTAGTTAATTATTTGGTGGAGTGAAATATTTGGTGGAGTGAGTTGGAACATAAAAGAAAATAATCCAATTTCGTGTCAGCTAACCTCACTATAATCAAGGGCATGGAGAGATCAAGGTCTACATTCACAGTTTCCCAAAACTATTTTCCCAGAGAAAGCTATAGTTCTAGGTTATCTTCTAGCAAACTTTTATGGTTTCATGGCTTTCTTCTATTCATTGTTTTACAGGTGTTCATAAACAGTTGAATTGGATGTTAGTAAACTAGAATGGGTAAAAGTGGTAAGTCAAACCGCTCCGAGCCTGCTAATACGTGGTTTGTTGACCATCATGCAAAGGCATAATTTCAGGCAGCTCGATGGTATAATTTTTTGAAGAAATTCTTAGGGGAGAATGTTCTGGTTTCTCAAGCATTCGCAAAATATTTCAATGGAGAGCAGGTAAATCTAGGGTCTTGGACTTTCAAGATATAAAAATCCAACATGGCACGAGCTACCGAGCTGTTCGCTTCAGGCGAGTCATGTTTAAAAGAAAAGTTCTGTTTGCAGAGGATTTAAAGCCATACATTAGACCTGAGCATGAAAATGTGAATTGGACTCCTACTATCCATATTTCCTATTTTAAGCCTAAATGGCAGGGATTTATCACCACAATTCAACCTTATATCACCTGCGAGGGCAGGTTATCTACAGCTCATCAGTATGAAATGAGATTTTTATCTCATATTTCAACCTCTAGGCCTATGAACCTCCCTTTCTTCCTTTACAAATCACTGATAAAAATGTCTCAGAAAATACAATGAACCCCAAATTATTCACTCCATAATCTTTGTCACTAGGGGTTAATTAAAATGTTGGTGGTATATCATTTGAGGAAGAACAGAACCATGTGGAACAAGTTTCTAGTAGATGAGGGTTTCAGTAATATTAATTCAAGAAGAAAAGTGGGAAGGCCTTCAAAGCAGAAGACCCAGGTGGAAGAGTTGAAACCTAGACCTATACTAACCCCTTTACAAGCTTACCAATAATCCTCTCCATCAAGTAGGAAGACAATAATCTCATCTAGAAGAGCTAGATTTTAAGTTACTATTCCTATACCTATGATGCATCCAAAAAATGAGGTTTATACCAAAAGGAAAATGTTATCTAAGGAGCCACAAACCCTAGAGTATTTCCAGCAAGAAAATGAAAGCAGGTATAAACAAAAGGCCACTCCATTTGAGAAGAATGTTATTTCTAAAGACAAGGAAGAAGTGGCTTCCTCTTCAAGAAATAAACGCAGAAGGACTCATTCTATCAAAAGGATATTTAATGGAAGCTAGTAGCGTGGAGAAGGTCACCCATGAACCATTAGCACAAAGCCTTGTTTCAGAGATTAGATAGGAGAGGGGAGAAGTAAATGTGACTCTAGCGACAGAGGAACCAACAATAGCTCAAATTTATTACTCTCTAAGTTCATCAGCTAAGGGAAAGATGAAAGTAATAATCTAGTCATACTCATAATTTGAGGAAGAGAGTAGTGAAACAGAGGTTGAATATGAACAACAGAGTAGAGTTATCCAGAGAAGAGGAAGACCTTCATACATTCTTAACCCATATATTCATAGACCTCATACTAGAGCCAAAAATAATATTAGGCTAACTAGCAAGCTAATATCTAATACTTCTCTCAGAGATGAGATTATAAATATAGAGGAGAGTCCATAAAATATTTTAGGGAAGAAGAAGGCTCAGAAGAAGAAACAAGCAGAAAGGGGAAAACCAAATAAGAGGGTCACTAAGGCAGAAGGTCTTAGGTTGTTTTCTTCTGTGCTAGATTCCTTATTTTGATCATTTAAGGCAATTCAAATCCGAAGATCAATATCAGTTTGGGCCTATCTATAGATTTATCAGAAATTGCTACATTTTCCAAGAGGTAGCTCTTAGTTTTGGTCATAAGAAGATAAAAGGATAGGTTGTTTTTGTCTCAAGGGATGAAATTAGACAGTGACAAAGTATATGTTGTTTTAGTGGTAATATTTCCTCTTCTGAGCCATGTGTTATCCAGTGAACTGTCTTCCAGATGTCACATTCGATTAGTAGCTGTTGCACTTTTTGTGGATAAAGATCCAAGTCACATTCAGTTAGTAACTGTTGCACTCTTTTGATGAACCCTTAGTTAAACTGAGAGGGGGGTGTGAATTATTTTAGTACATTCATGGAATTTTAAAACTTTTCTTTAAAATTATTTACACCTCCATTTCATAAGAAACTTAATATATAATTAAACAACAATCTTAATATGTGAGAAAAAAGTGTTAAGCAGATTAAATACAGTACATCAACACATAATCATCATGCACATAGACAACGGATATAAGTGGAAACCCATAAGGGAGAAAACCACATATTGTTATTGTTGTGATGCAAACGCAAGCTCCAACTCCCATCTATTTTATGTAAGCTACAACCTAGAGGATGCTACTCCCTAAACCAGCTACAACTGGACATATATCAAGCTACAAATTGATATGGAAGCAAAAACTCCCTCACATTACAATAAAATCATATGATGATTTTCATGGATATCAACTCTGTTTTTATCCTTCTTCACTATTGCCCTCCCAGCCTTCAAATATTCTTCATATAAGCTTTGGATGTGCACAACTTCTCTATCTGCTCTCTCTCATTCTTCCACTCTCTAACCTCTATATGCACATTACAATATCATCATTTATAAAGATCACTTCATGGCTGTTTGCAATCTATATGAGAATATGAAGTGAACACGCATGAATCTTTGGCTTCCACCCACTCATTTCCTCACTCAAAATATTCAGGATGTTACAACAATATATACACTCATTTCAGTATTAAATTGGAGTTTTTCTTTGCCTTGGAGACTTGAATTTGCATCACAAAAAATATAAATTAATTAATGAATTTACAATTACAGTTACAATAATATTTCAATTCAGCCCTTTCAACTTCTTTATTTTCTTTAATTTTGTATTTTTTACGTGTTGTCCCTTTGTCTTCTCTTACTGCTGTTATATTTACAACTGTGTTGCAGCATTAATGTCTTAGCCCGACTTGACCCATGCCTTTATGTTTTACACCTCCTCTTCCTATTGCATATCTTAACTGCAACGTTCTATGTTATTCTCTTCTCAATTTCTCTATATCGGGTTACTTACCTAGATCCTTTCCTCTTGCATTTAACCTTTTTTTTTAACTCATTGCCGCAACCGCGTACAAACCTGTTCTACATGGGGTCGGGTCCTTTTACTTACCTGAGGATTTTCTTGCTGTGTTTAGCCTTTTCTTTTGTTACCCGAGTATTTTCTTCCATGTTCAGCCTTTTCCTTTGTTACCTGAGTCAACCTCCAGTTCCATGGTTTTCTTCATAAAACCAGCGCAAACACTTTAAACCTTGGACTTGAAATATATTAATATTTACCTCTAAATCGCATCGTGTCCACTTCAAAAATCACACTTCGCACTTCAGCGTTTCATATATTTTACATTATAATCTCCTTTTCCTCCTCTGATGTTATTTAACACCGGAAAAGCTTTACATACAGATTTGAAATCCTTTGGATTTCGCCTTTGAAACTACATTGCATCCGGGCCTCTTTATTGCACTTCACAACTTTACCAATTTACACATTTCGCAATGCTTGTGATTCTACGATTTCACAAATCGCAGCGAACTGCTTATCACATGTCTCACCTTAAAACATATAACTTGTGAAGTCTTAACATATAAACATAAAAACCGCCGATTGCGATGTGCGATATACGGGCCAGGTCCATGTCAACTCCACATCATCATGCCATGTCACCTTGCCACGTCACTGCCATGTCATTTCCATGTCATCATAAATTAACTACGATCTGTGGGGTTGAGGCCACGTCATTTGCCACGTCAGCTTGCTATGTCACTGCTATGTTATATCCACGTCACTCCCACATCATCTTTCCACAACATTGCCCGCACTTCGCATTTCGCATTTTCTGTTTTTTATCGCTTCACAACTTCGTTATCTTACATCCCCAGAACTTCACAACTTTACTAATTTCAATTCTTGCGATCACTGCTAAACCTTATCACATGGGATGTGCGATATAGTTCACATTGCATCTTAATTAACTTGCAGAGTCTTTACATATAAATATAAAACTCACTGATGGCGATGTGCGCTATGTGATAAAGGATTCGGGCCCGACTCTTCCCGACTCGTTCACGACTCCCTGCATTGATCTGAATGTATTCCGTAGCGCGACTCTTTGAGATTTTTTGAACTTAAAATAACACGAATCGAACCGCTCATGCATGAGTCTGTCCACGTTCACGACTTGACCTAATGCGTCCACGACTTGACCCTACTTGTTGCCTTTGCTCATGACTGATAAATATTATAATGTTGCGCCTTAATTCTTTGCTACTCCTTTTCCTTATTGCTAGTTCTGGTGCTGCTCCTTTGTGATCCTTTTCCATCAATGGAAATATTTCCAATAGTCCCCCCCTTTGGAATTGATGGAAACACATCCACCAATACTTCGATACTTCCTCCAAGAATTCCTCCCCCTTTATTTCTAAGAAGTGTCTTTCTTCCTCTGCTTGCTTTTTAGAAGTGCCTTTCTTCTTCTGCTTGATTTTCCTCCCCCTTTGACATCAATGGAAAAGGGTTAAATTTTGATTTTATACCTTGCTACTCCATACTGGTGTATAAGAGTTGTTGGGAGAACACTTTGAAACTCATTGAGATTACATGAATGGAAGGCATGTCACCATAGAATGTTACGTACTTTAGTCCCTTACTTCTTGATAGTGGTGATATGTGCTAGAATTCTAAAGATATAATCACTTGATGTACTTCTTCCATAATAATCTGATATTGAAGACCTGTACCATACCACTGCTCCACTAATAACACTTGGTATTCTACTGATAGGCAGGCTACTTGCTCCAATTACCAATTGATGAATGATGTAATGATATAATGATGATAACAATTTCTCTTATTCATCCTTCTTAAGAAAATTTGTATTCATTATTAACAGTTGTAGAGAGACATACAGTGTAATAATCCTCTATAGATCTTTACCAGCTCCATAGCTCTAGCTCTTCTCTGACAACTTTTATGGGCTGCTCTCCCACCTGGAATAATGCTTCTTGTCTGATACTGACTTGTCTACTGCACTGTTTATGTTCCTGATATTGCAGCCTTTGCTGGTGCATTTTCATCATATATATATATATATATATATATATATATATATATATATATATATATATATATATATATATATATTCGATCATATCGAGTATCATCTCGTACATTACCCCTAGTTTGTCTCTTACATATTCGAATGGTTCTCTAGCAAGAGGTTTTGTGAAAATGTATGTTATTTGTTCCTTTGTTGGTACATATTCCATCTTTGCTATTTTCTCTGCTACTTTTTCTCTCAGGAAGTGGTACTTTACTGGGATGTGCTTGGTTTTTGAATGAAGTGTTGGATTTTTATATATACTTATTGCACTTGTATTGTCACATTTGATAGAAATAGGTTCAGTGATGCTTACCTTAATTCCTTGAAGGGTTTTTTTTATCCACATCACTTATGTGAATCAAGTTGTTGCTGCTATGTATTCCACTTCTATTGTAGATAGAGAGACATATGTTTGATTCTTGCTTAACCATGCCACTAGACTTTCTCCCAAATAGAATGCACCTCCACTTGTGATTTTCCTATCATCCACAGAGATGGCCCAATCTACATCTATATATGTTTTCAATGTGAAATATTTTCCTTTCAGATACCATAGGCCATAATGTGCAGTTCCTTGCAGGTATCTTAATATCCTCTTAATTGCTAGCAAGTGATTTTGTTTTGGTGTTGCTTGATATCTTGCCACAATCCTAATGCTGACATAATGTCTGGTCTAGAGGCTGTTAGGTATAGTATACTTCCTATCATAGATCTTTAAATTCTTTTATCTACATCTGCAGATCCATCATTGGCACATAAATTACATCCAGTGATCATGGGAGTTGACACAGGTTTGTAGTCTTCCATTTGGAATCTTTTTAACATGTCTCTTAAGTATTTTTCTTGTGAAATGAATATGCCTTTTTTATTTTGTAGAATTTGAAGTCCTAGGTAGAAGGAATGCTCTCCAATCATAGACATCTCAAATTCTAACTTCATCTCTTCTGCAAATCCTTTTACTAACTCATCCTTGTTGCTACCAAAAATGATGTCATCTACATATACTACTACAATTAAGAGTTCATTTTCATCAACCTTTATATACAGATTGTTGTCTACTCCTCCCTTCGTGAAACCTTGTTTTTGAAAGTACTTGTCGAGCCTAGAATACCATGCATGTGGTGCTTTATTTAATCTGCACACATATTCATGTTTATCTGCTAAGGAAAATCCTTCAGGTTGTTCCATATAGACTTCTTCCTCCAGATCTCCATTTAAGAAGGCTGACTTCACATCCATTTGATATACCTTGAAATCATGATAGCATGCAAAATCCTGAAACATTCTAATTGCTTCCATTCTTGCTACAGGGTAAAAATTTTCATCATATTAAAGTCCTTCGATTTGAGAGTATCCCTTACATACAAGTCTGGCTTTATTTCTTATTACTTGACCTTGTTCATTCATCTTATTCTTGAATATCCACTTTGTGCCAATGACATTTTTCCCAACAGGTCTTGGTATGAACTCCTAGGTTTTTTTCTTCTCAATCTGTTCTAATTCTTTGTTCATAGCATTTATCCAATTTTTGTCTTTGCTAGCTTCATCGAAATTCTTTGTTTCTATCTATGACAGCTTGGCTAGATACACTTCCTTGGTCTGTTAGCTAGTTGTCTTCTAGTTTGGACTCCTGCAATCTTTTCTCCAATGATTTGATCTTCTAGATGGTTCTTTTGAGTGTGTCTCGAGGATCCTTTTGAGTTTATTTTTGTATCTTCTATTGTCTTACTATGTTCTTTATTTTCTTGATTCTCATCTTCATTATCATCTGGAGGTTTGACACAGTTTTTTCTTCTGGTTCTGTCTAGTAGATCTTTATCGAATCTCACATTAATGCTTTCCACAATTTTATGTAGTCTTTTTTTGTAGCACCTGTATCCCTTACTCGTATATGCATATCACAAAAATATTCCCTCATCAACTCTTGCATTATACTTCCCCAATTTTTCATCATTACTCTTTATGAAAAATTTGCTGTCAAAGATTCTAAAGTGCTTGATTGATGTAGGTTTCCCATGCCACAATTCATATCGAGTCTTGTTACAATTTGGTCTGAGATGAGATTTTTTGAGAATATGAACAACTGTGTGTGCTGCTTCTTCCCAGTAGGTTTGGGGAATGTTTCTTTCTTGCATCATGGCTCTGGAAATCTATTGTACCGACCTATTTTGCCTCTCTACCACTCCATTCTATTGAGGTGTACCTACAACTGTAAACTGTTTCTTTATCCCACATTCATTGCGCAAGTATGCAAAATCATCGTTTGTGAATTCACCTCCTCTATCTGATCTGATGCCTTTTAATTTACATCCAGTTCGATTTTCTGCTAGTTCCTTGAATATCTTAAATTTCTCAAACGTTTAGGATTTATATCTAGGAAATTCCACCCACGTTAATCTGGAAAAATCATCGATTATTAGCATGAAATATAATCCTCCACCTATTGCATTTGTTCTTGAAGGTCCGCATAGGTCCATGTGTACAAGCTGAAGAGGCTTACCTATAAATAGTTGATCTTTAGCTTTGAATGATGTGCGAGTTTGTTTTCCCAGTTGGTAAGACTTACATATGGTATTTGGTGGCTTCTTTATTGCAGGAAAATCTTTGACAACTTTATTTTTGCTTAGTTTGATGATGTGGTCAAAATTTATATGTCCCAATATTCTATGCCATAACCAAGATTAGTCAAATTTGCTAATGAGTCATGCTTCTTTCTCTTCTTATACTATATAAACATTACTCTCTATTCAAACACCTTTGATCAAGGTCTTTCCTGTGGTGATTGACCTTAATTCACAACCTTGGGCTCTAAAAAGGACCTCACAACCTTTATCACAAATTTGACTAACACTTAGCAGATTGGCTTTCATACCACCCACAAACAGTACATCCTGAGCCTCTCCTCTTCCATTATTCAAGATAACTGTGCCTTTTCCCTTGATTTTCCTTGCTCTATCATTACCGAATGTTACATTCCCATATTTCTTTTTATCAAAAGTTACAAACTTGCTTCAGTCTCCAATCATATGTTTTGAGCACCCACTGTCCACATACCATTGACTATTTTGATCTTGAGCAATTAGAACTAGATCACACTTATTTAGCTTCCTTTTCCAATGCATGTAGTTGTTTGTTTCATAAATTTCCTGAGGAGATGGATCACAGCCTTTGAGAGGACATTCGTGAGACTTGTGCCCATTTTTATGGCAGCAAAAATATTTGATTGTATATCTGAATGGATTATGTACATGAGTGAATCCACCATTGTTCTTAATTCCCCTTGAGTTTCCATACTCTAGTCTCCATATATACGCTCTGCACTCCATGTCTTTATGACCAAAAATTTTACAAAAAAAGCAATACCCTTGGAAGTAGTATCTATTTCTAGTAGAGAAAGTAGTTTGGGGATATAGCCATCTGGTCATATGAAAATTTTGTCTTTGGAAGCCATTTGATTTGAGCTGGAATGTTGTTTGGTTGTTTACTCCTCTTGTTTCCATGGCTTTCCTTGTGGTGGGTTTTTGCTGCAGTTCATGAGGATTTGGAGGGTTTCCCACATTTTTGTTCTCATATGGATGGGAGTTACCAGTTTCCTTTAGGATAGCTTTAAAAAATGTAATAGCCTTCTTACCCTCTACCTTCGACTTGCTGGATTCTCCTTCATATCCCATCCCAGTCTTTACAAGAGGAGATATTTGTGCATTTAATATCCGGTCCAACTGTTCAGCACGTTTTAACTGTTTAATGTTCATTTTTAAATCAGTTCGAGCTTTTTCCAATTTCTTACTCAGACTCACCAAATCTTCTTCCAATCTTCTGCATTCCTGACTTTTCTCTATTATTTTCTACAACAGAATGTCTTCTACTTTCCTTGCTTCTTCTAGTACAATTTTAAACTTGATAAAATCTTCGGAGTTTGGTTCTGCCTTTACATGTTTGAGAAGGATTTCCTTCTATTTTATATTCTTGAGCCTGAGTCTATCTATTTCCTTTAGGGCACTCACCAACTCCCCCTCAATATCTACCTCACCTTCTTCTTCAAATTCCAGGAGATCTTCCTCAAGCTCTTCCTTGGCCATCAAAATGAATTCTGATGTTCCTTATTCATTAGGGGATTCATCTGAGCTCTCAGATGCACTGCTGTCTTGTTGAGCATAGAATGTTCTTCTATTAAATCTATTCCATTTCTGCCTATTGCTGAAGTTTCTTTTCTCCTTCCCTTTAGACTAATTCTCTATTTTATTACGAGGACATTTTGAAGCATAGTACCCCACTCTTCCATAGTTAAAGAACTTAAATTTAATTTTGCATTTGTACTTACCTGTGCCTCTATCCAATCTTCTAACAAATTTGGCTTCTTCTTCATCAGAGAATGAGCATGTACCTTCCGTTTCTTCTAGGCACTTGTATGCCTTAAAGGCAACCTCCCTCATGTTTTACTTCCCTTTAGGAAGTCTCATCTCATATGTTGTTAGGTTCCCAAGTAATTGTTTTCTGGTTAAGGTTTCCCATTTTGCTATTTATTCTATGGCAGAAACTTTAGGATTAAACCTGTATGGTAGAGATCTCAATATTTTTTGGACTAAAAAACTTTCTTTAATTTATTCTCCTAGGCCTATCATGATATTCACAACTTCTGCAACTCTTAAAAAGAATGCAACTATATCTTCATCTTCATTCATTTTTAAGTTTTCAAACTGAGTTCTATATGTTTGTAGTTTGGACATCTTCACCTTTGTATCTCCCTCGTGATTTTTTCCTAAAGTATCCCAGATATCTTTGGCAGTCTTATTGTGCATTACTTTGATAAATTCTGACTCACTTCGATCGCTTAAGAGAGCATACATTTCTTTTGCATTAGCTCTGAAATTGTGTTTGGCTTCTTCCTCAGTGTGTGCATCCTTTGGTGCATATTTTTCTTCCACAAAAATCCAAACTTCTATTCCTAGAGACATTAGGTATGTCCTCATTCTTATTTTTCAGAAAGCATAGTTTGTGCCAGTAAACAATGGGGCTTTATTTGTTGAGCATCCTTCTAGGCTAGCCATTTTGGGGACCTAGGACCTCCTTCAAGTTGTTAAATTGTTTCTAAAGGAACTTAGCTCTCATACCAATTGATGAACCCTTAGTTAAACTAAGAGGCACGGGTGAATCAATTTAGTACATTCATGGACTTTTAAAACTTTCATTAAACTTATTTACACCTCCATGTCATAAGAAACTTAATATATAATTAAACAAAAATATTAATATGTGAGCAACAAGTGTTAATCAGATTAAATATAGTACATCAACATATAATCATCATGCACATAGACAACAGATATAAGTGGAAACCCATAAGGGAGAAAACCACATCTTATTATTGTTGTGATGAAAAGGAAAGCTCCAAATCCATCTCACCACTGATTTTATGTAGGCTCCAACCTACATGAGGTTGCTAACTCAAATTCTGCAAGCTAAAACTTGCAAGGAAGCTCCAACTCTCATCTATTTTCTTTAGGCTACAACCCACAAGAGGCTCCTACCTCAACCAGCTACAACTGGAAATTTATCAAGTTACAACTTGATATGGAGGCACAAACTCCCTCACACTACAATAAAACCATATGCTGATTTACCTAGATATAAGCTCTGTTTTATCCTTCTTCACTGCTACCCTTCCAGCCTTCAAATCTGCTTCATATCGGCTCTATATGTGCACAACTTCTCTATCCGCTCTCTCTCATTCTTCCACTCTCTAACCTATATATGCACATTACATTAACATCATTTATAGAGATCACTTCATGGTTGTTTGCATTCTATATGGAAATACGAAGTGAACAGACATGACTCTTTGCCTTCCACCCACTCATTTCCTCACTCAGCATATTGAGGATGTTACAACAATATATACACTTGTTTCAGTATTAAATTGGATTTTTTCTTTTCCTTGGAGACTTTCCTTTGCATCACAAACAATATAAAATAATTAATGAATTTACAATTACAGTTACAACAATATTTCAATTCATCCTTTTCAGCTTCTTGCTTTTCTGTTCATTTTGTCTTCTCTACCCGCTGTCCCTTTGTCTTCTATGCCCGTTTTTATATTTCCAACTGTGCTGCAACATTACTGTCTTAGCTTGACTTGACCCATGCCTTTATGTTTTACACAGCCTCTTCCTATTTCATATATTACCTGCAACTTTCTATGCCCTTCCCTACTCCTTTTCTCTATGTCGAGTTACTTACCCAGAGCCTTTCCTCTTGCGTTTAATCTTTCATTTTAACTCATTGTCGCAACCATGTAGAACATTGTTCTGCACGAGGTCGATTCATTTTACTTACTCGAGCCTTTTCTTACTTTTTTCAGCCTTTTCTTTTGTTACCCGAGTCTTTTCTTCCGCGTTCAACCTTTTCCTTTGTTACTCGATTCTTTCCTTCCGAGTTCAACCTTTTCCTTTTCTACCTGACCCGAACTCCACTTCCATGGTTTTCTTCATAAAACCAGCGCAAACACATTAAACCTTGGACCTAAAATATATTAATATTTACCTCTCAGCCGCATCATGTTCGCTTCAAAAATCACACTTCACACTTCGATGTTCCATAAATTTTACATTATAATATCCTTTTCCTCCCCCGATGCGATTTAACATAGGAAAAGATTTACATATGGATTTGAAATCCTTTGGATTTTTCATTTGAAACTACATTGCATTTGGGCCTCTTTATCGCACTTTGAAACTTTACCAATTTACAGATTTCACAATGCTTTTGATTCTGTGATTTCGCAAATCGCAGTGAACTCCTTATCGTATGCCTCACCTTAAAACATATAACTTGTGAAGTCTTAACAATAAACATAAGAATCACCTATTGTGATGTGCGGTATGTGGGCCAAGTCCATGTCACCTCCATGTCATCATGCCATGTCACCTTTCCACGTCACGGCCACATCATTGCCACGTCATCATAAATTAACTGCGATCTGTGGGGTCGTGGCCACATCATCTACCACAATAGCTTGCCACGTCACTGCCACATCATATCCACGTCACTGCCATGACATCTTGCCACATCATCGCTCGTACTTTGCATTTCGCATTTTCTGTGTTTTATTGCTTCGCATCTTCATTAACTTACATACCCGCAACTTCACAACTTTACTAATTTCAATTATTGTGATCATCGCTAAACCTTATCGCATGCGATGTGTGATATAATTCGCATTGCATCTTAGTTAACTTGTAGGGTCTTTACATATAAATATAAAAGTCATCGATGGCGATGTGCACTATGCGATAAAGGGTTTAGGCCCGACTCGTTCACGATCCACTGCACTGATCTAAACGTATTCCATAGCTCGACTCTTTGAGATTTTCTGAACTTGAAATAACATGGTTCGAACTACTTGTGCGTGACTCTGCCCACGTTTATGACTTGACCCAATGCATTCACGACTTGACCCTGCTTGTTGCCTTTGCTCCTTTGTTGCCTTTGATCACCGCTGATAAAGATTATAATGCTACTCCTTGCTTTTTTGTTGCTCCTTTTCCTAATTGCTAGTTCTTGTGCTACTCCTTTGTGCTCCTTTTCCATCAATGACAATTTTTTCCAACATCTTTATGGAGAAAGATCTTCCAGGAATCAAGGAGCAGTTAGCCACCTCATCTCAACAAGCTCGATTTTCATATTTTCAAGTTTCATTTTCATACTTTTGTAAATCAAATGTCGTACATAAAACCGCCTTTCTATTTTTTAGATAAAATTTAAATATGATTTTCTATGTTTAGAAAGTTGTTATAAAGTTCCTACAACAAACTTGCAGTTTTTGTGGATCTTTAACAGATTACCTTTTTGTATATATATTATGAAAAGTAATGAGTAAAAGGTTCGTGAGTTGTTCATCTCATTGCAACCTGAGTTGTGAAATTTTTGAACTTATAATATCGAGATACACTCTTGAGGATTTATGAATGTTTTGATGTGTGTATTGTGTAATTTCATTATGTATTTCCATATCTTACAATTTCATTTCCAGATTGTGATCTACATATGTTGTCTCATGTTTTTTTCAGTCTTATGATATAGAAATGCATGGTTATCTATTTTTATCAGTCTTTTTTTACAAGCTTTATTGATAAGATGTGTATGGTAAGCCTGTTCATAATCATTCCCCGTGACATAAATATTTAAGATGTGTGGTTATATTTTTATAAGTCTTGTAAAAGCTTTATTTCATTAATACATTACATGTCTGGAATATTTTGTTATCCTTTCATCTAAGATATGGACTTCTATCTTATAGACTCGATGTTATTTTCATATTCTTTGAACCATTAGATTAGAAACTTATCTTTTCTACACATCAAACACTAGTACCCCCATATGTGTGAGTGATTTATCGGTTCAAAATCCTTTTTCCAGTGTGTGAGAAATCCAACCACCTTCCAAAAGCTAATCCAATTATAAGAAAACCCCTTGAGCTTAAGATGTGTCTGGTCAACCACTAGATACACTCCAAGTGTTGATTCCAGTGCTAGCAATTCCCATTCCATACCACTTGAATTCCCCAAAGAGATTGGTATGTCTAAATATTAAACTGATTTCTAATACGTGGTCACTAGAAATCCCATAAAATAGGATATCTCTTGCAAATTTGACTCAGAGAAATTCCATCCCAACAGTTGGCTCTTCCTCTTATTGACTAACCCCTTGGATAAAAACAAGTATAAATCGAGAATCTTTTTTAATGAGGCTGTAATTATTCTAGATACTCCCCCAATTAACAATATCTCATCCACAAATTGAGAATGATTTATTTCCTTTACATTCCTTTCAATACTCAATACCGAAAGACACCTTCAATCCTAGCTACTTCTAGAATTTTTTCTTAGACTTTCAACCATAATGATATACAAGAGGGGTTAGATGGGGAATGCCAATCTCAATCCATGCGATGGTTGAAAGAAAGGAGAAGGACAACCATTGAACATTGGTTTTTCCATCGGGTAAAAATACATGCCTGGATCCAATGTATGAATTCTTGATAGAAGCCAAAATTTTCACGGATTAGATAAAGAAATGAGTGGTTTACCTATTCAAAGGAATTTTCCATATCAAGTTTGATTATCATTCCTTCTTCACTTTTTTGCTTGATGTAGCGAACTACTTATTTCACATTAACAATATTATCAAGAATGTTTCTTTCTTGCATAAATCCCCCTTGGTTCTATACTATGAAGTAAGGAAATAAAATTTTCAATTGATTCGCCATGATTTTTGGTAGAATTTTATATGTTGCATTGCTTAATGAAATTGGGAGTAAACGAGAAAAGTTGATAGGATTCAATTCTTTTAGGATGAGTGCTAGGAAAGAAGAGTTAATACCTCCACTCAACCTTTTTTTCCTAGAATTTTTTAACATCCTCAATGTATATTTTTTAATTAGGGACCAGAAGGACTAATAGAAACTGGTGGAGAATCCATCAAGACCAGGAGCCTTGTCAGGGTCAAAGTCCCATATTACTTCCAATACCTCCTCTTTTGATATAGGATAGATCATCTCCATATTTTGGAAATGCGATATCACCTTAGTAATAACCATAAGGAACTCATGAGTCTTATCTAGAGGCATTGTTTCAACATTATAGAGAGAATAAAAAATTATTGTAAGCCTCCACCTTAATATCCTCAAATGATGTAATCCTCGGCCTGCCCTGTGGGGAAATTTCCTTGACTTTATTTTTTAATTATCTCACTCAAGCCCGCTTATGAAAGAAATATGTATTCATGTATCTAGCCTTTAGCCATAAGCTTCTTGATTTGAGTCGCAAAAATACTTCTTCTTTCCAACTTACTGAGAATATATCTTTGGTTATCCCCCTTTCCTTTTCTAGATGCCCCTCTTCCACTATCACCAAATCTATAAGTCTGCAATGTTATTCTAACTAGGTCACCAATTATCTTCTTTTCTGACCTGACAAAAGATAATTTTCCTTCAACCATTTTTGAAGATCATATTTCATCTAGCGAAGCTTTGATTCCCAAAAAAATGTCATTGAACCACTTACAGGAGTGAGCCAAGCTTGTCTGAAAAAATCCCCAACTCCTTCCTCTTGAAGCCAAGTTAGATTATAATAGAAGGGAATGGGGTGTAAAATTTCTAATTTCTCCATCTACAGAAAAATTGGAAGATGGTCTCATTCACCTTGTGCCTTTATAAATGAGAGGCATTCTAAACCTTTTAGAAGCCAAACATTGTGGATTAAGAATCTATCCAAATGATTTGTTATGTGGTTACCCCCCATTTTCTGATTTGACCACGTGAAATTATAAGATTTTGGGATTGGATCATAAAGATCCCATTCAACTATTATTCTCTCTAGTCATTCTCTAAAGGGATATTTGATAATACTTCCTCCTCTTTTTTCAGCAATATTTAATGTAGTATTGAAATCACCTCTTAAAACACAATTGTGATGCAGTCCTTTATTTTTTAATTCGTCCAAGCAATCCCATAAATCTATCTTTTCATTGTAAATCATTGTTACATAAATTCTTTCCATTGGAATGCATTCTCCTATTTCGTTCATTTCCAATAGGGCCATTATCTACTGATATTTTTTGATGCTATCAACACAAAATAAGTGTTTCTCTAACTGAAAGGTGCATAACCCTCTAGATTCGTCTCTTGAGCTTTGTGTTATGCAACTAATTCCCTTCTAAAACACATCTACTACCTTTAACACTTTTTTCTCTTCTAACTTAGTTTATTGAAGAAACAATACCGATGGAGCTTCTTATATACCCAAGTATTTTATCGCTATGGATTTTACAGGACTCCCCAAGCCCCTTATGTTCCAAGGTAACACCTTCATTTGGTAGCAGGGTTTGCAGACCATCCCCCTTCTATACCCGTACTCCCTTTCCCTTTGAATACTTCTAATATTACCAACTGACTTCCCAAATTTTTATTTTTCTATGCCTCTCTTTCTCTTATTATTTTCTTGGGAGGCATTCCTGTATTTTTCTTGGAGATTTTTGTTTCATGGTTGTTTCCTTCGTCTGCCCATATTAAATTTTGAACCATATGGTGGGTGGTCACTCCTGTAATTTCTTCTGCAACATTGACACTAGGGGATTTAGGAGGGTTTCAAGGTTGGGATGCTACTGAAACCCTTTTCGAAGGAGCTGATTTTGGTGGATCTGAGTCGTGGAAGGGTAGATCTAAAATCCAGGGATGGTTTTCCTTGTTTATCTTTCCTTCCTCTGTCTCTTCAAACTCTTCTTCATTCTCCCGATCTTCCTTATTTCCAACTGCATTAGGATTTTCCTCTCCTTCACCATTATGATTCCTTAGGAAATTGAAGGGGCTTGAAGAGGGTTGATTCCATGTAAAGTAACATAATTTTATATCACGTTGAAAAGATAAATCAATACAAAGTTTAAAATTAAATCTTATATTTTCACTTTTAAGTGTGACTGTTGACACATAATCTGAAAGGATTATTGTAGTTATTGTAAATATTTTGACTTATGCATTTGATCAAACCAAGAGCCCTTCGAATTGGAATCCCAAGAGTCTCTCCACTCATGAATTTTATGGCTAATGCAATAAACAAGTTCATTCGTGGATTTACTCCTAATTTGACATGGTATTAGAACCAAATTTTTTTAACTTCCTCTTGCTCCTTTATCTTCTACATTTCCTACCATTTTCATTGTCTCTCTGCACTCTATTTTTCTGCTCATACTCTATTTAGGTCAAAACTCCTCGAACTATTGGTGCCTCTCTTTCTTGTAAAAGACTGGATGCACAACTGATGTAATATTTATGAGCCCCTAGGTGGTGATACGAATCTAATTCTCTTGGATGACTGACTCAAGCATCAACTTCTTGAATTTTTTATATCTTTCCATACCGGCTTGTTTCTAGAGGAACCCACCATTTTAAGATCTTAGCAACAACAATGGTTTCACTTATTTCCTAACAAGTTTCCTTCAAGGAAATTTCTAGTGCCTTTTTTTGTTTAGTACGTTGATGGCACACTGGAGTCAATTCTGCCTTTGGTGTGGTGTTTTGTAGGCTACGTCGGAGGATACAATGTAAGTGTTGTTATATGCAATGAAGTCTTTTATGATAGTTATATGCGCTAATTCACTCCTATAATGCGTTGAATGAAACATTGAACTCTTGTGTATGATATTGAACTGTGGAAGTCATGGTATGTATATTTGAATCCTTTGTTGGTTGCATTGGTGTCATATGTGCATTAAACACTTTGTTGACCATCCTTCATATATATATGATTTGGTGAACAATGATTAAAGGGACCGTAACATAAGTGTTATATTTTCTGTATGAGAGTCGTATGGTGTTTCTTTTGTGAACAATGATTAAAAGGGTCACATCATAAAAAATGCATGCATATGAAAGGTTGTAGAAAATTCTTTGAACTCTTTAACGGGCATAAATCGTTGAACCCTTTTTTAATGAAATTTCCATATGAATATGATGGCATATATATATGGTATGTAGTAATATGAGTATGTAGGAATGATATATTATGAGCTTATGAAATCTCCATATAAATGTGTTGGCATATAATTCAAAAGGGTAGCTTATATGTTTGGAATATAAGCCTACATTAAAATACAAAGTTTTTATATGTTAAATCAAATTTTTACCTTATAAAAATGACCAAAAATAAGGTTGTAATAATTTTGGAAACCAAAAGTAGACAAGTTTTTTGAGAATGGATTCAGTTATATCTATTGTTGAAGTGGTTCTCTCCAGAAAACACAATTAAACACAATTATCGTGAGTGGTCGAGGAAGATAAATCACATGTTAATTTTTAATGAGCTGTGGAAAGGAATTTGTGGACGAGAAGGAGACAATGAACCTGAAAAGCTCACTTCAGATAAGGAGCTTTCCATTTGGGAAAACAAGAATAGCAACACCTATGCCTTGATAGCAACATCAGTAAATGAAGAGGTGAGTTGACATATATCACCATTTTCAAATGGCTTTGAATCTTTAAATAAGTTGAAGGAATTGTGTGACTCACACTCTGAACTTGAAGTTGTTCAATTGATGATTAAGTTGTTCAATCTTGAGTAGAAAAATGATGAACCTCTTTCCTTAGCATCAAAATTAAGATCCATTATGCACGAAAAGAAATCCATTGGTATTGAAATAGATATTCATCTAATAGCTTATGTCAAGGCACTATATCCCACCTATTCACATTATCTTTAGTCATTGCAAGAAAGAAACAATCTGAAGGAGATTACATTTGACTCCCTTGAGAAGAATTTTGCTGAAAGAGAGAAGCCTTTTGTGAAGAAGAAAATTACTCAATCTAATGAAGAAGATGTATGCTTTGTACATAAGAAGAAGAATCATGCATAAGATTATTCTAGAGGAAGAGGTGTTCGAAGAGGAAGAGGAAGGAGGAATTTTAGAGGCAGGGGGGGTAGATAGTTCTAAGGATAAAAGTCTGATCTTCATTGCATGCGATGCAATAGAGATGGACATGATGCTTCCACTTGTAAGTTGCCTTGGGACTCGATTGAGAAAGAAGCAAATGAAGTAAAAGTTAAAACAATTGACAAAGGGAAAGGTAAAGTACCTGAGTCCGCGCATTATATTGTGGAACATTGCAACATTGGAGTAACTGAACACTTATTCAGTGCTTCACTTGCTTCATGGAAGGATGATTGGTTTCTTGATTTAGGAGAAATTTGCCACATGAATTTTTGGAGAGATTTATTTGAAGAATTCACTGACAATGTTGATGGAGCAGTATACTTTGTAGACAAGTCAAAACTCAAGCCATCATGGCTTGACACCATCAAGCTCAAACTTCCTAGTCTTCTAGAATTTCTTCTACGTGATGTTCCATACCTCCCAAAGCTGAGGATAAAATTGTTGTATTTGGTCCATGTCCACCAACAGGGACACTCCATTCATATATTTTATGGCAAGGTCAAGGTCAAAAAAGCATCAGATCACTCACTTGTCATGACAGGGATAGAAGAAGAAAGACTTCTGAAGTTGTACATTGGAGATTTTTTGAACAGGTTTGACATGTATGAGCACAATCCTTTGACTACTCCAATGGAACAAAACTTAAAGCTCACATCCACTGAAGGAAAATAATTTGAGGATGCAATGAAGTATAGACAACTTGTACGAATTCTCAACTACTTGACTACTACCAGACCAGACATTTCATTTTTTGTTGGAATCATCTCCAGGTTAAATATGAAAAACACTTGTGAGGGTCATTGGTCTACTATAAAAAGAGTTCTAAATTACTTGAAGGTAACTTAAGACTTTGTACATAAGTATACACAGGTGGGCGACTTCAGTTTGATTGGATACTATGATTTATACTTCTATGGAGATAAAGAAACTGGGGTATCTACTTCAAGTTATATTATGGGTCGTGGATCAAGAGTGGTCTTCGAGAGGTCACACAAACAGTAAGTTCCAACAGATTCCATAACTGAGGCAGAATATGTGGCAATAGTTGAAGCAACGAAGGAAATTGTGTGACTCAGGGAAATTTTGGAAGATTTGTAGGAGAAACAAGTGCATTCAACTCCTCTTTTTATTGACAACACTTCTAACAATGTTACCGATGAAATAGGTAACCTCATTGTTACCTACATTTTGAAGTATCAAGAAAAACACCTGATTTTGAAAAAGTGGCGATGCAAAATCAAGAAAAAAAAAATTGAGCATGTTTTTGGCACTTTAAGTTTTTTTCATTTTGTTTTTCTTTTTTTAATTAATTTTTTTTTTTTTTAAGTGATTTTTTTTATGTCGATTTTGAATAGTGGTGGTGTATCATCACCAACGTTTTTTATAGGATTGATTTTGACACTATAGATTTTCTAATGTCTTCTTCTTCTGTGAGATGTTTATTTTTAAGTGCATTTATGTACTTGTGTTTTAAAAATAAAAAAATAATTTTTTTTTAAATAAAAACTTGTAATGATATCTTCAGTTTTTCACATACATAAAAGATGGAAAAAGGGTAAATATTATAAATTTTATTGAAAACTTAAGAAAACAACATTTTTATTGAATTTTATGTCAAAAAATAATAGCAATCACATGTTTTTTGCAAAAAAAAAGGGTTGTTCTCATAAAATATCAAAGTCTAAACATTACAAGTAAAACTGATTAATAGTTCTAAAAAATAAGCTTTGTTTGCAAGAATAACTTAAGCATCATCAACAATATCAACTAATACATCTTCAACATCATCTAGAACAACATTGATGGCTTCTTCCGCGGCATTTTCTTCTTCATTTTGATCATTGTCGTCTTCTAATGGATCTTTCATGTCGGCAAATCTTCCAAAGTGTCCCTTTCCAATCATTCCATATAATGGTGGTTGAGGTTCCTTTTCTTTTTTTGCCACACGTGATTCATTAAAATCTCCTTTCCTCAAACCAACTTCTTGCTTCGCATCTGGAAGGAATTTAAGAGCATTAATTCTTTGTTGAATAAATTTTCATTGAACTGGGTCTTTCTCAATGGCAATGCAATTTCTTCCTTTTAGTAGGCAACATGCTAGTGTTGTACCTAATCATCAAGCACAAAAAAAATAAGTAAGAAAATTAGTATGGAGACATAAAAATTAAAAAAGAAAATATTTAAATTTAAATTTGTATAATAAAGCCTACATGAACCTGAGAATAAATCCAAAACCCATTCTCCTTCATTTGAAAACAGATCTATAAGATACTTAATCAATGCTTGTGGTTTTTTATAAATTTTAACTATACCTCCTTTTGCATCTTTATCCTCATATGTTAGTTTTCTTACAACTGCATCATAAACCAATACTTGACTATGACTCTTCCCATCTACTCGATTCATAATAATATGCTTATAGCTATCGTCTTTTGTCCAATATTCAACATGGATGAACTCACAATCATTTATAATAGGCTGATCTTCGGAAGAAACAATATTTGAATTTTGCCTGTAACATAACATAGTAAAAGTTCAATTAAATTTTACATGAATAAAAAAAATTAGGAGGAATCAAACATACAATTTCAAAGTCTTACCATGTAAGTTGCATCCTTGAGTTTGCTTTACCCTTAAAGCTTGTTAATAACATTGGAAACTGTGTGTCTGAATGAAATGTCACAAATCGCCAAAGTGGTGATGTTGTCACTTCTTGAAAACCCGTAACCACTTTACTAAAAACTTGATAAGTATATGGTTCTCTATCATATTCAATGTCTGGGAAATTGAAACCATGAGGAATATCTGCAATAACTAGGCCATATTCCCTTTTAGGTATTAGTGATGCAATGTCTTCACAGTCACCTTGTATTATTTGATATTGGACACTGTCGAGCCCATTCCAAATGTAATGATTAAGAATAAGATCTAGTTCAACATTCATAAGACGCTTCCTTCTCATGTTCTCCATCTTAATTTTTTCAATAAATCTTTTGAAAGTATCTAGTACTCCATTTCCATCCTTCTTTGACATCTTTAATGACACACACACACACACACACACACACACACATATATATATAAGTAATAAAATAAAAATAGTTTAAATATGAATAAAATGAATTTATAATCAACATACCTTATTAAATGCAATATAAAACTCTTTTAGTGTTGATGTAGAACTTGCTTCTGGGTAGTTGCGTACAACATCATCCCAATTGTCTTCATTCAACATTTTAACCATGTGTTCTTGTATTTTCATAAAAAAATTCTGACTGAATAAATCAAGTTAAAAGCGTTAATATATTGACATGTATAATAAATTCTACCAACATCATTATGTTTTATTTAAAAGAAAATTATAATGAAAGAAAAATAAGAAATAATTCAAGAAACTTACTTTTGAAATTCTGCACACATTTCTTCCATTGATAATTCACCCGACTTCACACGGGCTAATACTGATTTGACTAATTTATCATCCTTCACACCTTGCATTGTTCTCCGAGGTGTGATAGTCATATCCTCTGGAAGATGCTTCATTTCAGGACCCCCCTTACTGTTGTTACATATTATGGGTTTACTCTTTCTAACCTTCTGATTTTTTATGGAAATATTCTCCCACCGATCAAAAATATCATCAATCAAATCCCATATCTCCCCAATTCTAAATGCCAACTGAAAAATGTTATCTGTGCCTCTGAAGAGATTTGTATTCAATTTTCCATCTTTTTCTTTTTTTTCATCAATTTGATAACATGTTTCCATTAAACATTCCTTTCGAAATGATACACTAACTTGTGTCTTATCCCCACCACATTTTTCTATGAATTCATTATGAATAAATCTGACCCTTTGGATGAAAGTCATTTTCATTCTGTACTCATTATCTACATTATGATCCCATGCCAATAACTTTGATTCCATTTCTGTTAAGCCAGCGTAAATGATGCATTTCACTGTTTGAAAAAGATAGTTATTGGGATATTCTGCAATGAATTGTCTCTTAGCCTCTATTGAATGGTTCCCTCCAATTACATAATATTTATAATCAAAACATTTTGTCTTGTCAAATTCTTGTTTGTTGGGAACCTGACATGGATCGACAAGAACCACATAATCCACCACATGCACATATGGATTGAACCTGAACAATGTTTTCAGATTATGTACATGTAGGTGATGGGCCTTTCTAATTTGATATTGAGATTGTCCTTCATCTGGGCCATAAAATTTTTTAACATTAAGCTCAAATGTTTGGCCACCAAGAATTAATTTATTCTTCCTCAACTCTTGTCAAATAGCATTTTGTTTTGTTTTAATAATGCCATCCTCTAACTCAGCACCTGGTGTTATGATTTCTCTGCTTCCGTTAGAGCTTTCAATTTGTTCTTCACTGCTGCTCATGACCTTTATAGGTTCACCAATATTTGATTTCCTAGTCTTATTGGATAACATATCAATTTTTTTATAAACAAGCTCTCCTTCATGAGGTAAAAGAGAGACATCCTTGGCAATTTTTCTTTTTGGTGTCTGATTTGTTTTCTCCTTTTGCACAATAGTTCTCATCTCCTCCTCATTAATTCTATCATAATTTTCTGTTTCATGTTCGACACCTTCAAAAGAAACATGTTTAATTTTACTAGATTTACCCGCCTTAGTGAATCTTGGTTGATCCCCTCTTTGTACTGTTGCAGTGTCACGAGCTATTGCTCTTTGCTTCAATCTCCTTTCCTCTGCTTTGTCTTTGTGGAAAGTTTTGATCACATTCATAACATTTGGCACCAACATATAAATACCTTCAAACATGTTTGAAAGACCCGGAACAAAATCCTATGAAATAAAATAAAGCATGTCAATGATTAATAATTTATAAAAAATTGAATCATCCTTACAATAATGCACAGAGGAAATAAAAATAAGCATACTTACAATGTTATTTGAAATGTTGCTTGATATTTCTTCATAAAATTTTGAAGATATTTCATCTGTGTCATACTTGGCGATTGATAGACGATATCTAACCTTCTCACGTTTCTGAGCCTTCCTTGCAAGAACATAAATAGTGTTTGCATTCGGGACCATACATATGTCTCATACTCTGCCCATCACATCATATGGCTCATTTAAGTCAATCATACCAAAAATAAGATAGATGTGTATATCAGCCTCCATTTCACTGTCTTCAAGATACCATGAGAAATCAGTTTTATCTATTTCCTCGACGTTCTTCCAATCAGAAATAAGCTTTAATGAACCTGGTGCCCCACTTGCTTGACTTTTATTAGTGTGTGCAACAATATCCTTATTGCGTCCAACAGTGTCCATAGTGCGTCCAGCTGCAACTTTAGATTTGGGAGTTGTATCCATAGTGCGTCGAGCTGCAGCTGTAGATTTGGGAGCTGCTGCCGTAGATTTGGGAGCTGCTGCCCTAGGTGCAGAAACATTCACAGAAATCTTTTTTGATGCCATTTTCCTGATATATATATATATATATTAGTTAATGGAAAAATATTGCGGATAAAATAAATTTAATAAACAAAATTTATTTCTAAAACTAAATAGTTTGAAATTAATGCAGTAAAATTAACTATAAAAATTTTCATTTAAAAACAAAATATTATAAATCATATGTATATATATCTATATAATATGTTTTGAATACATTTTATAAAAAATTTAAAAATGTGTTTAAATTGTATAAAACAATTTAAAAAAAATAAACTATTATTTTCAAACTTCAGTTTTTGTTTAATATTTAAAAAAAAACAAAAAAATTACTAACTATTTATAACAAATGTTAAAATTAAATTTTATTTTTTTAAGGCAATGATTTTATTAAAAAAACTTATAATCTTTTAATATATTTTAAAATTTTAAAATTTAATTTTACATTATATAGCAATTGAATAAAAATAAACAAAATAAAAGAAAAGAAAAAATTATTTTACTTTACATAGCAATTAAATAAAAAATTATAAACTTAAAATTATAAAAAATTAATATAAAAGTTTATAAATTTATATAATCTTTTAATATATTTGAAAATTATAAATTTTTGTTTTACATTACATAGTAATTAAATAAAAATAAATAAAATAAAATAAAACCAATTAAACAAAATAAAAGAAAAAATTAAATTTTTTATAATGTTGTTTTAATACTTAAATTTAAAATAAAAATAAAAAAGGAATTTAAATATTTAAATGTTACAAACAAATGTTATAATATTATATTTTTATTTTTATTTTTTTAATTGTATTGTTATATAGTTTTTTTTTATTAATTTATTATATTGTTATATTAAAACAAATGTTTTTTTTTTAATTTATTATATTGTATTGTTTTTTTTTTTAATTATATAATGTTTAAAAACAAAACATAATTGTTGTTTAATATTTTATTTTATTTTTTAATATTTGTTATATTTTGAGATTTTTAACAATTATTATTTAACAATGTTTTTATTATATTATATAACAAATTTTTTATTATTTTTATATATAACAATGTTTCTATGAACTTTTAATTGTTTTATTAAAACAAATTATTAAAAAAAAAAAAAAATTAAAAAAAATTAAAGAACAAAATAAAATAAAAAAAAACCAAAATTTAAAAAAAAAAAAATATTAAAACAAATTATTAAAAAAATTAAAATTAAAAAGAATTAAAAAAAAAAAACCAAAATTAAAAAAGGTTTTATTAAAACAAATTTAAAAAAAAAAAAAATTTTAAAAAAAATTAAAAAAAAAAAAATTAAAAAAAATTAAAAAAATGAATAGCCTGCCCACGGGCGCGGGAGGCCGGCCGAGCGGCGCCACGGGGGCGGCCCAGCCGGCCTCATGGCCCCCGCTGGGCCAAGGCCATCCCGGAATCGGCCCTTGGCCCAACGGGGGCCGTGACGCTGGCTGGGCTGCCTCCGTGGCGCCGCCCAGCTGGCCCCCGGTGCCCGCGGGCGGGGTCTGCGGCATGTTTGTTTTTTTTGTTTTTATTTGTTTTTTTTTTTTTTATTTTTTATTTTTTATTTTTTAATTTTTTTAATTTTTATTTTGTTTTTTATTTTTTATTTTTTTTATTTCGATTTTTAATTTTATTTTTTTTATATAATATAATTATTAAAACATTATTTAATAATAAATTTTTTTTTTAAAAATATCAAAATATAACAAAAAAAAAAAACAATTTATTAAATCACAATTATGTTTGGTTTCTAAACATTATATAATTTAAAATATATATATAAACATTTGTTTTAGTATAACAATATAATAAATTTAAAAAAAAAAACCATATCACAATACAATTTAAAATATATATATATATATATATATAACAAAACAATAAAGAAAAAAAAAATTAAAAATTAAAAAGAATAAAACTAAGATTTAAAATTAAAAAAAATAAAATAAAAAATTTTTCAAATAAAATATATATATATATATATATATATATATATATATATATATATAATGAAATCACTGATATATTTATGATAAAAAAAGCAAATAAAAAATGTTATAATATTACCTTTTTTTTTATGTACATGATCATTTTATGGATTTTTCTGTCTAGATGAACCTATAAGTCTTAAAAAAGAAAAAAAATCTAAATTTTTGTCCTTAAAACCCTAAAAAATTTAGTTTTTTTTGCATTTTCTTCACTAAAAAAATATTAAAAAATTAAGGTTTTTGAACCTAAAAACCTTAAAAAAATAGTTTTTGGACATAAAAAAACTATAGAAAAACAGATTTTCCCCAAAATCGTCTTTAAATTGACAGAGTAAAAGGAAAAATAACCTTTGAAATGCAAAAAACTGCTGTCACAAATGCCAACACAATGCCTCCACAAAATTACGAATAGCAACACAATGCCCCCAATGCCAATGTAATGCCTTCACGAAGTTACCAATGCCAATGCAACACCTCCACAAAATTACCAATAGCAACACAACGCTTCCAATGCCAATGCAATGTCTCCACGAAGTTACCAATGCCAACGCAACACCTCCATAAATTTGCTCTAACAAATACCAGAAAACTTGATGTGATGTGATGAATAGAAACAATCATTCATTTTAAATGGCGTATATTGTCTGATTGGTTTACTGTTTAACGAATGTGGGAGTAAAATTTCAAATTTAAAATATTTACATTTAGTTTATTATAGTTCATACTATAGTTAAAATACTTATTATTTGCATGTAGTTATCATAATTAATATTTTATTTAATATTTACATGTACTGAATGTTGAATAATTCAAATATAATCTCAGATTAAAAATTAAAATATGAAATACTTACATGTAGTTAATTATAGTTAATATTATATATAAAATAGTTAATATTTGCATTTAGTTATCATAGTTAATATTTACATGTAATCAATGTTTAAAATCATGGGATTAAATTTTAAAATCTAAAATATTTGCATGTAGTTAATTATAGTTAATATTATAGTTTAAATAGTTAATATTTACATGTTGTTATTTTTGTAAATATTTACATGTAGTCAATCTTAAACCATTCAAATAAGAAAATTATTTTAGTTTCGAAGACATGTATGAAAGGAATGTTTTGTGAATATTTTGAATATAAAGTATGGTGAAATATTTGAATACCAACAGTTTATTAATAAATTTTGAAATATATTTTAGATGAATATAACATAGGTTTAAAATTTAAAATTTAAAATATTTACATGTAGTCATTATAGTTAAAATAGTTAATATTTGCATGTAGGTATTATAGTAATATTATAGTTAATACTTACATCTAGTCAATGTTAAATCATTGAAATAAAAACATTATTTTAGTTTGGAAGGTGTTAGAGTCAGTATCTTCATCCCTCCGTCAGAGATCAAAATATCTTTTGTTGCATTTCATTTTAGGTGTCTCATTCAGTTCAGTCAGCTGCATTCCATTAGGAGCATGGGTCTTCTGACGGAAGGTTCTTGTCACTCATATCCCTCATGTCATGTACCTACTGGCCTAAGTCTGTTCATCAAAGTTCATCGAAATCATTTACAGTCATGTTTGATCTCTTGGTCAACAAAAAGTAATTTTAAGATTTTTAGTCTCATTAGGTCTAGGGTTTCGTTAATTTGGTCTTCAGAATGTATAATAATGTCACCAGGCACATGAGGGAGGTTCGAAATAAGTTTTCATTGCAAAAATTTCATTGTCATAATGCTTGATAATGATTCTTCTTCAAAACTCTGTTTTGAAGAAAAATTGTCAATTTCATCTTTTGTAATAAATGTAATATAATTTTCAGAGTTTTTTAGTTGTAAAGTTCTTCAGGTGCAGCCCTGGTCACCTTTGCTAAAATCCCATGCCAACTATCCCTGCAAATACAGACAAGAGATTCATCATTCAGCTCAAAAATCAAAGGAAACAAGCAAAATAGAGTTTATTCAAAAAGTGTCAAAATTCAGACTTTAGAAAGTGAGTTTTTTTTAAATCAAAAATCAAATTCTATCATATATAAGATATTTTTGGTGTTTCAAACAATCCATTTGCAAGCAAAGTCATCACAGAGCCAAGAGAAATTGTGGTAGAGTGAAACAAGTGTTTGAAAGGCTGAAACTGTGGTGAAGTGTTGGTCGCAGCGCATTGGGCGTTGGGCGCAGTGTGCAAGCCAAACGCGGCGCATAGGGCCGCTCACCTCCATGCAAATTAGAATGGTCGCGGCGCACACAGAGAGCGCGGCACACTGGGTTGTGCACGCGGCGCATTGGCTCGAAACATAAAATTTGTTGCCATTTCCCTCAATCTTCAAAAGGAATCAGCCTCCTTTGTTCCAAGTAAGTTCATGAGATTTTGAAATTGCCATTAACAGTGTTTGGTGTTGTTTGAAAATGGATTATAAGAATTTGGAATGCCAAAACTATAAACCCTATCACCGTGTTAAAATTTTCTCCCTTAGGGTTTGAATTTGAAGTTTTAAAATTTGATTTTGGTGCCAAGTACTCCATTCCCCACCTGTTGTTCCTTTCCCATCAGTGTTATATTATCATTATAATCCATTTTTCATTTCCCTTACATCCCCAAGGTCATTCACTCCTAAGCCCCATTTCCCTATCCCAAGTCATTTCCCATCATTTTCCCCTTCCCATTTCATTTGTAAAAAATTCCCAAAACCCCAAGAATCCCAAAAATCCAGTGGTTGTCCCTTGTCCCTAAGTTTGTCAAATTTTCAAAGGGTAAATTATCATTTGTCTAAACCCCATTGTCCCCACTGCCCTATATCTCCTACAGTCCCTCCCCTTTGACACACATTTGGAAACTAAAACAAAGCACCAAATTCTCATTTTCATTTCATACAAGCCAAACATAGACCTTGAAACACCATGGAGACAGACACTGATACATCATATGACAGAGATAATGATTCAACCACGGAGCTGCATGCACCGAGAAGGCCTCGTAAAGGTGGCAAACATGTGAGAGAAGAGCCCACCTCATTGACTCAATTGCAGGCTTGCCCACTTGCCATGGCATGTTTTCGAGAGCAGTCATGCTATCAGTATTGTGAGATGATTGCTAGGATTCATCATCATCAGGAGTTAGCTCGTTTGTTTGTATTTCATTTACATGATGGTCAAGTAACTCTTGCTGGTGTAAATTTCACTTTGACACCGGAAACCATCTCTCAAGCAACCGGAATACCGAATGTGGGTGAATAGTGGAACAAAAGACAGCAGGTGGATAGAGTGCATTATGAACCATACATCAGGCCTAGCTATGTGAGACATCTCAGCAGGGTGTTCCCATTCCGGTTCCTAAAGGAATCCTATGCGCCTTTGATGAGACTTATTATCAGATACTTCAGTTGTGAGGGTCGGTTCTCATGCCTCTATGCATACCACATCAAGTTATTGATGCATTTCACTAGAGTGAGGATGATGAACATTCCTTATTTCATGTGCCGGAACATCGAGAGAATGACCACTCTTGTGCAGAAGAAAACTCCCGAACAGCAGTACAACATTATTTATCACTATGCACTCATCAAGATCGTGGTTGTACATCAGCTTGGATTGCAGGGTATTTCATGGGAAGATTTCATTTCCCATGACTTCTTCACAGCTCCTCAGGTTCCTCCAGAGGTTGTTCATGAGCCAGGTGAACCTTCACATCAGTATGAAGGTCACGAGACAGAGATTACTAGTGCGCCAGTGTATGTTACTTATCAGAGAGGCACCAGAGGATTGTTCGCAGCAGCCCGACGAGTACTATCTCCACCTGGGGTGGAAGGGGTCTCGTTGCCGTCATCAGCAGCACAGGTACAGGTACAAGATAAAGGTAAGAGGCCTATGTAGGATGAGGGCCCTTCAGGAGGCCAAGATACTGATTTCATATTTATTGATGAGGATTTGAGTTGTCCAAACTCAAAGTTGAGAGAGACCATTCAGGAGCAGAAGGTCAAGATAGATACCTTGACTGTCAATTCGCAAAGAGCCCAATGGATCATAAAATACCTAGAGCAGCGAAAGAAATAGTTGGAGGATCAGCAAACAATCATGGAGTTGCAAAACATTCGTGAGAACCGGCAAGCTACCCAAAGAAGCCAAACCGAGATGACACCCATTGAGCGGGAGATTGAGGCTGATAGAGAGACTTGGCTTGAGAGGGTCAATATTCATCTTGAGAAGCTATTAGAGAAGGTGAACAAGGAAAAGAACATGTTCAGGCACATGACGAACCATTATTGGGCATGAAATCATGTTTGCAAAGCAAGGATCAAAATCCTGAAAGCAAGGCTAAGAAGGGCAAAGCGTCGTAAAAGGCATGATAGACTCCAAATTTTGGCCAAAGCTTCTTTGGCCCAGCATAGTGCTTGATGGTGGGCATTCAGCCCAAATTTCAAGAAATTTGGGAAATTTTTTGTCAATTTTGAATTTTTGGGCCTAAACACAGATTTTCCTGCCCGACGCATAGCGCCACTTGGCGTGCACTTATAATTGGCAGCTCTTCTGGAGGAAAACTTTGGATTTCTGATTTTTTCATCAAAATTTGTGCATGCCTATGGATTACCTAAGGATTTTGATAAGTTTTGGGTTGCCTAAAGGGTTAAAAACACCCTAAAAATGGCCTTTCTGCCACTTTTTGCACACACAAGAAGCAGTGTTGGGAGATTTTCTTTTTGGAGGGGAAAATGGCAACCAAATTCAGAAATTCGACTTGGGTTAGAAAGTAGAAAGGCAGAGATTTCGAACGAGCTATCCTGTGCTCAATTTGGACTTCGGGAAGGCCCTCAAAATCAACCTCAAAGTTGTGTTATGCATATAGTTTTCAGGCGTGACGCATTAGGAAATTTGGCCTATTTTTCACTCAGCAGCTCAGATTTTCGCCTATTTTTGGCTAGTTTGAATTTTTCATGTAAATCTTGATGTAACTTGATGTAATTTCATGACTTTGATGTAATTTTGGCACATTTTTACTCATCTTAGTAGATTCATTCACCAAAAAGTGAAAGGTTAGTGAATGAATCAGTTTCCTATCATATAGAGGCAAGTTGTTCCATTGCCTATTTTCTAGTTCTTAGTTTAGATATGGTTGAAAAAGCTCCTAGAATGATGAGCTCGACCCCTAGAGGCATGGGGATGAGTTAGGCTTTTCTATATCTTGTACTTCTTCAGTCATTTTCAGGGTTGGACACTTGGGATTGCTTGGCACTTCATTGTACATTTCATCTCTGCAATTTTGGCAAAGGAATAGACCAGGGTTTGCAGCACTCTTTGGGATCCATGTGGCTCTGTGTTTTGATGGTGTGTTTCTATATGTAATTGTAAGTTCATTGATGTTTATGTGTATCATTTCCCTTCTCCTTTCTTCTTAAATTAAACAAATGAGCTATAAAGGTGGAATTCATTAGATTGCTTTGCTCTGCCTTTAGTTTTGTTTAATTTTCCATGTTTTCATCTGTTTGAAGAGGATTATTGAAAGCCTCTTGCCCTCTTCAGCCCCTCACCAGTCTAAACTATCCATTTATTCAATTCAAAGCATCAAAACAATTGCCTTCCTTGCCCCAATCAGAACTCTGCAAAAACTAGGCCTTTTCCCCTGATCCAAAACTGTCTTTCCATTTGATACCAACAAAAACCCCCAAAATCAAAATCAAAATCCTTTACTTATATACCTAGCCTAAAATTAGCCTTTATTTCAAGTCATCTCAAGCCCCATCGATTATTTTTGTTGAGATTGACCTGGAGAGAGCCCTCTCCTATTCTGGTAGGGCTAGCTACCAGACTGAGCATGGTTTGATGTTACCATGAACTCTGCCTTCCTTCAGCCTGAGGTAGATTTAGGCAATAACAGAAGGCATCCATGATAGAAATATTTTGTGGATATTTTGAATATAAATATCGGTAAAATATTTCAACATAAACGGTTTATTAAAAAAAATGTTAAATACATTTTTTAACTAATATTTGTACCAAATATTTGAAATGAAAATTTTGGAGGGAAAGTTTTTCGTGAAATTTTTTGGGGGGAAATTTTGGAGGGAAATTTTTTCGCGAATTTTTTTGGAAGGAAAATTTGGAGGGAAATTTTTAGTCTTTAAGCTATATATTATAAGTGGGAGAGGAATTTGTATCATTCAACCTATTCTTGTTGAAAGCCATGGTTTCTTCTGATAGCGAAGTTTTTCTTTCTACAACATCAACATCTTCATCATGCAACAACTCTATTCAGAGTGATGAATATAACGGGAGTTAGTTCACCATGAATAGATTGTCAAAAAATCGACTTGGTCGCTATCCTAAATATGATGAGAACAAAATTGATGAGGTGCAGCAAAATGAAATTTATGTAAATCGAGCACCAGTTATACCACTTACTCTTAATCCTAAGGATTATGAAAGCAACAGTGATGAAGGGCATGATGAAGAATTTCCAGAGTTAAAAGTTTCACTTCGTCCTAATCCCAAGGATTATGAGGACACCATTGATAAAGAGGGAGATGAAGAATATCCACTTCATCTTAATCCTAAGGATTATGCGAGAACAACAAATGAAGAGGGGAATGAAGAATCTGTGGAGTCAAAATATCCTCCTAATCTTGAGGAGTATGCCAGCACCACTGATGAAAAGGGGGATGTAAAATTTCCAGAGTCAAAATATCAAATTTATCCTAATCGTAAGGATTATGCAAGCACCACTGATGAAGAGGGGAATGATAATGTTTCAGAGTCAAAACATCCACTTCGTCCCAATCCTAAGGATTATGCCAGCACCACTGATGAAGAGGGAAATGAAAAATTTACAGCATCAAAATATCCACTCCGTCCTAATCCTAAGGATTATGCAAGCACCACTGATGAAGAGGGGGACGAAAAAATTCCAGAGTCAAAATTTCCACTTTGTCTTAATCCTAAGGATTATGTCAGCACCACAGATGAAGAGGGGAATGAAGAATTTGCAAAGTCAAAATATGCACTTCGTCCTAATCCTAAGGATTATGTCAACACCACTGAGGAAGAGGGGAATGAAGAATTTTCAGCGTCAAAATATCCACTTCGTCCTAATCCTAAGTATTATGCCAGCACCACTGATGAAGACGAAGATGAATTTCCAAAACTAAAATTTTCACTTCATCCTAATCATAACGATTATAATTTAACCACTGATGAAGGGGGGGATGAAGAATTTCCAATAAATATAGATTCAAGGCATTCACTCATTCCCAATCCTAAGGACTACGAGAGCTTTAGTGAGGAAGGGGAGGGGCAGGGTGAAGAAATTCTAGTGAATACAAATTCAAAGCTTCCACTTATGCCTAATCCCAAGGATTATGAGAGCGCCACTGAGGAAGGGGAGGATGAAGAGTTTCTTGCAAATGATAATTTTAAAGACACAGATCTAAATATTGCATTTTCTCCAAGTGACCATTTCAAAGACACTCATGGTGATGAAGAATTGAATCCTCCCAGGGAAGAATTTGAAAGCATGGGTCAAGATGGTGAAGAATTTCTTTTGAGTCAGGGTTACAAAAGTGTCGATGATTCTTGTGAAATGTTTTCATCAATTGATGATGGTAAAGAAAATTTTCCACGCAATGATGTTGATGAATTTCTTAACTATGTTGAGGATGATGATAGTGGGGATAATATTCCTCCTAATGGTGATGAAACTACTTTTACAAAGGATGATGGAATGATGAAGCCGTTGCAATCAAATATTGCAACTAGGAGTAGGAGTAGACCTTTTCATATCAATCCAAAGCATTCCAGTTATACAAGGGCGAGGACAAAATATCTCACGACAAGAAGTTTTGTCATTCATTTGATTTCAAGTGAATGTTTTCGAAGGGATTTCTTGAAAAATATGGATTTCAACTTTGCTTTGGAGAAAAGGAAAACATATATGTCAATGAATAAAAGCATGCAAAATTCATATTTAGTGGGTTGCATGCAATCTACACTAGCAAGTTATGATTATCATATTGGGAATGTATTGCTTTGCAGAAAGTTGTTCAAAATGTTGTATTCAATTGGTAATTGTCGTTTGTCAAGAATCCAGGATAGATTGGAAAGGGATCCCACATATTATTTAGAAGCACGTTATAAACGGGAGGTGGGGCCGTTTGCAAATACTGCTAAAACATGGATGAAAGACTTCTTTTGAAATCATGGAGAGTGTATGCCAAATAAAGACACAATACATATTACAAGTAATTTCTCAAGACGAGAAATATTCATGTTATACAAATATTATGCAGAAGCTATTGAAGGAATTGGTAATTTTATTACATATTCTTATTTTACAAGGATATGAAAAACTGAATTCAACAATGTTCGTATTCCTAAGAAGACAAGGATGGGAATTTGCAGCACATGTGCCTCTCTTAAAGCAAAAAGAGATAAATGTCAAGGGGCAGAAAGAGGTATGTGTTCAAAACATTGTTTTTTAAAATTTGATACTTATCAACTATGAAAATATATTTATTCATATGTTTCTTTTATTTTATGTACAGATTTCGTTGTCAAAGAACTTCGAGACCATCGCAATCAACAAACAAGTGAAAGGAAAAAGTTGTATAAACATCGAAAGAAGTGTTATGATCATCCAAATAAATATCTGGGATTGATAATTGATGGTATGGACCAAAAGAAAACACTTCTTCCACATTTTGTCCGCACGCCAAAAAATTACAGGAGGAAAATTTCATTCAGTTTCACTTGGTTGGTTGTATGGTATTTAATGAGAAGATGTTTCCAAGAGTTTTCTTCACAACTCCAAATATTCACAATGATGCAAATCTGACCATAACTATAATCCATGATGTGGTTATTCATTGGTCTGGGATTCTTCCTGAAGTTTTGTATTTACAATTAGACAACGCAAGTCGTGAGAACAAAAATCAAGTTCTTTTTGGGTATCTAAACATGCTCGTTGAATTGGGGATTTTTAAAAAGATAAAGGTTGGTTTCCTTCTTGTTGGACATACTCATGATCATATTGATCAAATTTTCAGTCGTTTTTCAGTAACATTGAGGAGGAAAGGTGTTGGGAGCCTGCCATCATTAATTGAATGTATTAAGAAATCGTACATTCCAGAGCCTGTTTTTCATGTGTTGGAAGAAACTATTGACATGCGAAGGTTTATTTTTGGATCGCATGGTGAGGAAAAATGCATTGAACAACTTAACGACATTAGCTTCCAGCATCAATTTCGTATCAAAAAAATTGATGGGATAACACTTATATGGGGCAAGAAGTATTCAACTATTGAAGAATGGGGACCATCATCAGGTTTAGCATTTTTGAAGTTCATTCCAGAGCGTCCAATGTTTTTATCAAAGATATTGTTATTATAGTCAGTTTCTGAACTCCATAATGCATGAAGGCAGAAGAGAGACATAAATTATTCTGAATTTCTAGAGGAAATTAAAAGATGTGTTAGAGATACATATGAGTACTTCGATGTTGCTGATTCAGTTTGGTGGGAGTCTTTTTTCAGTAATCAAAGTGATATGATTTCAAGATCAATAAATGGGGATACGCTTTTGAAGACTCTTTTTTTTTTTGCCACAAAATATGCCAAATGAACATGAACATCAAGAAACACACAATGTTGAACAACAACAACCTCAAGCTATTATTAATTCCCCACAGGTAGAGGAAAGAGAAATCTATATTGGTTCTAGAATATCACATGCACAACGTGAAGCCATGGAAGAACTTTAGAGGGGTTCTGTGCAAGATCTTAAGGAGGGTTACATGATAGCAGTGTTAGCAGATGAAGATCCACTTGGCTATCCATTCTGGATTGCCAAGGTTATAAAGGTCATTAACGAAAATGAAGAGATTTCAGCTATTGATGTACATTGGTATGCCACAAGTACCCACCCTTTCAATGGTGTGTACAAGCCAGAGATGGTAGTGGAAAAAATAATTGGCAGAAAGAGAAAAAGAAAGGGCACAAAAATAAATCGTCGTCGCACAGATGTCTTAAAATTGGAGGATGTTGACATACTTGTGTATGACTTCAATTTGACAAAGAGAGGAACTCTTCGGTTGCAAACCATAAATATTTTGAAGAAATTGCTACCAGAACAATTACTGTTGAGATGGGACTCTGCAGAATGTAGACGTAGATCTACAAGAATTTTGAACTTTGAAATGGTGGGCATGCATGTTGACTCAGATGGAGCACTAGTTGATGAAAGAGAAGAATATGGATCATCTTCATCTGCATCTAGCCATTCATCTGAATATGTAGATTATGATGGTGTGCCAGAACCTATGGTTGATTTTGAATAACTATCTAAGACACTTTTATGTAATTGATGTTTGCATGGTAACTTGAAATAAAATTTTTGACTTCCATCTCATTTTTCATGAAGTTATGAGACATTTCTATGTTTGTTGGATTATATGTTTTAATTATGAATAATTCATCTCTTTAGAATATCGACAATGCAACAATGAATTACAAAAATAATTTATGTTATATTCAATGTACCAATGTTGATATTTTAATTATAAGTAAAATAGAAAATACAAACTAATGTTGAATTTTTAGATTATGCAGTGATATTACCATGATATTATGTATTGTTACCATTCGGTATAAGATACTTTTAAAAGTTTTAATAATTATATGCATCATTGACACAGAACACTTTGTTTTGATGCTTGATTTTTAGGTTTTGGTTGAAATTATATTTAAATTTGTCTTATGCAAAGATTTGAAAAAAGATAAGTTTTTATCCTTTAAAGTCAAAATTACTCTTACGTATTTATGTTCAATGATAATTTTTTCATTTACTTGTTCATTTTTTTAAATTGTTAAGTCTTATAATTTCTCCATAATTTCATTGTTCAAGTATGTTGAACACTTAATATTGAAAAACTTTAGATTTACAACTTGTCATTAAGGTTTTTATGCACTACCAAATTTTATCTTTAAGGTTATGGTTGACAATAATTACAATTTTGGGGTTGTTTAAAGTCAAGATATTTTATGTTTAACAACATGGATGAAAATTTTTCGAAATGATAAGCCCTTCAGACATGTATTTGTTTATCTTTAACATCATCTATCAAAAATGTTAGAAATTTACAATTTTAAAAAATGTCCTAATATGTTGTCTTTAATTCCATTGTTACAAGTGTCAAAATTATGACACAATTTTTTTTTTTGTTATTCCAGCATCAAATGGTTTTTTTTTTAGGGTGTTTTTTCAATCCTTTTTTCAACAAACAATTTTGTTTTTAGCATAATTTTATAAAATGTTGAAATTTGACCTTAAAAAAAAACCAAGTGCGTTCTGGAAGACACACTTTTTGTTTTTGGGGTGTTTTTTCATGTTTTTTGAGACTTTTTGGGCTAGAGTTCCTGTTTTGAGGTCAGGTTACCTATTTCATCGGTAACAATGTTTTCTGCAATAAAGTTGGCCAAGAACCCAAAGTTCCATGATCGAACGAAGCACATCAATACATAATACCATCTAATTTGACATCATGTTGAGGCCAATACAATCCACTTACAGCATTTTTCCACAAATGAGAAAATTTCACACATCTTCACCAAAGTGCTTGGAAGAGAAAAGTTTGAAACATTCATAATGATGCTTGGACTCACCAACATCCCTTCAGATTAAGGGGGAGAATGTTGACACCTAATCCAAAAGGATTATTGTAAATATTTTCAGTTATGCATTTGAGGAAACCAAGATCCCTTGGAATTGGAATCCCAAGAGTCTCTCCACTCATGTATAAATTCATGACATGGCTAATGCAATAAACAAGTTCATTGGTGGAGTTACCCATGGTCTGACAGTGAGGATGCATGATTCTTGTACTTTTGAAAATATTTCAATACATGACTTAAATCAACTATTTGAATATCCATTTTAACTAATGTATTTTAATATCAACTCCCCCCCACACACATGTATGGGAGAGAGAAAATATATTTTTATGTCGATCATAATAAAATACTAAGAAATAATAATATTAATTATGAATAGAAAATTAGTATGTAACATTTAAAAATATTATCAATAATAAAATATTTCAATATGGAATTATAAATAACATATTTCAGTTAAGTAATATTAAAGTGTATTTAAAATTATATTAATAATAAAAAAACATTTTAATATATATATATATATATATATATATATATATATATATATATATATATTATAAAAATTAATTAGAAAAAGAAATTTCTTAATTTCTTATGGTTAAAACATTTCAAGGAGTGTCATTATTTTAAGTTTTGGCACCTTTTAGGTATATTGTTTTGGTTAATTTTATCTCAAATAGGACAATATTTATTAGAATTACAAGTTTATCTAGTGCCCATGAAGATTTTCAAAACATTAAATACATTTAAAGAGCGAACTTATCAAACACACAAGGGATCAAATTTCTAGAAATGCAATTTTTTTTAAAATTCTACCTCTCAAAAAATTTAATTCATTTTAAAATAAATTTATACTAGTTAATAATTAAATTATAATTTTTAAAACTTTATTAAAAAATTATCAATACATTTACATATCAACCTAATTTAACAATAAAAGGAAATATACAAAAACATGTTAAAAAGTTATTACATAATTGAATTAACTTTAAAATTATTACACGATTGAATTAAATTAAATAACAATAAATTGTAAGTAATTTGTTAGAAGTGGGCTTAAAAAAACTTATATTTAATAGTGAAATTTATTTTAGAAAGATTACATTTAACATTAAAAGAAATTGGTTATGAGGATACTAGATATATAGTTATAAAAAAAAATTATTTTATATATAGATATATATTAAATATTATATTTATTTGTACCCGTAGTTTTATAATTTAAATTTAATGGTAAATGTGTAAAAATTCCAAGTTTTAGAGTGAGTACTTTAGTTATCATCATGACACTATGATAAATGGAGTATTGCAATTGACAAGTTTGTCAGAATTTTCTCTTAAAAAAATAACAATATATTATATTAATAAGTGTGATTTTAGAATGTTTAATTTTATAATTAAGAATAAAAAATGTTAACATATTCTCAATATCTTTTTAAATAATTTTTTTAATAAAAATCGTTATATCCATAATTATATTTTCACATTTACTCGAATGTAATAATTCCATATCACCTTTCCTAGCTGTTCATATAAAACTTTTCCAATTCATCTTTTTAATAACCTTGAACCATGTTTGATTAGCTTAACTAACAACACGATTGGCTATCTGCCCTGCGTTAACGAGCCACGACTTAGCCTGCTGTGCTAATAATATCCTCTGTAAATAAATAAATAAGAGACAACCAAATTAATTAATTATAAAAACTATACAATTATTTTTTTAAATATAAAATCTATGATATGGGTGGTTCGTGCTCAAGAGATACTTCACCGTGTGGATACCATAACAAATCAGGAAACTTCGCGAAAGGTATGCCAAGTTCAATTGAAGTAAATTACATGATTTAAGATAACTGTAATTGAATTAATAATCTAATATCTGATTCTCTATCAGTTGATTAATCATATTAGATGGTTTTGATTAATCATATTAGATGGTTTGAAATGAATAGATATATGATTTTTCATATGAGATGGGTAGAAATGAATAGATATATAATTTTGATGTGATTATTATTAAAAAAATATTATTATCAATTCATAATAAATTTGTAAATTTTATTAAAAATATGTCAAATTGAATTGAATTAAATTTTATGTTAAAGATAACTGTAATTGAATTAATAATAGAGTTGCTTTTAATGTCATTTGCAAAGTTTTCATATTTATTTTTATGATTTAATTTGTTTAAAATCCAGCAAGAATTCATTAAAATCACAAGTTTGATGGGTAAACTTTGCACAATGGAAGTGCCCCGTAATTTTTTTTGCAGGGACGGCAGTTTTTTTGCGAGAATCCAGTAAACTAAAATTCAAAAATCCAGGTAGTTGGAGTGTTTGAAATCTATTTTTGATAGTGAAAATGGATCCAGCACTAAAGTTTAACAACTATAAACAAGATTCTGATAAAATCTTTGCCGAATTTTTTCAAAATCTTTACCCTATTAAATAACACAAATCAAGATTTACCTCCAATTTTTCTACCAAATTTCAGCCCAAAAAAAATCCAACTCCAAAAAATAACATTAAAAACAACTTCATTAATAATTCATGGCAAATCAGTAACATGAAAAGTGTGCCAAGTTTAATTGAATTAAATTACATGATTAGAGATAACTGTAATTGAATGAATACTGATTCACAATGGAATTGCATAAGATTTAAGAAATCAAATATCAGGGCTGCTGCTCTACATGGTTGTCGACGATTAAAATAAAATAACCATCAACAAATTTATGAAATGTGTGAGCAAATTTTATTAACCCCTGCGACACATGGTTCTCCTGCATGCTTAACCTAACAAACTAACCATGGCGCCCACCCCAATTTTATTAACGTACTATACAATGAGAATTTTCAGGATCGTTCGTCCGACGAACATGATGATGTGATAATAGGATTGTGACTCGACCCACTGGTCTGAGGCTTCTTATTGCTACAAACAGAAAAAACGATTTGTGATTGCTGGTAGGGTAAAAAGAGAGCAAAGCAGACCTAGAGAAGTACAGGTTGAAGCCGAAGAGTTTAAATCGCGGATGTGGATTTATAAATGGCAGTGTCGAAGGAATTTTAATGGAATGAAGATAATTATGCTCCACATCGAACCCATTTGGCCGTGCTGGGAATACCATTGTTGACAACAAACAGCATGTAGTATCCTGGCGGCGCAGCCACGCCACTCGGAGGTGCTGTCACTGTCATAGCGTAAACGTTGAATAAGTTGGGAACGAGAGCGGGTGCTGTAGCTGCGAGAGTGAGCAATCTCTGGTTCATGGAATGACTGTGTGTGGTGAACGACGGAGCGTAGAGCTGCACTTGGACAACGCTGGCGGCGGTCACAATGGCGGCAGAGAAGCGAACTGTGAAGGTGGCGCCGTACGCGATGGGAGAGCGGGCGGTAACGGAAACTATCCGAGGCCGGATGACGGAAAAAGAAGCGTCCAGATAATAAGGGCTGTAGCTTTCCAGCCGGAGCTCTGTCGGGAAAGCCGTTCCCGTTAAAACGTAGCCGAAGTGCGGGTTGGAGCCGCCGACGAGAACTCTTCCGTCGGCCAATAGACTTGCGGAGGAGTGGTACATTCTGGCAATGGTGGTGTTTGCGAGAGTAGAGAAACGGGCGCCGAGAGCGGCGGTGGGGCGGTAGAGTACAGGGGAGAAGACTGGAGCGGTGCCCATGTCCCAACCGGCGACACCTTTCTGGGCACCGTTGATGATAATGACTTCTCCGGTGGGAAGGAGCAGCATGTCGCCCATGGTCCTGGGGCTAGGCATGGTTTCCATAGTCCACGTAGGATTGGGGTCGGTTATCACCATTCTGCCACAGTCGTTAAGGGCGTCGATGAAGTTACCCGCTTGTGCTGAAGCGAAACCGTTGTCGGGGCATCCGCCGCAGACGAGCACTTCGACTTTCTGAAACCCGTCGGCGGCGGAGAGGGGAAGCATGACGGACGACCCCGTGGAAGGGTAGTTTCTAGGGCCGGCGCCCGGTATCGTCGGATATGTTTTCACCACCACGTTTTTCGTGTAGTCCAGAAGAATGGAGTCGCGGTTCGCGAATATGAACAGGTTCCCGTCCGAGCACAGGTGCAGATATGGGTACAGATTGTTCTCCACTTGCGCGCTGGTTCGCGTCTGAGCAAGAAAAGGCAGGCTGAACGTTCCTTCCCCGGGGGCTTTCGGAATGAATTCGTAGGTGAAATCTCCCGTTCCCCCCACGATGATGATGCGATTGTCGGGCAGAATCTGATTCGATGCGTACCATCGGTTGTCATTGAGCTGCGGCGCCTGCGATTCGTCCCAGTCGCAAGTACCATCCGTGCAGGGGACGAAGTAGCGAATTTTTTTTGCCCCGTCGTTCCAACCTCCGGTCTGCACCAGCGTCCCGTTGGCACTAAACGCACCGGAGGAACACCAGGTATCGGTCAAGATCTCAAGCGCCCTGACCACGTTGGTCTTCACGTTGTATTCGATGGAATGAGCCCAGCAGTCGTGAGTCAGAGCCTGATCCTGCGGATCGTCGCGGCAACGATTATTGGGGAGCATGAGCTGCGAAGGGCCGAAGTCGGTCCTGTCGAACATGACAACCGTGTTAAGATGCGTAACAGTCATGTGCATGGCAGAAACTCCACCATTCTGTACAAGAAGCTTCCATTTCCCCGGCTTCACCGCTTGCAATTGTGCACCACATGCCACTAATACACTACACAAAATGACACCACACAAACCCAACTCAAATCTCCTCCGTGCTTCCATTTGTCTTCGAACAATTCGAATCTCAGCCACTTTACCCTAGCTCTATACGATGTTTCAAATTTCAATAGCTCCTATGTTTCAAATTTCAATAGCTCCTAGTGTTTTTATAGCGTCTTTCAACTGATAAGCCTCGGTGGGTGGCCGGAAAGAAAGGGACCCAGAGAGTTATCGGTTATGTCAGACAGGTTGGGATGGATTTTTCTTCCGGGTTGCTCGCATCACAATCTCCTCTCATCCAAGGATTTTATAATTGAATATCAACGTCCTTGCAGCAATATTCATTCTTGATTGTGATATATTCGAAACTTTATCTCCCTAAATTATTGGTCAGCACATGTCTTAGAAACTGATTCCTTGGCGTCCAGGAAAGCAACCTCTGCCTCGGTGTTAAATATAATATAAAGTACTCCAAACATAACATGTGTGACATGAAAGGTTTACGTGTGGTTAAAATCAAAAGATTATGTTAATTCGGTTTAAAGTATGTATTTCGAATCCTTTTCCCACAAAATAGGGTAAAGGTTTATCTAGAATCGTGAAGGCCCTTACATTTGTATTGGCAAATGTAGTAAATTCAAAAACTTTACATATATATAATCTGTTAAAAGTTCATCACTTTTAAAATATATATATATATATATATATATATATATATATATATATTTCATTACGATATAAGAATTTCATATAAGTCTATGGAGTGTTTTGTAATCACATATATAGTAAAATTAAATATTACTTCAAATATAAAAGAATGCGAGAAATACTATTAAAACATTTATTATATTATATAATTCAAAATATTTAAAGTGAAAAATTAAAATAAAATAAAATAAAATATATGAATGAATGAATGAAACATTATTCTATTCCTAATGTAAATTCATATTTAAATTTAGTGAAGTATTTACATGTTAAAAATGTATATTTAATTTGGTAGGATTTCTTTATTATAGAGTGTGAGTATTGGTTACATTAAGTATGGAGAATGGTATGTTAATCCTAGATTTGAGGATGATTGACAGTGATTATAACAAATAAATTGAAGAAAGTATTTGGGAAAGAAAATTGTATAAGTTTGATTTAGAAAAGATCATTGGATACTAGTGGTATTTATGAGGAATTGGCTTAATTCATTTAATGGAAAGTCATAGTTAGGAAATTTATAGTATAATCTTCTAGAGCTATTTTGAGACATCTAATAGCACTTTTTTGGTCAAATCTTTGCAAGCATGACTCTAAATCAGTGATGTTCTCCTACACACTCATAATTTTCCATGAAAACCCTCAATTGGAGTTCTATGTGGAAGTTATGCCTCCCATAAGTTGAACTACCTTGTTGCCCACTATGGTAATTATGCCTCCAACGAGGGAAAGAATAAGTGAAAAGGAAAATACAAGACTAGTCGTAAAATTCCAAGTACTTCACAATGTTGGATTTCAAATTAGGATACGAGAAGTAATATATTAGATAGCAAAAAAATTGAAAGACTACCTTAAACATAAGACAAAGTCTACATGAATGCTTAGTTAGGCCTTTTAGTTTTTGTAATGCAATAGCTAAATTTATGAAATTGACGAATGTATTATTGCAATTGTATTGTGTCCCTATTCAAATTTATAATAGTGCATTTGGATGACATCTATATTGGTAGAAAAATATACTTAAGTAGAGTGAATCTCACATCTCATGCAAGTGTTAGATATTGTAAAAGAGCATCAACTCTTGGTTAACATATTGAAATGTGAATCCAATTAATAGTACTTGATGCATTTGGGGTATGTGATTAATGAAGGGGAATTCAAATTGGATCCCACCGGAGGCCAACATCAAGTGCCCAATTCCTCCAAATGTAATTGAAGTTAGGAGCTTTGTGGAGAAGCACAATACCTATAGAATATCATAACCTCCTTTCAAGTATTATCTATGAAACTCCATGCTATACCAACCAGTGCTAAGAGTTTTCATTGGATAAAGAGTCGTCATAAATTTTTCAATGAGCTTAGATGAAGATCAATCAAGAACTGATTCTTTCATTACTTAATTTAAAAAAAAAAAAATTGATTGGAGATGGATGCAAGTGGATATGATGTGGAAGTGGTCTTGATGTAGAGAGGTAAGTCGATATTTTATCATTATGAGAGGTTTCATGAAGGAGTCCTATATTATCTTATGTATTATAAGGAACCCTATTCCGCATTTAAAGTCTTAATAAGTGGAAGGACTATTTGATGTAAGGAAGTTGTTATCAACACACATTAGTAACCATTGTAATACTTTATTTGAGTAAGCTTTAGCAAACAAGACATTACAAGTTGATGGAATTTTTGCAAAAAATTCATCTACTAATCAAAGCATAAGAAAGGAAACAGTAATCAATTGGAAAGAATGCTTTCAAGGCCACCCAAGTCCAAAATCATAGATTTTCAAACTCTTATGCACATATATCCTTCTACGCATGATTGCTACAGAGAGATATACACAAAAGATGAGAAATTTGTTGGAAAGAATAGGAAAATCCATTTGCAAATGCACGAGACACTGAAGCAGTCATATGAGAACCACAAGGATTGACATGATCAACGCAAAAATGAGAAAACATTCAAGGTGAATGATCATATTTGGTTGGAATTGAACAAAAGGAGGCTATATGATCCTGGTAAGAAGATCAAGGTTCTATGGTATGGTCTTTTTGACTTATTAGAGAAAGTGAGTGATAATACTGATAATAGTTTATCCATGTATATCACATTTTCTTGGTCTTGAATGTGAAAAGCATGAAACTCTATTAGCCTTCCATGTTGGATCACGAAATCGAGAAATCAGTCATACCTAAAATAAAAGAATTAACACTAGAAGCTCAAGTACAGTTGAAAAATGATATTTTTTTTGGAAAACGTTTGAAACTAGTAGGAAAAGGTATCGTGACCTCTAATAGATTATGTATTCCAAACAAGATAAAGTGGTACTCTAGAGAGAGATAGAGGAAAATTTTCCTCACCCCATTTAATAAAAGCTTCTATGGAGAAAAAAAATCCCTAAATGGGGAAGTATCATCAGGAACAAATCATGATATATATTTTTTATATATTTGACTACTTTCTAGGTGGACAAATTGGAGGAAATGGTTTGCAAGGCAATCTTAATAACAAGTCCTAATTTACAATTTTGACAATTCCTAGAACCTTCTAGAGTAATTTTGAGACATCAAATGACACTTTTTGTGTCAAAAACTTTGTGATCATACTTCCAACCCTCTCAACATTATTCTACACATCATGTCCTTTTTAATGATATACCACCATGTTAATGTCATGTTACTCCCTAGTACTCACACATATGAATCTAATGAAATATGGATTTTTACGAAGATTACATAAGTTCCAAAATACAAATTGAGTATTGAAAATGAAATTCTATAACTATGGATGACTATCATACATTGTATAGAAAAATAATTGAAATAAATATACACATGGATTCCTGTACACTAGAGTTTAACCCAAAAAAAAATACACACAAACACATAATTTCCTTTTTTAAATGTTTTTTTCCTCTTTTTCACTTTTTGAGATGTCTACAGTTTTCCAGAAATCCCAGCGGCTTCTGGAGTAAAAGCTCATATTTCAAAGACAAGTGGAGGGCTTTCTCCGGAATGAGTTACCTCAGAAAATAACAGAAAACATAGAGAACAGAGTGTTGCTTAGGGTTTCGCCGAAATAGGTGCCTCAACGCCAGGTTCTTGATAACATAGCTGGAATGGAGATATCGTGCTATAGTCGATGGCTTATATCTTATCAGCTGGATATATTTGAGAATTCGCATCGTGCTCTCATCTCCTCCTTCGGATTCCATACAGCTTGGAATTTTGTTGCGTGGAGGAATAGCGTATCTTTAGATAAGTTTTAAGATTTGGTTTGAGTTCACGACTCGAATTTTAAAACCAAACGAATATGGAGCCTCTGATCTCACAACGAAGCATCTAAATCGCCACTTTGGCGTACAATTACTGTCATAAGTATGATCAAAGTTGACTAATTTATATAACTATCAGATGCTTTTCTAAGAAAAGTCGGTTGCCAACTCTGTGTTCATACGCAGTTAACAAAAATTATGGGCAGTTCGTCTGCTGTTAATTCCAGGCTCCTGGGCAAAGATAACGGTCAAGTAAAACCCTCGCATTTAAACCTTCGTATTTTCTTCACCTATTTGATATTAATATTCTTTGTTGATTTGTGACGATGCTTCACTGCCTGTGACGATAGCTTAGAGGAAAATTTGAAATAATAAATGAAAATGAAAGTTAAAGAAAGTGATAAAATGGAAATGTTCATTCTTAAATAGATAGTTATATATATCTTAAAACAGTTTCAAAGGAATACTGAGCAGTTTCCAAGAAAGACGTGAATCCGATATCTTTTATTTTAATTCCCAACTTATATGATATATTATACATATGAAAACATATATATTCAAGAATCATGTTCTATTATTGTGAAGGGTAGATTCATGAATTATGTTCAGTGTTTTTAGGGGTTTTTATTCCCACAAGTCTCGTGGGAATGTAAGAATATACGTAATGTGAGAATCTAAGTCATAGTTATCAAGTTGGAATTTAGATTTGAATTCAGATTGGGATAATATAAAAAGATTTTGATTGAAAATTTTGTCCATTGCATTGAAAATGGTACACCACATCATTATATATACTCATTTATGAAAACGTCATTTTATTCTTGGATCTCTAAAACATAAAGTTAGGTTGATTATGGATATGTTATTATGAAATTATGGTTTTTACAGAATTATTTACTTAGGAAGCCAACACCCTTACTAAGTCAAGAAAGTGCTTCTTAACCTCCTTGGCATGTGAATTTTCTTTCTTGGAGTGAACCATCTACCTCGGTGAGCTTCTTGTTCTCCAACTCCAATGATTTACCTTATGTTTTATTTACACCAATAATTTGTTAAATGAAAGGGTGTTTGGCCACAATGCGAAATGGGTTTTCTTAGCTTTAATTTCCCTATATTATTCATTTTAAAAATGTAAAAATTTATTTTGAATTGTTAGCAATGTCAATCAAGCCTCACATCGTTATCTCATCAGCATCAAAATTTGGTAAATCTACTTAGGTATTATGCTTTTGTGGTGTACCCCCTTCTTACAATTTCTCCTCTTACAATTTCTTGGGTTTCTCCCTAGGTCATGAATATTACATACTAGAAATAACCATATTGAAGTAAAATGTTGGTTAATATATGCAAATATATGCCATTTAAAAGGGAAATTAAAATTAATGGAATTTATTTGTGTATATCAACCACTTACACTTTAATGTGGTTATTTATAGTTGAACATCAACACAAATGGGGATGATTAGTTAACCATGGTTGACTGTGTTTGATCTTCATATTTTATAATTCACTATAATAGATTATGTTTCACTGTGGTTGACAATGTGGACAATGATTGAATATTCTAAAATATATATTATGGTTCATCATGTGGAGAATGGTAGAATATGTGGGGAGGATTAGTAGAACATGGTTAACTATGGTTGATCTTTGTTTACTATAATTGACCATGTTGAACATAGTTGGCCATGTTGTCTAAGATAAAAATAGGGTTTCCCAATTGACCATAGTTGGCCATGGTATACCATTTAATTATGGTTGATAATTTTGACCATTATCAACAATCATTGAATATGGTTGACCACTTGACCATGGATGAGCACACCATAATGATTGGCCATAGTTGGTCAAGTTCGACCATGTTTGAGCATGGATAACCATGGTTTTCCATGATAGGTCATCTTCACTATAGCTGATAATGGTTTACCGTGTTTTCTACATTTGAACATGTGGAAATGTATGACCATATAAATCATGTTTGACCATGATTAACTATGGTTCCCCATGAAAGGCTTTAATTGACCATATTTTCTTAGGGACCACAATGTGTGACCATTATTTGAAACATTTCCCATGTTGACCATGGTAGAATTTGATAGAGCAATATAGTTAACAAAAATTTCTCGCAGTTGATCTTGACTATGATTGAGTATGGTTGACAATGGTTGACCATGACTACCCCTAGTAGCCCATGGTTGAGCAAGGTTGAACATGGTTGTCTGTGGTTGAACATTTGACCATTGTTCATAAATTCATTATGATTGACTTTGCTTACTTATGATGAGTTATGGCTAATCATTTTTTGACCATGTCAACCATGTAGAACATGGTTGGCTTAGGTTTAACCTTGTTTGTGCATGGTTGAACATTGTTAACTTATCTAATCTCAAATCACGGTTTACCATGGGTGAACATGTTGGAGAATTAAACCATGGTTAGATAGTTGACCTTGGTTTACCTGGAGGACTAAATGTCCATGGTTGACCATGGTTATCAAGTTGGCCATGGTTAACAACTTAACTGTTGTATACCACGGTGTATAAGGATAGTTATTATTGACTATAGTTGTCCATGGTTCACCAAAATTCAACCATGTTTCACCATAGTTGACAAGGTTGAACATGTTGGCCATGGTGCACCATAGTTGACAAGGTTGAACATGTTGGCCATGGTGCACCATAGTTGACTATTGTTGTTTGTGGTTGACCATGTTTTAACCTATCTAGTTACATTCTCTTTGGTTGAACATGTTTGAACATGTAGATTATGTAGGTCCATTTTTTACCATGCTTGATTATGCTTAACCTAGATTCTTATAGTTTCCTAAGAAAGCTGCTATGTAACCATGGTTAACCATGGCTAGAAATGTTTCCAATAATCCATGTGAATTAATTAGAGAATCATATGAAAACCACATATCAATAAACTCTTCCAAACAAATGTTGGGATACACCGATAAAAGTCACAATTCTAAAGATAATTCAATAAACTCTTCCAAAAAAATGCTTAGATACAACAATGGAAACCGAAATTATAAGGAGAATTTAAACTCAATGATACATATGGAGCGTGCCAATGATATGATAATTAATAATCAATACAACCACTCCTATGTCGAAAATTAAAACCCTATTGTATCTATCTCAGAGACGCTAGACAATAATATATAGGTCACACAATTCTAAGATAAACATTAACTCAATTATGCATATAGATCCTACCAATGAAATAATAATTAAATATCAATACAACCATGTAAAAAGTTTAAACTCAATTATATCTACTTCAGAGACTTTAGACAAGAACACTAGACATTGTACATCCCTCACTCAAATGTCAAAGTCTAACTCTTTTAGTACAAAAAACAACATTAATTTTTCCCTTGTATCGTCGAGCAACATCGATTCTCAAACCTAAGCTTCATTACCCACCACCAATTCTTCTACAAATAAACTATATCAACATGCATCTAATTCTCTCCATTCACATTCTTCTACTACATTATCCCTCCTTTCCCAACTTCCTCCTCCAATGAATAATATTTCCTCTTGCATCAATCCTTTTGATTCTAATCCCTCCATTATTACCAATCCACCCACCACTGTCATTTGTAATAATCATAACCTTTCTAGTAAGCTTTTTGTTTATATTTATGATACTTAGATAGATGCATACACCCTTAATCTTCTAGAAAGAGGATTGAATTTCACTATTACTCCTCTCAAAGTTCTAATAGAAGGCATCATGTGTAACGTTGAATATGGTATTAAATATTTTACTACTAATATTAAATAAGTAATTAGACAAGATTTCTCCATTATCCTCAAGAAATCTAAACCTCCTAAAATCAATATCTCCAAGCAAGAATACCTAGCTCTTAAAGCCTTGAATAAAAACCCTACCATTTTTATTTTGAATTATGACAAAGGAAGAGCTATAGTAATTATGAATAGGAATGATTATAATGTTAAAATGTTATACCACCTTAATAGCAGTGGGTGGTATAAAAAGTTATATAATAACCCTTTAAAGATAATTTATAAATATGTATTCAAGTATATCAAAACTAGTAATGAACGTGACAATAAAAACTTAATAGAAAGCAATCCATATACACCTAAGATCTGTGGAGCACCAAAAAGCCACAAGGAATGGGTTCCCCTTAGATCCATTGTCAATACTATTGGTGGAACTAATACCATATTGCTAAAAACCTTGCTACAAAACTTAAACCGATGGTTGGTAATACAAGTCATTTCATCAAATACTCCACTTACTTTATCCATGAAACTAAATATTTAAGGCTTGATAAGAATGATATTTTGGTAAGTTTTGATATGAAATCCCTTTATACTAACATTCTCATTAATGGAGATAAGGAAGTTGTCCATAAAATTATTGATCCCGACACAACCAATTTGATATAAATTTGTCTCAGATCCACATATTTTAGTTTCATAGGAGAAATATATGAACAAACATGTGGGGTATCTATGGGTTCTCCTCTTTCTCCCATTATTTCAAATATATTCATGGAAGAATTTGAAACCAAAGCACTTGATTCCTCCCCCTTGAAGCCTAAGCTATGGAAAATATTTTTTGATGACACCTTCATCATATGACCACATGGATGAGACAAATTTAAAAAATTCTTGGAACACCTAAATAAGAAATCCAATTTTATCAAATTAGCGATGGAAGTGGAAGTGGATAGAAGCCTTCCCTTTCTTGACATTCTCATTACTGTAAATAAGGACTGTTCCATGTCTCACCAAGTCTGTTGTAAAAAGAATCATATTGAACAATACCTCCATGCTAGCTCCCACCATCTTCCTGCTCAAAAAATTGGTGTTCTTAATACTTTAGCAACTAGAGCTATGAGGATTTCTGACAAAGAACATCTAGACATTGATAAAGCACATCTTATGGAAGTATTCTTAAATAATGGTTACAAAAGACACTAAAGAATTAAAGCTTTGGAAAATGTTGATAAAGTACCTAAAAGTAAAGAACAAGGAAAAAATATTATAGGTAAAGTACACATGCCCTACATCATGGGAACTACAAAAAATATTTTTCATATTCTAAGAAAAAAAATATTAGTTCTACCTCCAAACCTATGAACACATTCATAACTTTATAAAACATGTTAAAGATCCCATTCAACACAAATTACGAAAAGGTGTTTATATTATTCTTTGTTCATGTGGAAGACCTAATGTTGGAGAAACTTGTCGTTCCATTTTGACAAGGATTCAAGAACACTCCACTAATATAAAACATAATCATTCTAAATATTTTTCTTTGGTTGAACATTATGATAATACCAAACAATAAAGTTTCATTAAAAACACCTCCATCCTTGCTAAAATTGATCACTATTACCATAGAAAATTTAGAGAAGCAATAGGATTAGGAAAATGTCCTAATAACCTTAATAGAGATAAAGACTAGAAAATATGTTAGAATTCACTTATCACTTTGACCTCCAAATCTATATTTTCATTTAACTTTATAATTCAATTACATAATAATTAAAATAAATAATTCTTCATATTTGATGTTTTATAATAATAAATATATCATTCTATTTCTCTTAATAATATTAATTTGTTAACTTTACTTTTACATATAAAAACTTTACATTAACATAATATAATAGATACTATTATGATATTATTTATTTGTAATACTAAATAACTTCGTACTATTTCACTTTATGATATTAAATTATTCACTTTATTTTTTAATACAACACTTACATTAATAATTCTTCATAATTAATGTTTTATAGTAATAAGTAATATTATACTAATTTTATTTAATAATAACCTTTTATACTAATATTACTTTTTCTTATATTTATATTAATAATTCCATATATAAACTTAATTTTAATTTTTTATTTTAAAAAATAAATATTAATAACATATAGTTAACCATAGATATCGTTAATTTATCATTGTCACTTTTAAGTCTTTTATTTATTTTTTTCTTTTTATTGTAGGGTTCTCCTATATATATATATATCAAAGTTTTGCAATGAATCTCCAAACCAATTCTACACCAAAAATAATCACAAAATTTTAAATTCTGAAATATTTCCCATGCTAACCATGGTTGATTATGGTAGAGCTACATTGAATACAATTACCAATGGCTGTATATGGTTGATTATGATTGATTTTAGTTGAAAAGTGAAGTCTATGGCTAACTATGTAAAATAATGTTTAGTATGGCTCAATGTGATTAATAATAACTGACAATGTATGACTATGGTAGACTATGGATGACCATGGTTTCCATGTTAGACTATGCATAAAATATAATGGTTATCCATTTATTTTTTTCCATCTATATCGATGATTTTAGACATGACAAATTAGAAAAATTAGCACACAAGCCATTGTACTAGTGAGACATAATTTAGGAAATTGCCTCAAATGACATTTCTTGCACTTAAATTCTACACACAAAAATAATCACAGAACTCTAAATTCTAAAATATTTCCCATGCTAACCATAGTTGATTATGGTAAAACTACATTTAATACAATTACCAATTGTTGTATATGGTTGAGTTTAGTTGAAAAGTGAAGTCGATGGCTAACTATGTAAAACAATGTTTAGTATGACTCAATGTGATTAATAGTAATTGACATTGTATGATCATGGCTATGGATGGCCATGGTTATCAATGTTAGACTATGCATAAAAATGGATGGACATGATTGCCTATATTTCAACATGATTGATTATATTTCAAGATGTTAAATGATTTAAATCAACTCGATAGAAAGCTGCAAGGTATAAAAAAAATTCAGTTACACGTTCATTTCCTATAGTGATATTCTTTTGCATGTACGTAGGAAATTCCTCAATTGAAGTGATTGTATAGATAGTTGACATAAATTTCGAAACACTTACTAATGGTATGTAAATGAATGTGGAAATGAATAAATTAAGTTAATATGGTCAAGAATTAAATGAATATTAAAAGGGAAAAAATAGCATTCCCGCAAATTATAATCCTAAAGATTGATAGATTTCATGTACAAATACAACATTGCTTATTCCTCCCGAGTGACTTAAAATTACATGAATACCATTTATTAATAAAATTTTACATGTATTTTAACCTACATATATTATAGAATACATTTTGTATGCACTAATGACATGTTATGTGTATTAACAAATGGTTTTTTTTCACCGTTAGTGGTTACTTGTAAACATTGGTACAATAAACACTTCAACTAAAAGATATTAGCTAACCAACATAAAAAAAATGAAGTATCCACGATTTTCTCACATATGACTATGGATATGATTTTTAGTATGCAAGTTATGAAAATACTTACTATAACATAATTTAAAAGGACAATAAAAAGAACAAAATGTAATAATTTTATGTAGATTTAAACATATTAATAAATGTATATTACAATGAGATAGACTTAAATCATTGTTTTTCTTTCTTCTTAGTAACAACTTATACACTATTTTTCATATTGGCATAATGCTAGAAAGAGAAAGATGGTCAAATGCATCAACCATATATTGATTTGATTCATGATATGATTGAATTTTATCTCATATTGCACTTTGTTCCAAATATTAATTGTTATTAATTATAATTTAAATCCTTATTATTTTTGGATAGTAAGGGCGCATATCAAGTATTTTTCTTTAATTTCCTCTTATCGTTAGTGTAATTGGTACAATTTTTGAATTAATTGTGTCAAATGAAACTACAAATGTACTTGATAAGATGAATTGTTTTGAATATTGGAAGTTAAGGGGGGCTTAGAGCCAAGCATATAAAATATATTCTTAATTTAATCCAATTCTCTATCAACTACGGAATACTCAACCCACAAGTTACATGCCAACATGATGGGTTGACTAGGGAATAACAAGAATATGGTCCAATTAGTCATCATCAATGCCAATAATTTCTATCCCTATTTAATTCTTAGCAACACATATTGCACTTCGATAATTTAATGGTTTTGAGATTTTTCTAATATGCAAGGTGACAAATTATATTTCTAAAGGAATAAGCAAGTAGTCCTAGTTCATACTTATGTTACATGAGCTCGATTTCAACTTCTACCAATATAACATCTACGTGCATCACACACCCCTAAGAATGGGACATTAGCTAGGTGATGTTTGAACTAGTGACATCACAAGGTATACATTAACACAACAATGTATGGTCAATTGATTTACACTCATGGGAGCATTTCAAAAGGAGGACATGGGGGTGGGATTGATCCTTTTAAAAATAAGGACATGAGAGGAGATTTGATACACTTATGTCTACCTTGGTTTTGAGACCATTTTTAATATAGTCTTTTCGTGTGAAACTAAACATTTGAAAAATACTTCAAAGTGGCCCCATGGTTTTAGGGCTAGGATTGGATGAGAATTGAACCTTTCACAATAGCTAAAAGCTCTTCATCTTCCACCATTGGATCCAACTCCTTTGATATCTTTAGAATTGGAGAAATGGGGTGGAATGTGATCCACTTGTGTGGACCAAATTATTCGATTAGATATAAGTGAGTTCTTGAATTAGATAAACTCCTTTCTATTGGAGCCAAACTCATGTAAATGTGTGAAATAAGTATCTCCCAATCATTAATAATAGTTTCTATATTTATTGTCTTAGTCAAGACTCTACAAAAGGTATATATATATATATATATATATATTTCCTTATTAGAAGAATATTTTATCAAAAGTGATAAAAATATTTAATTTTTTCCATAAAACTATCCATTTAGTTTTACTTACATACAAAGGGTTATCTCTTATAGGAGGAAGTTAAGTGAGGTCAATCACAAGAATTATGGATTTTT